>CM050917.1:32537833-33016576 GCA_027742785.1 Vigna reflexopilosa
ACTGGTTTATACAATTGAACCAAACATGCAATTGCCATAACAGGAAATAGATCATACCATTTTGAGTTGTAATTATTCTAACACGATACTAATCACTGTTGAATATTTGGTAATCCAAGTTTCATCAGTATTAGGAATTCAATGCATTTAAAGATCAAATAACGACATAAGATACATAAATTCATAAAACTGCATGTAATCATGCCATAGGCCATAGCCTTGGACGAATTGCTATAGAAATTACTCAGCAGAATAAATATTTGATTAAGATACAAAATGCAATCTAGATAATAATCACCAACATTACATTTAAGCAGACCAGAAAAAATTCCACAAGTTACATAGGCAGAAAGAAAGAAACACAACAAGGTAGACTATGTAGAACAAATGAAATACAATTGACCATAACTCACGATCCATAAGTTAATACACACCTATTATCATACTGTAAGTTGTGTGAAATTTAGTTATTTGGTTTTTTTCCTAATAGTTAACATAAAAATAAAAATACTTACTGTGGATTGAACTCCATCATTCCAGCTTTTGAACCTCCATTTCTGCACAATCAAGTTACCCTCTTGCAACTCCAAATTAGTTCCAATCACCGATCCATCCAAAATTCCTAACAGGACTGCCTCTGGCCATGCTCTGCACCCAATAAACATTACAAGCACTATAGAAAACAATAAACATTATAAGCATCACCTCACCTCATCGAAAGCTTCGTTTCTCAGAGTCAGATCCCCTATTGTTTGCTTCAAACTCCTCGATATTAGTTTCAGTGTCCTATTGGCAAATATTACAGAAACTACATAGATGAAAACAAGCATACTGCAATACATACCGAAGAAAAGGAATCATATACTGAAATGTGTACCTTCTTGTATATTGCTTCATGAGGATTTGGCGGTGGAGGACCACACAGTGGTGGACCGACGATGCTGACAACGGTGGGATTGCCGGAAATGGTAGCTTAGGGTTTAGGTGTTGCGTTGCGCACGAGATAGAAAGGGGCAAGGAGAAAGTTATTCCGAGGACGCGCACGGTGGTTGTGATGGAGCGTTAATTACTCGCCCTACCATTAGATGAGCCTCACCAGAATCCTCATCGGTGTCAGTGTTTGAGGGTAGTGAAGGATGAAGAAGAAACTGAGGCATTGAAGGATGAAGATGAAACTGAGACAGTGAAGGGTCAAGGAGGAAGTTGAGGCATGAAGGGTTTCGTCTTTTGGGTTTGTTGTGTTCTAATTCTAGAAAAGAAGAACTTAAAGATTTGGAGAAAAAAAAATTGGGAGGGAATGCTTAAAAGAAAAGTGAGGGAAATGGTGAAAATGGTATTATAATATGTTAAGGTAATCATCCTCTTTAAAAAGAAAATAAAACCTCTTCTATTGTTGGCTTTAAGATAATTTATCATAAATAATTGTAAATAATGTTATTTAAGGAGGGTTTTATTAACCTCCACAAATTAATCCCCACTAAATGCAACTTTTTTTGTAGTGGCAACTGGACTTTGCACTTCTCGCAAAACACACCATACTCGTCTGGCAAGACTGGCGCTTTTCACATAATGCACACAAAAATTTGCCTTGCGAATTAATTTGGCAGAGGCTCCAAACCTCTGGTCTCTCACATAGCGCACCTGCTCGCCTAGCGAGAGACCCCAAACAGAGAGCACCTATTTGCAGCGACTCGCTATGCGAGACCATTCGCATAGCGAGTCTGCATGTTCTGCAAAACGCCAGTTCTGCAGAATCATGCAACTCACACCCCTTCAACCAATTTTTAACCCTCTTTCTTGCCTAACTTCTAAGACCTCTAATTCATGATATGGACCTAGTCAAACTCGTTTAGATGAATTTTAACACTTATACAGTGATTATAAAGAGATTAAGATCAATTTTCCTCCATAAAACACAAATCTATGCAGCTTATGAGCTCTCATTCCATTTTACCAGTTCTAACCTGTTTTAGTCAAATTTGATGTGCTTAACCAGTCCCAATAAACCTACCAGAACTATCTAAATAGCCTTATGGTTCTCAAAACCCCAATTGCTCAAAATCACTCTCCCACTTCCCTTCATAGTGACCTAAACACAGTACTATAGAAGAAGCCTCAAAACAGTACCCCCTCCCCCCGCACAAAGACAAGTTCAACAGGACCTACAACCACCAAATTGGTGTAGAGTACGGCTCTTAGAGCTTGATTGGCCAGAAAACACAAAGAGGAAAGTTTACTAGTTACATGCAACCAACAAAGTTGCATGCCGTAACTTCAAGGACAGTGGAAGAAAAAGGGAAAAATGACTTACCAGTCAGAATGAAGAAAGCGATCGGTTGAAATGGAGCCCTTTACGCCGCAGACGCTTAGGCAGCACCTAAACAAAAATCTAACGGTTCAGTGAAGTGGTATTTTAGAGAGAAAGGGAATAGAGAAAATGTTTTGGAGGAGAGAAGGACAGAGAAGAACAAAGGGCTTGAAAGAGAGAGACAATGACTTCTTAGGACAATGGATTCAACTTTTCATTTTCACAAGTTAACTTTAATTTTAGTAATATTTGCTCAAGCATATTGCCTACTGCCACGTGTGCACTCTCAAGACTTCCTTTTTCCAAGTCTTTACAATCCAAATATTACAATTAGTTATATATATATATATATATATATATATATATATATATATATATATATATACAAAACATATCACATTGTTCTTACATATATTTTAATAATACAAGATATAAATTACTCGCTATTGTTTTTATATGGCAGTATTAATATTAATTTTTGTTTTTTGAAAAAATTATAAAAACATTTAATGTATCTTTCTCATTAGTTTGAAATAATAAAATTGTAACAATCCAAAAATTCTACACAATATTTAGTAATTTTTAATTATCATACTAATTAATAAGGTATTTTAAAATAAATTCACACCCATCATTTTTATAATATAATGAGATACTTAAAAATACATTTAAAATAAATTCATGATTATTTCAAAATATAAACTAGGAAATTTAATGTAGTTTTTCAAAACTACAATTCATAGTCACTATAACGTTGTTATCCTAATCTTTCATTTTTCCTCTTTTAACTTCGGTTTCAATATCAACATCTACTTCTATATTTATTTACATATATATAAAATATACAATCATTGCAAAAAGAAAAAAAAAACACGAGAACAAACAAAATGTAAGAGTAAACTAATTTTCACAAGAATAAACTTCAATTTTAAATATATACTATTTCTTTTTACAAAATTTGTATAAATAAGTTATTGTGATATATATAAAAGTAGTTGGCTAAGTTTTAAACATCCAACAATTGTAACATATACTCTTGTTTTTGGAAGACTAATATATTGAATGGACTCGTGAGACTCTGGATATGTCATATTGACCCTTTAATCCATCTCTACAACAATAAATCAAGTGAAACATCATATATGGCATCCAATAGTAATGGAGTTAACTGCACCTGATAAATGCATATTTATTCTCTCATTTAGTCTTTAATATTAGATTCTTAATTAAATTTTGTATTATAAGATAATATTTTAATTAGGATTTGTTATAATTTCGTTTATTGAGCATGAGATAAAAAACATGTTAAAAATAACTATTGCATAAATGGTTTTTTTAATATTTTAAGGTATGTTAGGGTAACTAAGTTAACCTCATGAATGTGTGAAAATAAATTGGTTAAAGTTTTATGACACCTTAAAGATAAATCTAGCAATAAGAAATCATCAAAATCACAAGTCAAGCCAAACATTGCATGAAGAAGGCAAGAAAAACATGAAAAATAGCCAAAAAGAGGGAATGGGGAAACAAATTTGGACCTCACGGTGGTCTTTATTTTTTCTGCAAAAAGAGTTTTAATAATTGATAAATATTTATGATAAAAAATAATTTTGGGAAAATATATCTTTAGATATTCTACTTGATATTTTTTAATAATTACTTTATTGAACTATATCAATAAATATCAAAAGATAATATTTGTTAAATCTTTTTGAATCTCGCAAAGATCTTCTTAAATATTTTTAGATCTTTACAACAATCAAATATATTTTGAAGATATTTAATTATTTAGAAGATAATTAGAGAATATTACATTAGCAAAAAGAACACAAAAGCCTAAAACAAAGTCGAGTCCAAATTCTATATAAAGAGACTTAGGGAAACACATTAAAGAAACTTATGAACCCTCTTTGGAACATAATTTCGTCATTTCTATCATCTTTCACTTTCTTCACCGCCTCTTTCTCTATTATTATGTTATTTCTATATTTCATGTAGTGTTAAGTCTATGAGTTGATTTTATTGTAATTTCTTAATTGGATTATGAGGTTGGATCAATAACTTTGTTTGTTATTTTAATTCTTGTTATAACTTTTTTTTATTTATGTCTTTTGTTTTTCAATCAAGTAAAAGTAATTATTTTTTACATTGTAGCAAATTAGTACATAACATATCAATGAGTCTAAGGATTTTTAATTTTAATTAAGAATCTACTTTAATTAAAGGTGAAAACTTTATCGAGAATTAATCAAGATTGTACTTTGATTAATTAACTTTTTACTTTATATAAGAGATAGAAGAATAGACATGACTAGGCATAGTAGTATTTAGTTGAGAATGTAATTTGGTTAAATTTACTATGATTAATCTACAAAGTTTTTACTTTTAATTGATAACATATTTTGGTTAACAATGAGAACGCTAACAAATTAATTGAGAATTTAGATTGATTAATTTAAAAATCTAAGATAATAATTAATTGAACAACAATCTTTAAATGACTAATCAATCCTATTTTGAAAAAGTAGTGAAATCAACCTACTTTTATTATAATAATAATAATAATTATTATTATTATTATATTTTCAATTCTATTTCTTTTTGTTATTATTTTGTTATTTAATATTTTATTTATCTTTATTTTTTTTATTATCGTTATTTTGTTTGACCAACTCTTTTGTATAATTTTTATAAGAACTAATTTGTTAGGAATCAATTTCATATTCGTTAAGAGACGACTTATGGTTGACTTTACCTTTTCTATTTTGTTGGCTATTATCCTAGTAATAGTTATAGTTTAGTACCATTAATTTGATCGCGTCAAAGACAAATATCACTCATTGAGTATGATTATTTTTCGTATCATATTATTGTTAACTCCTTGGAAACGTACCAAAACGTTTAAGTAATATAAAATGGTAAGACTAAGTTTCATTTCTTAAAAGATTCATGTAATACTAAATAATCATACAATTAAATTAAAAAGTAGTTCATGAATTTAAGATGTGCAAATAAATAAATTGATTCATAAATAAAGTTGGACTTTGGAGGTTGAAGACACTTAGGAATGAGAAAAGGTTAGAAATGACATGAACTGACATTGTTAGAGTTAGATTTCAGTGGCTTCACTCTTATGCATATACAAACTCATATCCTCTCCATCAAAATACTAACGTCAGCTCACAAGAATACTCAAACCCTGATCCCTTAGATAAATGAGTCTAGGTTTCCTTATAAGAGTCAATCCCTTGAACTCTTAACAAATAAACCCGCTTTAAGAACTAAGTTTTAAGACAACTAACGGGTCAAACTCCATCCCTATATACAAGTTCCATTAGGTATCTTGTTCCAAGTCTAGGTTTCAAAAGATACTTCCCAATACCTAATGAACCATGTATCAAGCTATGAGTGTCCCCTTTACAACAAACATTAAGATTAGAAACAAGAAAGCTAACATTTTATCAAAGAGACGTGTGCATATATATATATATATATATATATATATATATATATATATATTCAAACCATTTACAAAATACATGAAAGTTTAGTGACTACATCTACCCCCAACAACATAGGTTTAACTCTCAATTGTCATGGAGAGCCCAAGCTTACAAAATGGAAGATGAAAGAATAAGGAGTTACAAATAGGAATAAGAGTTGCTCCTGCAAGCCCTAACAAACCTCTTTGCTCTCTAGAAATGTGTTTTCGTGCCTCCAACAACCAAAGACCTTGTTTCCTTTGAGCTACAAGAAGAAATAGGGTGTAACTTACCACATCAACATAAGTGTCACTTAGTGTTGTGCCTCTTACCGCTCAAGGTTGGATGCAGGATTGCCTAGGGTTGCTCTTTGGAATATTAGCACTCAACGATGGTTAAGGGGCACTCAACAATGGTTGTTATCTTTAATATTTGGAAAGTGCTCGCTCAGTGACAAAGAGATGACACTCAATGCCACCTAGACTTTAAGAACTCCCAATTTTTGTTGTTCTTCCTACTTCTCTTGGTTTCCAAGCTCTTTGATTTGGTAAAGGGTTTTCTATCCAAAAATTAGATACAAAAAGTGGGGATTAGAGGTATAATTTGATTATTATAGCCTAAAATGTAATTATTTACAAAAGCAAGATAAAATTGAGGATTAAGAAGGTTACAAGCTAGAGAGTAGTTGATTTTGTTAATAAAATAGGACTAAGATAATGATAAAAATTAACATTATCAATTGTCTGCCTTATAAAGCCTTTTTCGACTCTTATAACCTAGTTATCATTCTTTATGTAAGTTATATACTAGTAAAATTAGGATAGTCTCACATCACAAGTACCTGATGCTTACGTATGTCGAAAGTTGTAACTCGATTGGGAACGATTCCTTAGTTGGAACTCTTCCTTAAAAATTAATCACATGTTCTTTCATATGTTTATTAGATAAGCTTTAACCACTTTTAAGGTGCGTGATTTTGCAAGGGTTCTTTTCAAAACTCTTCCTTGATCGACCGCTTGTGGGACAAAAACGATTCTTTTTATAACTCTTTCTTGATTGTCTCTGTGTTCGATTGACATGGGTTCACTTTGAATTATTCTTTGATTGATCGGTTAAAGGTTGGGTAGGGGTTCATCAAGGGGAACTATTTTTTAGCTGACCTTTTGATTACCTCGGTAGGCCGAGAAGGTAAGGACAACATTGGGAAACCAAGCTTTTATGGATGAACTAGACTTAGATATTAAGGCCGAGAGGTTAGGGCTAATTAGTTGAGGCCGAAAGACCGAGCTAAATGGTTGAGCCCAAACGAGGTCGAGCTATCAAGAATGAAGTCAATAGGTTGAGGCTGAAAGAGGTAAAGCTCTCGTTGAGGTCGAAGATCAAGCTTCCAAGATGAAAAGTCGAAAGGTTGAACCTAAAAGAGGCTAAGACGCTCTTGAGGTCGAATAAGCGATCCGTCAAGACTGGAAAGTTGATAGGTCGAGGGTAAAGAGGCCAAAACATTCTTAAGGCTAACGAACTGTTAAGACAAAAAAGTCAATCGGTTAAGGCCAACAAAGGTCAAGATACATATGAGGTCTAACGACCAAACTGTCAAGATTGAAAAGTCGACAAGTTGAGGTCAAAATAGGCCAAGACGTAAATGAGGTCGAAGGTTCGAGCTATCAAGACTGAAAAGTTGATATGTTAAGGCCGAAAGAGACAAGGACACTCTTGAGGCCGAATGACCAGAAGGCCAAGACATATATGGGACTAAATGGCCTAATTGTTGAAGCCAAAAGAGGCTTAGATGATGAAGCCGAATGAGGCTATGTTGAGGCCAAATGACCGAGCTGTCAAGACTGAAAAGTCGACATGTTGAAGTTGTAGGAGGCCAAGACTGTATTGAGGTCAAACTATCGAGTTGTCAAAATTGAAAAGTCGACAGGTTAAGGTCGTAAGAAGCCAAAACGCTCTTAAGGCTGAATGACCAAGCTGTCAATACTGAAAAGTCGTCAAGTTAAGGCCATAACAGGCCAAGACGTTATTGAGATCGAACAACTGAGCTGACAAAATGAAAAGTTGAAAGGTTGACACTAAAAGAGGCTAAGAGGCAAATGAGACTGAAAAACCGAGTTGTCAAGACTGAAAAGTCGACAAGCTGAGGCCAAAACCAAGACACTTTTAAGGTCAAACGATTGAAAGGACAACACACAGAAAAGGATCAATGACCTAACTGTTGAAGCCAAAAGAGGTTGAGATGGTGAAGTCGAATAAGGCTATGTTGAGGCTGAACGACCGATTTGTCAAGACTAAAAAGTTGACAAGTTGAGGCCAAAAGATGCCAAGACGCTTTTGTGGTTAGATGACCGAGTTGTGAAGATTGAAAAAGTCAGCAAGTTGAGGCCAAAAGAGGCTAGGGCGCCCTTGAGGCTGAATAGTCAAGTTGTCAACTAAAAATTTGATAAGTCGAGGCCGAAAAAGGCCAAAACGCATATGAGGCCGATTGCCCGAGCTGTCTACTGAAAATTTGACAAGTTGAGGTTGAATGAGGTCGAGACGAACTTGAAGCCAAAAAAGACCAATATGTCCTTAAGGTCGATTGAGACTGTGTAATAGAGGTTGAACAAAGCCAAGAGGTTGGGGTCAAAAGACTGGTAGTTGACTTCCATCATACAACTCATGTATTTCCTCCACCGCAATGTTGCTTGTCATGTTCTTTGTGGTTACCATAGGTTTTTCAAGTTGTTCATTCAGCTCCACAGTGGACGCTAAAATGTTTCAAGTGTAGGGTCAATGTCAACTGCTCGGTGTTCAATATGTCATCCAAAAGTCCAAGTTTTGTCTGTTAAAAGTCTCCTATGCGTTGAAACTGCTAGAATGATACTTGCAGAAGGTACTTCGATACTAAAGTCACTACATGACTGATTGGTATAATATTAATATAGTGATGCATGTGTTTGAAAGTCATACTTTAAAGCTTTATTTATAGTGGTTGTTATGAACTTTTACCTTTTTGTTAGTCTAATCACAAATCAAACATATTAATCAACATTGATTCATGATTACCATTATGTTAATTTGACCATTCTATAATCGGTCAAACATAGTGGTTATCCATGGGTGATACCTGAAAGAGGTTGGCCAAAAGATAGACGGCGAAAGGTGATCAACCTAGAGTGATCAATCAAAGATGGTCGATACAAAGTAGTCAATCAAATATGATCGACCAAGTGTAATTAACTAAGAGTAATCTGTCAATTGTGGTCAACCATAGGTACTCAGTTAAGAATATGATCAGTCTTAGAGTTAAATCGTTTCATTAATATGAACGATCATACAATATTATTTTATTGACACTGATATGTAACTCATCAATTTTTATTACATATAAAAATAATAAAAAAGGAGTAAATTTAAATATGACTACAAATAAACCACAAATAATTAATTGATATCATTATTAAATTTCTAAACGAGTTTTTTCTTTTAATCATGATTTATTAAGATTTTTGTTTATTAAAACAAATCTCAACTATTTATTTTTGTTTTTTTAATTTAAAATAAAAGTAAAAAATATATTTATTAGATATGACCATGTTTAGTGAGAATGATTAAGATTGATTAGTGTGAGGCATTATTGTTTAAAGAGAATGATATTGAGTTTGCATTGCTTATATAAACATAAATGCTGATACAAAGTAATATTGTTTGAAATTTGTTCGGTCAGATTATCAACTTTAAACAAAAACATATAAACAAAAGTATAACATATAGGATCGACTATAAAATTTACAAAAATTAGATTAAATTCCCACTATAATAAATTTATCATTGGAGTAATTTTGTTAACAAAAGGTTTAAATGTATATAACATTATTATACCCACGAAATTAAGTTAAAGAATCCATCATAATATGCTGCAAAAGTGCTATTATAAGTAGACTTAATATTCACACACTCACATTACTTAGTGATTCAGTGATATGCCACCTTTGATATATTTTTTAAAATAAATATTATACAAGTGAGTAAATTTCTTATACATACGAATCTACAATTGAATACTAATGTAAAACTATTTAATACTGAATATTTCAAGAATTTATAATTTAAAACTCTAAAATGTTTATAGTTTTAATATTGTAATTAAAAATGTATAATTACTGTTTCAAAAGATATACATGAAAAAAAGTATTGCTAGTTATTATGATGATTGGTTAGGCTTAGAGGTGACGGCAAAGACGGAAAGATACAAAAACCCGAAAATATCCTTGGGCTATACTTTATACAAATTACGCACTATTGCAAGTTTACCCAAAAATAAAGTTGACCATTTAAAAAAAAAAAACTCAAAAGATATGGAAAAAAAATTTCATCTAGACATTAATGTAGAGGATACAGATTTATCTATGTTGCTTCCTTCATCGTCTTCTTCCCCCATCTTGTTAGGGTTTGTAGAGTTTGCACTTTGTCTTCAATTTTTCTCGCTCATCGTTCTCACCACCGGCCATCTATAGAACTTCGATTTTTTACTTTTTTTTTTTTTATCAATATTCCATTGTATTAACCCCAATTTTCCATGTATTCAACCGTACAATAGAAAATCGCAATTCCTCCAAGATTTCGTAAAGGTAACTCCTGATAGGATGTGGTCTTTTCTTTCCTGTAAGGATTAGAGCTAATCACTACAAAATCGCTTGATTAAAGTAAAATTGACTAAGGTTTTTTTTTTTATTAATTAGTATTAATTATTAGTTTTTGATTGGTGTCTATTCATTTAATATTTGTAAATAATATTGTTGCAGTGAGTTTATAATGATGTTTGTTCTAGTCTGCTATGCATCTTTATTGTTAAGTTCAGGTAATGGCAGCCATAGTTTGTGAGGTTCTTTTGAACATATTTTACAGGATCTTTTAGGTTATACCTGGAATCCTGTCAGTGATTACTATTTCTTTTTTTCGAAATTATCTCATGATCTGGCTGTTGAAATGTAGTGAACTAGGGATTTGGTTCTGAGAAAAAAGTATATAAACATTAAAAGAGGGATAACTGAGAAAGAGATCAAGAATGCTTGTTGTCACGTACATTTAGATTATGAACACTTCTACATTAAGCTTGGTTCCTCATTTATCAATTATTAAACTATTATTATTATTTACTATTTGATTCAAGAAGAATATTAACAAAAAAGAAACATATTGAAGTTTCAATATGCCTTTGCTTTCAGATCTACCGTTCTGTTTGACGAATGCTTATAGCTTTATTGAAAATAGTTAGAGTTTTGGCTTGAGATGAGCGAGGATAACAATTTTGACTAAATAGTAAATAAAGTATTGAAAGTGAAGATATGTTGCATGATGATTCCTTATCTGAGCTGATTCTATTTGTTTATTGTGACTCATTTCAGATTGATGTATTCTAACAATTTATGAAGTTACCGGCACCTTGAATTAGCTTCCGTTGATTTGATTTCCTGCTACTTTGCAGTGGAAATTCAGAGAACCCACAAACTCTACGTCTTTCACTTCATAAGCACTCTTCTTATCAAAGTATGTTTAATAAAATCCAAATTAATTTTTTTTTGAGCTGGCGTGGGTGTGCAGATTATGGTTTTATGCTGACTCCTTAGTTCGCGCAGGGAAGACAAACCAGGGACATTATTGCTTATTGCCTTTGTGCATGAGGTTATGATGGGGACTGAGCTTATGAGAATATGTGTTAAAGAAGACAATGATGATTTTCCATCAGTTCCGCCAGGTTTTGAGTCGTATACATCTTTCTCTCTGAAGAGGGTAGAAAACAATGAAAAACAAGATGATAAAAACATGATCAGTTGTTCAGCCTCAACAAGTGCTTCTGAATCACCATCAACTCAGGTGGAAAATGATGTTCAAGTTTGTGAAACTGCAAAGGTTCCTAGATCCCTTCGAAGAAGACCATGGATTAATTATGGACAATATGAGAACCATTCAGAAGAAGACTCTGACTGTGAGCGGCATGATCAAGTCAGTCTCAAATTGGTTCATGTTATTTTTATTTTTTATGTCTAGATTTTGAATACAAAACACAACTTTTCTTAAATTTCTTAGTGCTCTGAATTCTGGTTGGTATCTTACATACAAATGTCAATGCAGACTTTGTCCTCTAGGGCTTGTCTTCCTCGAGGAGTCATCCGTGGATGTCCAGATTGCAGTAATTGCCAAAAGGTCTATTTATAAAACATACATGATTTATTTCTGTCAGAAATTATTATAGTCCTCATTATTGATGAATTAGCTCTAATTCGACTCCATTCTCATCTATTACTGTCATTTCTTCTATTATTGTTATTATGTTAATAACTAAGTATAGACATACATCGATTTCTTTGAAAGATGAAGTTGTAAAAAAAAAAGTAGTAATGATGACGTTTGTATTGCCAAGTTTTATGAATTGGGATGGTCCTTTATTGAATGCTAAAATAGAAGTGGCTTGGTCTACCTGCTCATCATTGAGCTGGTTATTGTAATAACAGCAATGAACTTGAGTTGGTCATTTTGTCATATGTTATAGGGGTTAATTCATCATAAAATAGGTGCTATTGGGCATCTCTCTTGCGTGATGAGTAATTGACAATTGAAGTTTCTGACAGGTTGTTGCCAGATGGCGACCTGAAGATGCTCGTAGGCCAAATATTGAGGATGCTCCTGTTTTCTACCCCACTGAAGAGGTCTTGTGCAGTTCCTGTGGCACATTTGAACTCACTTCTGTTTAGTTCTGTCAGTTTGCTTTATCAGGAAATCATACCTCTGACTTTTCATTTTTATCCAGGAGTTTCAAGATACTTTGAAATATATATCAAGCATTCGCTCCAGGGCTGAGCCATATGGAATTTGCCGCATTGTTCCACCTTCTTATTGGAAACCCCCCTGTCCTCTCAAGGAAAAAAGTAAATGGGAGGGTTCTAAATTTTCTACACGTGTACAGAGGATTGACAAACTTCAGAATCGTGATTCAATGAGAAAAATGTCAAGGGTTCAAAGTAATATGAAGAGGAAAAGGAGAAGATGCACACGTATGGGGGTGGATAATGGCACTAGAAGAGGACCCAATACAGCATTTTGTGAAGTGGAAAGGTTTGGGTTTGAACCTGGTCCAGAATTTACCTTGGAAACATTTCAGAGATATGCAGAAGATTTTCAGCTTCAATACTTCAGAAAATCAGAGAATGTATCTCATTTGGGTGGTAATACAACAATTTTAAATGGTACCTCAGAGCCTTCTGTGGAGAGCATTGAAGGTGAATATTGGCGGATGGTCGAGAGTCCCACTGAAGAAATTGAGGTCACATTCTGTAGAATCTTAATAATTTGCTGCTGCACGAAACTATTATCTATTTGTTGCTCTTATTATATGCTGCGTCGCTTACATTTAATTTTCTATCACTTCCAGGTGCTTTATGGAGCTGATCTGGAAACTGGGATTTTTGGGAGTGGTTTCCCTAGTAAATCTAGTCAGCTAGGTTCTGCTTCACATGAACAATACATAAAGTCTGGCTGGAATTTAAATAACTTTGCAAGGCTTCCTGGATCTCTGCTCTCTTATGAGAGCAGTGATATATCTGGTGTTTTAGTGCCGTGGTTGTACATTGGAATGTGCTTTTCCTCCTTTTGTTGGGTAAGGACTGCATATTTTCCTTATTTTCTAGCATGTATTTCATTGAATTAATCACAATTTGTGTTTACAGTGCTTGGGACCAAAGAAAAACAATGAAAAAAATACGTTATTTGTCATTGACTTAACTGTACAAAAGGATACATGGATAATGGAATATATATACATATATGAAGCTAAAAGTAAGAAAAGTATTGAGTCTAGGAATTTCATTCTATTTACATAATTGTTAGGGATCCATCCCCAAAGTATGGGAGTTGAGTTCCTCATTGGTTGTATCAGATTCTAGAGTGAGGTTCATAAGGCCTTGGGCTTTCCAGCTACCATAGCTAGCTTTTATGGTGTGGTTCTCCCAAGGTTCTTATGAATTGGTATCAGAGCCTTCCACCGTGTTAGTTGCATAGGTTTGCCTTGGATTAGTAAAAGGGATAGTTCATAGCCAGTTCTGTGGGAGCTTAGGCTGCAATGTCTCTGGGTTGTTAGTTTCCAATTGTAAGGTATGGGACTTGAATCCCACATTGGAAATATGAGATTGTAGTGTGAGGTTTATATGGTCTTCGTCTCTCCAACTACTGCTGCTAGCATTTTTGGTGTGGTTCTTGTCAAAATAATGTACAGTAAATATTGTCAAAATAGGCTGTTTAGGCAATACAAGTAAAGTCTGATATAAATTGAATTACAGTCAACTAAATCAAATCTGTATCAGATATCCTGGAATGTATCTGTAATCTATGTAGTCTATTGATAATAGGTGTCAGTTACATACTTAAGTGTTTTTTGTGTCTTCGAATGTTCTTTGAGGATGGAAAGGATGTGCATTTGTGTGAGAGTAAAGGGACACAGCATAGGTGATGTCTTTTTGCTCTGATTTGTTTGATAAACCAAAATAACAGGACTATTTTTGTGTTGAGTGGCAATTTGTTGATGTTGCGTGAGTGTTTATGTGTGGCAGAGTGAGTCCTTAGTTGGCATAGGATCCGTAGTTTGTAACAACTATATATTTTCTCTATGGTTTAATTGTGAATGCAGCATGTGGAAGACCACCATTTATATTCATTGAACTACATGCATTGGGGAGCTCCAAAATTGTGGTATGGAGTCCCTGGAAGAGATGCCTGCAAATTAGAAGAGGCTATGAGAAAGCATTTACCAGAACTTTTTGAAGAACAGCCTGACTTGCTTCATAAGCTGGTGAGTAAAAGTTTTTCTATTACTTGGCAAACAACATTTGATCTTGTTTGTTTTATCTGCTTCAGAGGTGGCAGAAAAATTAAAATTATCTTTTCATTTAGTGGAGTTCCATATTTTACATCTCCATTTTGCCCACCTGTCCATATTTTTACTATTAGCAGTAAATAATTATGTTGGATGATGTTGTTTATTTCTTTCGATGTATATTTATCTGCTGCTTGCATTTCTAACTTGTTGCAGGTCACTCAGCTTTCTCCTTCTATCCTTAAGTCTAAAGGAGTACCAGTTTATAGGTGTGTCCAAAACCCTGGGGACTTTGTTCTGACATTTCCTCGAGCCTACCACTCTGGGTTCAATTGTGGCTTCAACTGTGCTGAGGCTGTTAATGTAGCTCCTGTTGACTGGCTGCCCCATGGGCATATTGCTATAGAGTTGTACCAGGAACAGGGGCGCAAGACTTCTATATCACATGATAAGCTGTTGCTTGGGGCTGCAAGGGAAGCAGTTCGAGCTCAATGGGAGCTTAATTTGCTAAAGAAGAATACTTTGGATAATCTACGATGGAAGGATGTCTGTGGAAAGGATGGCTTTTTGGCCAAAGCACTTAAGGTATATTATGCTTCTCCCTAGTCCCTGTAATGCAGTACGAGTGGATGATATTTATGATTTTGTATTAACTTATGTCAATACCATAACAAGGGAGTTGATGTTTAAATAGTCTTGTTTATAGTTATAAGAATCTTCTGGTTCACAGTTTAATTCCTTCAATATGCCACCTATTGATTCATATCGAAAGATGAATTTCAGATGACTTTGAATCTTATGACGTTTGAGTGACTTGGTACAGTTTCATATCCTTGACACAAATCATTCTATTCAAAGATTCTTCATTTTTTTTCATGTTTTTACTGTTCTTGATTCTCAAGAAAAAAATTGAAAATTGACACGAGCTTAAATTGTTAATGAAAAGGAAATAAAGGACCTCTTCTAAATTTATCCTATTTTATTATTCCATTACTTTGTTGGTTACACAATCAGTGCATGCACTCTATTTGGCTATTTCATTGTTTAGTTTCCATTTTCTAAAATAGTGGTTTCACATATAAATGATACTTTTTTTGTATGATTCATGTGGTTAAGTCGTCTTATCAGTTTCATGTTTAAAATTATTGCATTGAGCATTGTAAATCATCTATATGATATGTTTGAAAATAATTTTACATTATATTTGAATCATGCCATTCGATACAAATTATGAATTACGATAAAAATCAGCTTGGCAATTCACACTTTGGGTTTTGATCTGAAAACCTCACTCACCATCAGTACTTTTGGATTTTGTCTGTTCATCCCGTTCTCCTACCCCACGTTGGCCTTTTTTTTTTCTTCTGTATTGTGTTATTTGATTGTGGAGAGTCTGTAAACTGAAAGCATAAAGTGCTAGATTGAATTTAAATGTTTTTTTTATTAAGTTTATTTTTAGAGGTAGAAAGATATTTCCATACAGATGAACAAGGATTGTTACCCAAAAATGCAATAAAAAGAAAGAAAAGGAAAAATCAAAATTCAATGATTCCTGTGTCATTACCTAGTTATCCTAGGAATTTCGGTTTTTATTTGAACATTCACTCTCATCAACGTCATGCACCCCTTTAGATGTTTTTAAACTTGAAGTCTAAATAATGCATAGGCCTTCTTTCCTTTTTTGTGAGATTTAAATTTATAATAGAAAAATGGGGGTTGCCAAGTATCAGGCTCCTGAACACTGGAACTTTTGTTCTAAGTCCCCAATATTGTAATTAAATTCTGGAACTTTTGTTCTATTTGATTAACATTTGAGGATCTTGTTTTGATAGGAACCTTTTTACGGTAGAGCAATTATTATCTGTCAATTACAATTTCAAAAAGTAATTGAAATTCATTCTTCTGATTAATAAGTGTTCTCCTTCCCCTTCCCCACCCTGCCAAGAAAAGACTAAAATATTGAAAATATTAATCAAAGTTAAATGCAAGTTCTATAAAATTACATCACCACCAGTACCTTCTATTTAATTTTAATATTAATAATCTCTTTTCCTGTGTTACTTGTGATTTCCTATCTAGATGCGTGTTGAGATGGAACGAGCACGAAGAGAATTTCTCTGCAGTTCTCTACAGGCATTAAAAATGGAGAGTACCTTTGATGCTACGGATGAAAGGGAATGTAACATATGCTTTTTTGATTTACACCTATCTGCAGCTGGCTGTCGCTGTTCCCCAGATAGATATGCTTGCTTGGATCATGCAAAGCAGCTTTGTTCATGCTCTTGGGATTCCAGATTTTTTCTCTTTCGGTATGATGTTACTGAACTAAATATTCTGGTGGAGGCATTGGAAGGAAAATTAAGTGCAATCTACAGATGGGCAAAATCAGATCTTGGGCTGGCGCTATCATCTGATGTTTCATCAGGCAAGGAAACAATACTTAAAGAATTGAAATCACATTCATCCAGTTTGTCTCATTCTTCCAGGGCCACTTTGAATAAAGAGATGGCTTTGCATCCACCAAATAAATATATTGATGATTCTCAATTGATTGACGTCCCAATAGAGAATCAAGCAAATAGCAAAGATCAGAGCTATTTTCAACAGAGAAAATCAGCTGAAGCTATTTCATTTTTTAGTTCAACGAAGGACTTGCTAACATTTAACAGCTCAAAACCTACATCTGATATTCCTAATCATAAGATCTGTGTTAGTAAGGAAGAATCTGTCATTTGCAGCTCAAAGATGAAAACACCTGGTTGTCAATTGTCTCAGGAGGATACATCGTATGCTTTATCTACTCTAGCTCAACAAGGAGGTGAGAAAAGTTCACTTTACAGGCATAACAACGTTATACTTCTTAGTGACGATGAAGAAGACGAGAAGATGTCTGATTCAAATAGAAGGAAGGAACTTTCTTCTATGCTTGTAGGTCCTGGAGATAAGTCAAGCCCATTTAACAATATAGAAAGTACAAACTTGACCATTTCTGTGACAGATACTGCTGTGATGGGTGAAAGGGATGCTATGACATTACCCCATGAAAATACGAGTTCTGATTCAATTCCGTCTTTGCGTGTCAAACAAGAATGTCATGAATACACAGGAGCAGTTCCAGCCTCTACCCCACTAGATCTTTCTTGTCATATTGGTCTTCCAAGTGCACAATGTGCTAAAAATATTTCAGCTCCTTCAAAAGTAGAAGCAAGTGATCATTGTTTGGAAAGTTTGGAGATGTCTCCTCTGAACCTACAACTTTCTGGCACTAAGGTTAAGACTGAAGATAATCACGAAAAATTTGGAGGATGTTCCACTTCTAATGTAGCAGACAATGCGAGAGCTGTTAATGCGAACTTTTCTTGCGGTCCAAACAATTTCCGACAGAAAGGTCCTCGGATAGCGAAGGTTGTCCGGCGCATCAACTGCAATGTTGAACCATTAGAATTTGGGGTTGTGCTTTCTGGAAAGTCTTGGTGTAGCAGTCAGGCTATATTTCCAAAGGGTATGTATACTTAATTGTAATGAATTGCAAGTTCTATGCCACTGATTAATTGAGACTGTAAGACGTGTATTTATGCAAACTAAATTAATTGATGCAGGATTTAGAAGCCGAGTTAGATACATAAATGTCTCAGATCCATCCAGTATGTGTTACTATATTTCAGAAATACTTGATGCTGGACGTGGTTGGCCTCTATTTATGGTACTCTCACCTCTTTTTAAATTCCTAGCTTCTGTCATGCAATTTGGGCATATATATATATATATATATATATATATATATATATATATATATATATATATAGACACACACACACACATGTATATGTATGTATGTATGTATTTTTACTTATGTCTGGGAAGGTATTTCACATATCTGATGTAAATTTGATGTACTTATAATTTAAATCCTTTGTTGCTAATATCTTGTTGAGTTTTACCCCTTTTTAAGTTGGCAAAAGTTTGATGGAAGATTCCTAGATCCTCTACTTCGCACTTCTGAAATGTTGTAGGTTTAGAGCCACGTATGTTTGTTTTTCGGAAGTTGCTCCTTTTGACGTGTAATGTTGTGAGAATTGATTGCGCTTTTATCCTAGTAATTTGATTACCGATTATTCTGGCTTCTGGGCATCTGGTTTTAAGAATGGAGTCATGAAAAAGAAATGCAAACTAGGTGTTTGGTATTATGGGGGTAATCTTTAATGAAAGCAATCATGTGTTTAACCTTAAGAAGAAAGTTATTTCCTAATCAAGTTAGATCAAAATCGATATTTCAAAAGCCTTTTAGGTGTTGGATTTGGTTAAAATTTTCTTTGGATATCGAAATAGGTTGGTATGAGTAAATAGTTGACTGTAACTGGGAATAGCTGTTGTGTGAAATAACGAAAATCTTGTTTTACCCTTCAGGTTTCCTTAGAAAGTTGTCCAAGTGAGGTCTTCATCCATATGTCAGCTGCAAGATGCTGGGAGCTCGTCAGAGAGAAAGTGAATCAAGAAATTGCCAAGCAACATAAGCTGGGAAGAAAGGGCCTTCCTCCTTTACAGCCCCCGGGTAGCCTTGATGGCTTAGAAATGTTTGGGTTTTCTTCACCAGCAATAGTGCAGGTAATTTTACAGATAAAACACTTGAAAGGAAATAAAATAAAAAGGTTAAATAAATTGAACGTATCTTATAAGCATAAGCAAAAGTGAACTTATGCATTTCAGATTTTGGATAAGTTATGAAAGCTTTTGTAAAAGTTAAGTATGACAATTGATTTTAGCTTAATTATATGAGAAGCTCAAACATTATATTATTTTATTTTCTTCTCGTATTAGTGTATATAATATTTTTTTAATCCAAATAGGGCCTAAAACCCGTACATGATAACATGAGCTGAAACAAGTCACCTTCCACAGACCAATATGTAAATTATGCGCGTAACAAATTTCATAGCTTCTTTTAGATGGACATGATAGTGATTCAGGATTGAATTACACCTATGAAGTAGGCATTTATGTTAAAGGAATAACAAAAAGCGTTTTCATGAAAATGCAACAAATAATTTTTCTAACTAGTTTTCTGATTTATTGATGCACAAACCAAACACTCTCTTAGCTAATCTCTTTCCATTAGGGCTAATGAACTCTAGGAGTGTGTTACGTCTGGATTTTAAAAGTAGTCTTATTCTTAAAGCCGTGTTTTAGGGATTGTAAGCTTCTTTCTGGTTTTCCATCCGTATAGTTATCAAATGTAACGCATATTTGATTTTTCTTTCCTTGGGCATAGTTTTGAATTTTGATAGCTATAAGTTAAAGATACCTACTTTCTTTGAACAGGCTATTGAGGCGCTGGATCGAAGTCGAGTGTGTAATGAATATTGGGACTCACGGCCGTACTCCCGTCCTTTAGGACAGATTTCACAATCATGCCAAAGCAGTGTTAGTGGTGGCATTGGTCAAGGTGTTCTCGTGAATAAGCACATTCCCGTTGATGTTGTTGCAGTATTAAGGAGCCTATGTAAAAAGGCTAATGCAGAAGAATTGAACTCGTTGTACAGCATTCTTAGTGAAAGTAGGCCACAGGCTGAGAGGAGCCAAATTGCGCAATTTCTTAAAGAAGAGATTCACAAATCACAACCACCCTAGGTAATTCATTATTTGGATGGAATTGTTCATTCGCCTAACCTTCTCACGTGTATATTGTAGTTCCTCCGAGGTTGCACATGCAATTTCATGCAACCTTAATCTTTTGATTTTTTTTTTCCCATCTGAATGGAGGTTATAGAGAAAGAGAAAGAAAAAAACGAAAATAAAATTAGAAAAAATGTGGGTGGGGGAAGCCTATTTTTCCCTTCAAAATTTTGCTCTTTACTTGTGGCAGCTAGAAGATGTGGAAAGTTATCAAGTGCCACTATGGTTGTCTCTTCTGAAACTCTGAAGGGCGAGGCTACCAGGCCTTTATAATTGATTTTGATTCATATGTTGTACACGCAGTTTTAAACTACATGTAGGTTCATGTTTAGATTTGATTAATTATTTTAGAAAATAGCTTTTTACTAGTATTAAGCTGTTTTCTCCAAAAAGGTACATATCTTATAAAAAGGCTTTTCTTTATTTATTTATTCCACGGTTCATAAAAAATTATTATCGCCTTTAGAATGTAGATGATTTCAAAAGTTGAGAGGTATCCTATTTTCCTTAACCGAATTATTTTTTGCCTAGTTAATGTAATTTACTGAATTAATATAATTAGCCAGATTGTCTTGAATTCGATTAAGAATTAGCACAAATAGAAAACATTAAAAAACTTATCTTATAGTCACATTGTAAAATAACCGTTACAGCATATTCAAACAAAAGGGCTTTATCTGGTTTTATTTATTTTTGGATTGGTTGCCTTTTTTATTTCAATTTTATGTAAATTTTTTATTTTTGTTGTTAAACAATTTTTTAGTGTGTTCAGTTTCTATAGTTTTCATGTAAATTACTCTTATCTCATATAATCATGTAGATTTTCCTTCGGTGACAACTAAGGTGAAGAATACTCAGATTATCTCATAATTTAATACGCTGCTATTAAATTATGACTTGACATAATTGTGTTACGGTATAGAAAACAATTGATAACTATAAAACAATTGATACGCTCTATAGTAGGTATTTGATAAATCAGCAATTGGTTATTTTTTAGACCATTATGACATAAGATTTGATCAAGAAATATTAATGCTTTTTAGAGCTTGATTTTTTGTTATTTAAGTCAATTGTTTAATCAAAATAACATGACACAAGATTAGGATCAAGAAACATTGATGCTTTAGAGGTGGATCTCCTGTCATTTAAGTCAATTACTTAACCAACCTAAAAAATTCTGAGAGAGAAAATGTGTTAGATGATACATGTTTAAAGTGAAGTCTATGTTGCATCCTACCAATACCTAAGTATTTCCTTGACCATTAACCAGGGAGAATCTAAGGAATATTTGCATACGATAATCAATTTTGTTTACCATAAAACCGAGTTGTGATATGATATTATAACACATTGGAGTTTGCTAATTACAAAAATTTATACAAAGTGGAACCAAACATAAGTGTACCATATGACTGAACAATCACATAACAGAATCAATCAGATGAGACCATTAGAGAAACTCAACTCATCAAACACATAATAGACCAATCAACCGAGCGATCGAGAAAGAGGAAAAGTTGAGCAGACATTCCTTAGCATTAACCACCTCTAAATACCATATCAAATCAAGATTACAGGTAAACATTACTTAATGGGTTTTAGGCTGTGATTAAGGTTTCACTAATCTCAAGTCTATCTCGAAACCTATAAATAGAGGTCAAAGGTAAGAAAATAGGCGAATTCATTTATTGTAAATTTAAGAGTTTACTCTGACTTCTGATCGAACTAATTACTGACTTAAATGTTGGAGTGCCTTCGGGCGGTTTGAAACAAAAACAAGGAAAAATTTTGATTAAGACGTACAAAATTACCTAAACTAACTTAGAACAAAATATAAAACATGTTTATAGAAATCTTTGACCTTACATCCGAAACAATAAGTTAAACCCTTCTTTAAAAAACTTACGACAGTAAAAGAAATAAGATTAGCTTTAATCATATTCCTTTTCTATAATAAGTCTTATATACACCTACTCTAAACAAGAATTATACATTTGTCTAAAAAATGTTTGATTTTGATACCAATAAAATAATATAATAAACCAAGATGTTTAGAAAAATTGATATTTAATTAATGAATAATGGAATGCACCAATTGAGAAAAGTTCCCTATAACAGCACTATCATTAACGTATGCAAGTAAGTGGATATGTTCCTTAGTTTTGTAATAAAAAAATGGAGGATCACATTTGTTTGTTTTGAAGCCAAAGTTAACTAACGCTGATTATAGTTGTTCAAACCACTCTTCTAAAGCTTGTTTTAAATAATGCAAAAAATTGTTGAGTTTAAATACTAAGGATTTATCATTTTATCAAAAAAATGTCATTTTTGTATATATATGGTTTAATAAAAAATATTATTTAAGAATACATTATAACATCTAACAATAAAAGACCCCACTTATTAGTAATACTATGTGTGACTGGTTTTACATTAAGGTCAATCATGTTGTTTTTGAAAATCTTTTACTACAATTCTAACTTTATACTTCTTCAAATAACCATTTGCATTTCTTTTTTCTGTAAACCCACTTACACCTAATAGTTGCTTTGTATGGAGGAAGTGTAACAAACATTCATCTTTCATAACTAAATCTAATGAAGAGTCATAAATAATGTCAAACAAGGGAAAACAAAAGTTTCTTATTATCCATTACAATAAGCATTAAGAAAATCAATATTTTTACTACAAACAAATCTATAACATTGTTGTAAAGCACAACGCTGTGACTATAATTGATGTAACTATGACCAGAAAAAACACTATAAGATTTACCATAAGAATTATTTGTATCATCAATCAAGACATATCATTAAAAAGATTGAGATGATTATATTAATTGAACCAAATGATTACTAAAATTAATTGGGTAATGTGTCAAATTGATAAAAAAAAAACATTAATAACCATTTTTTAAAGAAATTTCTTCAATCATATTACATGTGCAAAATAACTTCATCTTCTTTATAATAAAATTGTATTCTTTATAATAAAATTGTATTGTTCAACTAATCATTTGGTAATAACATTAAGATATTCAATTGGAACAATTGAATGACCATTTGATGTTAATGTATCAACTATAACTTCAATATCTTTAATTAAAAAAAGTCATTCATCAACCGAATTATGTTCAAGAATATAAATATAAAACCTAATTCATAATTATCTGTCTTTTGTGAAAATAAGTATAATTTTTCTCAAAAAAAGCGTTCACTTCCAAAATAAACTCACGATAAAAAAGCATATTAAATCCATGAAAATACATTAGATATTATTATAACAAAATTCCACACTCATTTTGAATGAAAAATTGTAGTGAAAATGAAGGATGTACCACCTAAATCCACGTACACAATTTAACAATTCATGATATATATTTCCACAATTACTTGAAACTCGGGAGTAAACCACGACAAAATAGATAAATATATATAAAATTTATATTTTTCAACTTAAGGTGGGGAGTTGCT
Source organism: Vigna reflexopilosa (assembly GCA_027742785.1). NCBI lineage: Eukaryota > Viridiplantae > Streptophyta > Magnoliopsida > Fabales > Fabaceae > Vigna > Vigna reflexopilosa. The sequence continues at coordinate 32,561,624 of CM050917.1, forward strand.
AAACACATAATTCATATTATATAGTCTTTTGAAATTTATTAATTAACCAAATCAATGACAACTTAATTATCATCAATGTACATTTAAAAATAAAAAGAAGAAGAAGAAGTGTAACTATAGCATCGTTATTTTAAAAAATTAGTCCATCCATTCATTGGTTGTCCAAAACTGGTCACATAAATATATAAATATATATATAAATATATACCACTTAAACTTATTTGAATGGTTGACATTATGGAATAAAATAGTGAAATAATTAATATAATAATTAAGAAAATGATAATGTTTGTTTGTACTAAGGGTAGGGGCCCTACGATAATCCCGGAAACTGGTGTTGTGGCCGCTTATCTGGTAATCCTTATCCTGAATGAATCGGTCCCAAAAGGCAATAGAGTGAGCCCATATCTTTTTCTCTCTCTCTCTCTCTATGCCCTTATTCTGGTGGGCATTCGTTTCATTCTTCTGCTCCCAAAACCCTTCTTCTATCCATTCACCATGCCTCTTCCGCTCTTCCCCACACCCACTCTCATCATTCCCATCATCACCGACCTCGCCGTTTTTATCACTCCCCTATGGATTGCAGTCATCGTCGGAGTCATCCTGGGCTGGGCCTGGAAGCCCAAATGGGCTTTCGACCCTAAACACGCACTCCAAAAGCTTCGACCCCCTCGCCACACTGCATTCACCTACCCCTCCACCACTACCTCCGCCACCACCGCCGCCGCCGCCGACGTCAAAGACGCCGGCGGGAATGCGGTCGTCACGGAACACGATTTGCTGCACCTGTGGAAGTTGGTTGAGGAGAAAGACGGAGGCCCCGCGTGGAATCAGATGATGGACCGTTCTACCCCCACCATGCGCTACCAAGCATGGCGTAGGGACCCTGAGGTACGCGTTACCGTTTTTAACTTGTTAATTGGTTGATTGAACGGTGTGATGATTGAGGGTGCGTGTGTGGTAGAGTGGACCGCCGCAGTACCGGAGCAGGACAGTGTTCGAGGACGCGAGTCCCGAGTTGGTGAGGGATTTCTTTTGGGACGACGAGTTTCGGTTGAAGTGGGATGACATGCTTATACACGCTTCGACTATACAGGAGTGTGCTCTCACTGGAGCCATGATGGTGCATTGGGTGCGCAAGGTTAGCTTCTTCTACTCTCTCTCTGTTAGTGATGCCACCGTGAGAAATGCTCAAGTTGTTTGTTGATGTTGTGCAATTGTGGCTACAGTTTCCCTTTTTTTGCAGTGACAGAGAGTATATCATAGGGAGGCGAATTTGGGACGCTGGCCAAATTTACTACTGTGTCACAAAGGTTCCTTCCTATCATATTAGTTGCAAATTAAAATGCCTTTTTTTTTTCTCATTAATTGCGAATGAAATGCCTTCTCGTTAGTGTGCTTGGTAATTTTTCATGAGCCTCTTCCTTCCTAATATTTCTAAATATTTATTGGAGAAGAAAATAAAAAGAAAGAAGTAAACTTCTCTCTAAACTAAAATTAAATTAAATTCTGGAACAAATTCACGTTCTTGCTATTTCATAGAAATTCTTATTCTAATTTGTCGAAGCTCTTAGGGAATGTTTGAATGAGTTTCTTCGTAAATACTTCTAAAAGAGGAACCAAGAAGAAAGAAGTGAAATTAGTTTCTCCTCAGCTCTCTAAATTTTTATTTCTATCTTGAGCTTAAGTTAATTTTAGCCTATGGAGGAGTTCGTTCCGTTTTTTTCGAATTAGTTTTTTCCTCTAAAAGTGGTTATGGAGAATTTTGTCCAAACAATCATTCTAATCTATTGTGTATAAACCAATTTTATCTATTAGAGAAACTTTTTTCTTCTATTATAGTTTATGAAGAAGTTTATCTAATTAGTGTTTACTTTTATTGTTCGCTTATGTCCATTATGAAATTAAGGTTGGATGGGTGTGTGTGAAGAGTTATAGGGCTAGTTTTTATTGACCTTTCCGTGGGGCAATTAAATGTTAAACTAGTAGAGGTTTGTGTACACTGCATCGAGCTGTCTTACACTTACTTGACTTGGAAGTATTAATCAATTTAACTTATTGGAATTAAATAAGCTGTTTTCAATTTGAAACATTGCTTGGAAATTAGTTTTCAATTTTTGAGGAACCATCTTTTATCTGGTTTGTGATATTGACATGTGGCTTGTTTTGCTTCTTCAGGGAGTACCTTGCCCCTCCATGCCAAGGCATAACAAACCTAAACGAGTTGATTTATATTATTCAAGCTGGTGTATTCGTCCAGGTAGCAGGCAGTTTAGAGCTTGATTCTTGAAAGTGCTCTTCATTTAACTGAAATTTCACTTGTTTAGAAATTATAATCAGTTCGTGTTTGTGCATATCAAACTTATAAGCTATGGTTTTAGGAAAGCTTACCAATTTGTAGTTTGGAATCTTGGGGTGGAAGATTTTCCTTATCTATCTTAATATTTTTTTTAGCAAAATCAGTGAAGGCTTTCAGATATTTTATTTGGAATGGTTCTCTTATCTTCAGAGACGTAGTATAGTTCTATTTCAGAACCGAAATGCTCATATTCAACCCTTTACACATGGTTTACCCTTTTCTATCTTGGTGATTTTGTCGACTGCTGCTGAGCGTTATTTCACCTTAAATTGATTACTCAATGTTGTCGAACTCTGTTAAGAAAAATACAATTTATGTGAAACCATTCAGAGCAACATTATTTTAATTGTTTCTCAGTATTTTCTGAGGTCCCATTCCTTTGAATTGTAACCATTTTATTACACTTTTCTCTATGGAGCCTCTTTTTGGTCTTCTTTAATGAGCAAAGTACCAAACCTCCTTAGGTTAGTTTGGCATCCGATAAACTTTCTCTCGTTTACATTCATATAATTTGGTTTCTCTTGTATTTCATTGTTCTAGTTATACAACCGTCATCCCATTCTCTGCTGCATATGGCATTTTTCTCTCGACACTTCACTGGCTAAATTTTTCTACCATGCATCATGTTGGTCTTATAGATGTTTTAGCATTTTGATATGTTAGTATCAAACTATACTTAAAACGTAAAATTGTGTTGTGATCCCTAATTTCAATTTCTACCAACTTGCATCTGACTGAACCCGTGTTCCATGTTCTTCTACTCCAACTTGAACTCATTTTTTGAGTTTACTCCCTCCTTATAAAAATTCTCTTAAAATTTGAAATCCAACTGGGGTTGGATTGAACTGGTTTTTGTTCATAATATGATGGAACATGACCTTAATCTTTTTGTTTTCCTTAAAGTAGATTTTTATCAAAGAATGCCAAAGAGATCTTTAATGGGTTTTTCTTCTATATTTTGCTTATTGGTCTTGGTCTGAAAACATTAAATACACCCTATAAAATGCTTTAAATTACTTAAATATTAAATGTCTATTGGATTTTTTATGTAATAAATACTTTTCTTGACTTCTCATCATGTGCCATTGGGAACATAACATCATACAGAATTACTCATCTATAAATTTTGTATTATGTTCGTTAATAGATTACTTATGTGCATCTGTTGCTTATCTGGATCCAGTTAAATCAAGGAAAGATGGCCAGCTGACTTCATGTGAAGTATTATTGTTTCATCACGAAGATATGGGCATACCCTGGGAAATCGCCAAGCTTGGAGTTCGACAGGGTATGTGGGGAGCTGTCAAGAAGTTTGATCCTGGACTACGAACATATGAAAAACAAAGGACTTCTGGTGTACCATTATCACCCTGTGCTCGTGCTGCTAACATCAACACTAAAATCAGTATGGACTACCTTAGTTCTTTGGAAAACACGACCACCGATTTGTTGGAGACTGAAAATGAAAATTCTTCCGATAAACCAGTTGGGAGGAACATACCTAAGCTTCTAATTGTTGGTGGAGCCATTGCTCTTGCCTGCACTCTTGATCAAGGACTACTAACTAAGGCAGTTATATTTGGGGTAGCCCGAAGGTTTGCGAAAATGGGAAGGAGGTTGTGACATATTATGCTTTTTGCTTTCAGAAATGGCCGGCCAATTTCCTGTTTCAGTGGAATTAGAAATTGAGATGTTACTTCTTGCTTTGGAGCTACTACTGTTTATTGTGGATCTAGTTGGCAGCCATGGTTGAAGAGGATGGTATTATTCTTTCTTCATTTGTTTGATCTTCGAGGCAGCTTTTAACTGGAAATGCGAAATAGGAACATTGTATCTTTGTGTCATTAAAGATTCTGGAGCTGCAGGAATAACATCAATATCCAGGTTTTTCTTCAGTTCACGTCCTTTTATTATGATTGTATATCATCTTTTTCTAGCGCTTGGTTTTGAAATATACAGTGTGATCAAGGTATGGTAGCTTTCAAAATTATATTGCATGAATGTTTATTATACCTGACAAGTCTCTGTAGATAAAACGAGAAAACTAGTTGATGAATAATTCAAGTAACACTTTGCTCCAATCGTGGTTTACTCCTAATAATATTACATACTATTTTAAAATAACTTCAAAATGTCATATATGCCTTGGATCATAAAATATTAAAAGTTTAATAAACAGTCACGTGTAAATTTTCTGTTTCAAAAAGTTGTTCTTGAATAAGTAAAACTAAAACAATAAAGTTTAAATCAGTCTTCTATTATTGATTGTGATTAGATTTTAGCTTCTCCAAAATTGTGGATTATTATTAGTGATCCAACTGGTTTACAAATTCAGTTTAATTGGCCGTTTTTATTTATGGTTGATATAAATTTAATATAGAAGATAGTTGAACTAGGGTGCATTAGAAATGAAATTTTTCATATGCATGATGTTATACTCAAGTTTTATGTGTATCATTTCCTCATGATATTGTTTGGTATGATATAAATTTTATGTTTGGGTTGTGTACAAAAATAGTGTAATATTATAATTCTGAGTTGAATGGTTATCGGAGTTAAACTGTGAATTGAAAATAGAGCTTAAAATATTATGTCCTTTGCTATGAGTAATTGGAAAAAAAAAAAGCGTTAAACTGATTAAAATTTAGAGATATTTTAAGATCAAAATTGTCATTTTGCAATAATATTTCAATCGAAAGAAAATGACCAAAAATACAAGTACTTCCAATCAATTAAAAATGTTAAAGATGAAAATTTTTAAAAAATGCCGAGGGATTAGTTGGCGGAGAAAGGATATTTTGATAAAAATTGGATAATGAACTACAGCACCATGCTCGAGGAAAACACAGTTTTATGTTTTTTTAATAATCACAATTCTATATGTTAAATGACTATTAGTTAAGTAGTGCGCTTTTAATTTAAAATTTACCAACAAACATTGAGTTTTATAAATGTTTTAATTAGAAAATATTTTATCTTTTATTAATACGAAAGATAGGACAATTGGTTGAGTTTATTATCTATTAGAAGTGAAAAACATTTAAGTCACATATACAAGTGTAAGATAAATTATTGGATTTATTTAAGATTTTTAAAAATTATTGAATTGTTACGTAGGGTATAGATTCATTCCAGAGTTATTTTGAATCATTGGTTTGATCGAAGTACTTAAGATAATTTAAAAACAGTGACATTATGGAGAAATATGACATTATATAAAATTAACAGCTATGGTGTTTAGCTGAAATGGACTAATGCGCGTGTAGCCTAAAAATATGTAAGTTAGTACCAAAAATTTTCATCATAACATTATATATATTAAAATTTCAATACTTTTTTAATGACTTTTATATAATATGCTATATATTTTTGCACGATAATTTTTCAAAAAAGTTTTAAAGTCAGATTATTATGAATTTTGATATTTTAATTATGTTGATATTTCAAAATTCAAAATTATTTGCTATCACATAAAATTTAATTAAAAAAAGAAATAAATATAAAACAAGCGATTTTATCAAAATTATTATAAAAATATATATTTTGCAAAACATAAACAAATTATATATTATTTGATTTTTTAAAATAAATATATTGAGGTAAAATATTAAATCATATGTTTTTATAAGTAAAAATTAAATTAGTTAGTTTATTTTCACAATAAATTTTTTCACAGAAAAAAACGTGAGAAACTTTAATTTTATAAAAATGCAAGTTGATGTTATTTACCTCTAACTTCAAAAGTTCATGACAAATAAAAGTGTAATAATTTTTCAATCATCAAAAGTTCTTTCTCCAACCATGTTTTAAAACATAAACGGCTCTCATAAAATGCAGTATTAGTATAAGTTTATGTTTCTAAAAATGCTACCTACATATTCATTATGAATTAAAAAAAAAATCAATATATGTAGCTAAATCAACACAACCCTTAATTGAATCATCAATATTCACTTTAAGTGAATTAGTAGATGGAATTTGTCACATGTCTGTAAATGAAACAACCTTACCAACATTGAAATTTTTTTCTTTAGTTTGAACATTGAAAATTTTTAACACCAAACGATCATATATGTTTCTTAAATTTATTCTTAATCATACACACTAACTTCTTAATTTAAAAAATAATAGAATTAAAAACAATTTAAACTTCAAATCTATTATTCATCCTTAATACTATTCTAAATTGACAATAAAGTAAAAGAACATATATTTTTAATACTCAAACTTAAGAAATTGAGTACACATGTCAAATTTATTGTCATAGTGAAACTTCCAAGCTAAATGTATAATATATATTTTCCAAATCAATATTAGTAACCTATAAAATATAATTCATTTTAGAACCATGAAAGATAGACCATTTAATAGTGAACAATCATTAATTATATGTATCTTTAGTCTAAACAAAATATTGAATTCATTATTTCATTGAAGAAGAAGTTTAATAGGTCATTTATAAACTTAGAAGTTATAAGATAATAAATCAACAACCAACAAGTTTATTAGTTGAATTTTTTTCATACACTAAACAACTTTCCTTTTTAATAATTAAACATATTATGAATCTTATGAAATAGAGGCTTAGCTCCACAAAAGAAGAAACATCAATAATGTAAAATTGAATTTTAGAAAGAATCATCCACTAACTAGAAAATGTATTATACTCATGCAAAAGATGTCAAATGTTAAAGGGTTTTAGTATCTCCTCTAAAAAACAAATATATTGTTAGCATAAAGAGTATGAAAAGAAAATTATATCCTTGACTAACCATAAGAAACATAAGTTTCTTAAAAATAAGATCTGAAATATCCATACTGAAAACCTGCTTAGCAAAACAAAAAAAAACAGAAAAACAAATCTATTATCTAACCCTTTTACCATAATGAAACGAAAATGTTTATAATAATTTTGAAATGAAAATTAGCTACATAAAAATTAATTATACATTCTATCTCAACTTTAGGAATCAGAGAAAAAACATTTTAATTCATATTAGAAAGACCCAAAATTTAACCAACAAATAAATATCCTCATTTCACACAAGATTGAAAATGAATAATAATTTAATACTTTTATTATAATAATTTTGGGAGTAATATATAAATTAAAAGAGTAAAGATAACATGAAAGATATTTTCTTAGAAAAAATAATAATCTTGGTCTTTTTTCTTATTAATGTTACAGAAAACATACTCACAAATGGACAAAGAATGGTGTGACTTTTTTCTTTCTCAAAGGTTGAATTGTTGCCCTAGTAACATGCTCATTACTTGTGCAACACTAAATTGTTCTTATTTTTTTATCTACTTGTAGAAAGTCCCTTTTATATATGTTTAACACTACTAATTTTATCAAATAATATTAGGATGATGAGTTGGACTTTCGATATTCCAATACTATGTTTATAATTGTAAAATATTATTTTCATTTTGTAATTATTATTTATTTTTTATGTAATTGTTTTTTTTATATATTTTTTGAAATATTAAGCCATAATTTTGTGAAAATGATACCATTAAAGTTTAGTTATTACATTTGTTTTAATTATGTACTTTTTTTCAATCTATTTTATGGAACATTTAAGGTTTTATATTGGGTTTAGGAAATGTTATGATTATCCAACATACTCTTTATCTGTCTACTTAATTCTTAATTAAAGATAATTCTGAAAAAAAAATATAATTAATTTTAGCTTTTTTTCAAGCATGATACAATTTTAAAAAATATCTCCTTACTACATAAATTACTAATTGAATGGAATAAATTAATAGTATATTGCTATTTTTTTTAATAGTAACCAAGAGTTATTAAAGTTACACAAAGTATTCTAAATCACACATCAATTCAAATAAATTTAAAATTAAATTACGAACTGAGCCATTTTATTGTGTTTCATCTTCCACCGTTCATTTTCTAAAAGAGAAAACATTTCATTTTATTAAATTGCATGAAAAGATATACTCCGACAATGACAAACTTGTTCTTAGAAACAATCATTTTTATGTTCATTAGTAATATTGTCATTCATTGCCATATCAATTATTATCAGTGTCACCAATTATTACCCTTCTTACTATTGTTCTGTTATATTTTCCATGTCACATTCATAATTATTAATATATATATATATATATATATATATTTGTTGATTATTTTGAAATTTATTATTATAATTATGATTAGGGATAGAAAAAATTCATATCCTCAAATATTCGTGAATAAATTTTGTGATTAATACTAAATAAATATTTTTAATGAATATTTGTAGATAATGAATATATATTCACTGTTTAATTATACCTTTCTTATATATTTTTTAAAATAATAATTTTTAAGGAGTTTTATTTTAGTATTTTTTTTAAATGAAGTGATAAAATAAATTTATTATTGAAAGAAATACTAATTAATAAAAAATTGATAAAAGTTTGAAGTCATATAATTTTATTTTTTATTTAGGCCTTTAAAATTGAATTTATCTTTAAAATTTTTAATTTTTAAAAGTTTATATTTTAATGCAACTTATTCAAATTTACATTGTATTAATATTTTACTATGTAACTTGATTTGAATGGTAAAAAAATATTATTTTTTATTTAATTTAATATTTTAAAGATTTGTTTTTAATAATTTTATTTAATATATATATATATATATATTTATTTATTTATTTATGAGTGTCTATAATTCTTGCGGGTATACAAAAATGTGGGGAGGTTTTTTTTACCGGATACTTAAAAGATAACGAAAAGATAATATGGTGAATTTGATTTTTTTAAACTGAACGAACAGCAGATAGATACTGTACTTTAGGTCTCGTTGTCCTTGATCAAATAAAAAATGTGATAAATTTGGAATAAAAGTAGATAAAAGTTTTTCAAATGTTAATTAAGTCCCAAAATAAATATTTTTATTTAATATGTAAAAATGATATGTTTTAATTTCAGTTTTACTTGCCTTTAGTTTTAATTATTATTTTTTTTATTATAATCTTGTATAGCACTAGATAATTATTTAAGTATTAAAAAATGTTAATTGACAATTTCAAGTACAACATACTTAAAAAAAAATACTCGTATGATTCATAAATAAATTTAATTTATTATTCTTAAAATAAGTGTAGAAGACTAAAAGTAGCTATTTGAAAATTTTGAGAGAAGAAAACAAAAAAAAAATATTTTATAGAAAATGTAAATATGAAATATATCGATGTTTTACAAGTATATGGTATTAATAATTGATTATTGAGTTTGATTACTTAAAAATATATTGTACTAATTATTAGTCAAAAAATTATCATAAATCCTAAAAATATATAATTGGTATCCAGTATATATATCTTATTATATTCTAATAAAATATATACATTTTTATGAAAATATATCTGATTTGAGCGTCAAAGTGTCTTTTACCAATCAATCACTCGTAGGTGAATTACGTCATTGAAAAAGATTGAACGATCAAAAGGAGCAAAACAAGAAATGAAAACCGATGAATAAATTCAACCGGTAAAATTAAAATTCATATGTATGAAGCATAATTATTTAATTTCTATAAGACTGAAAAAATAAAGAATTTTTTTTAATATACAGTGTACCCTCAGGCAAATTTCGAACTTTTTCTGTCCATATATCAATATGATAGGATAATGATATGAAGCCAGCTTTTTCATCTCATCAACCAGAGACTAATTATAATAATCCATTTATGTATTAATAATAGATAAGGTTCCACTTAAAAGACTAAAATAAAAATTCACTTATTTTATAAGTATTAAAAATAACCATTTGAAATTTTAAAAAGAAAAAAAAAGAAAAAATAAACATCTACCAAAATTAAAATTTATTAAATCTACATAGACCAAAAATATATATTTAATTAGTATATAATTGAAATTATCCCTCGATACTTAATTTGCAGAAACAGTTAAGATAAGAGCTTGTTGTGCATACCGTCTTGTATTCTTATCCAATTATTTAATCTTAGAAACGTTTTATTATAATTTATTTAACTTGTATTTTATTTATATGCTTTTAAAAATAGAAAGCTGAAAAACTTGTAACAATTAAAAAATTGAAATGACAACTACTCAAAATAAATGTTTTAAACATTATCAACAAGCTTAGGAAATAAAACAAATTTAATAATGTGAGTAATGATAAAAGAAACCGCGTTTATAATACGAGTTATATTTAGTAAAATTGTGTGAAAGCTTAAATGCTGACTAAAATTGTTTAGTAAAACTAACAGTTAGTTAAAAAAAATTGTCAAAAAATGAATATTAATTATTAAACTATATCTTAATATTAGGTAATTGCATTTATTTATAACTTTAAATTTTTTTTGTAATCCAAATTTTTTATATAAATTAAATTTCAATAATATTTATGTAAGCAAATATTTTTTATTACAATTTAAATAATTATCATTTGTCACTAATTAAAACAATAATGAACAAAATAGCACTGAATCAATAGTTAAAAAAATGTAGGAGTAATGATTAGAAAACTAAATAAATATAAATAGACATTAAGGTTTTACTTTAAGAAATAAAATAAAAATATATAAATTTGATTAAATAAATAATTTTAATAAATAAATGAAATGCGGTAGCTGAGAGATTCTCCTGACTGCATGGTTTTGAGTTGTATGAGATGTGGGTCTCTCAAATTTTTGTTACATAGCGAATGAATCTCTATCACACTCTTGTTACTTTCTTTCTGCTCCCTTTTTGATTCTTTTCTCCGCACAGAAAAATCGAAATCACATTTCACTTCTAATAGAAAATGAAAGCCGTTGCTTCGTTCAACTAATAATAATTCAACACCCATTGCAACACATTCTTCATTACACTACACATCTGCCTCCTACGTGTCTCATAGCTAATCAATCTTTTGGTCACACTCACAAAATCAGCATCAACCAAACCTAGCTGTAAAAAATCTAAGTAAATACCATTTTTTTCTTACCTTAAAATGCTATTATACTCTCACGTGCTTCATCCCACTTGCTACGATTTCGCGGTGCGTAAGCATGAAATTTGTCACTGCCTGCCACGTTTCGCTACACTGCAGGCTCAGGAGAGCCTCTACATTGCTACAAATAAACGCCACTCAGATCATCTTCCTTCACGCCAAACACTCTCTCTTTGATTCTCTTCTCTCCGTTATTGTTCCTTACAACTCTCTTCCGTAACCCGTGAGTCAGTTTAACTTTCTCTCTAACAAACTCCAATAATGATTTTCTCTACACTTGTTTAGATCTTGAGCATTTTCTCTCAATACACTGCCATTGTTATGTTTTGTTGTTAGTGGTGATTTTTTTGTGTTGCATGCAGAAGGTATTAGCATGACAACCATGGCAACGTACGCGGCACCAAACCGCGTCTGGAGTGTGGAGGCGAAAGTGAAATCATCTGTTCCGGTGAGCCTGAACAGGCAGGAATTGAAATACGATGGGTTGAGATCTCTGGACAAGGTGTTTGTGCGAAGCAAGCATGCGAGCAAAACGAGAAGCTCTTTGTCTGCTAAGAGTGGGAAAAGTGGGCGTGAGAGAGTTTTGGGGAAGATCGAATGTGGGATGAACTTGATCTTCGTGGGAGCTGAGGTGGCACCTTGGAGTAAAACTGGGGGACTTGGTGACGTTCTGGGAGGACTTCCACCAGCTTTGGCCGTAAGTGTGGATTTATTGATTTATTTCTCTTACCTGATTTAATTGTTTTGTTATTAAACTGTCATTAAACCAGGCTTTGTGGAGAAAATCTAAGTTAGATCCAGCTCAAAGGCCAAAAACTCTAATAAACTTAGAAAAAAAAAATGGTACATATGGAGGAATGGATCTCATGCAAATTTCAAGATTTTAAAATAAATAATATAAAATCTTAGTATTTTAAGTTTTTTTTTTTTTTCTGAAATCTTACCTAAAAGATGCTAATTTGAAAAGGTTAAAAGATCTGTTATACTAAAGGAAAAGCTTAATCACTCCAGTAAATCTCAAAGAAAGACAAGTCCTGAGTTCATAAAGAGAAACATAAAAATTAATATTAATATATTATTATTATTCCGTATTTTTATTATATTACCTTATGTTAATGAGTTAAAATTTAATATTTATATTAGTTTTAATTTTATATATTTATTTAAATATAAATATATGTATTATTTTTTATAATCTATAATTTGAATAAAAATAGTGTTAAAAAATAATATAATCCGAAGACTTGTATAAAAAAGAAAAGACACTATGTTGTGGAACAGTGTGTATGTGATTATTTTAAGTGGATAGGGGTAATAACATAATAGTAGTTTTGTGGTTAAAAATATTAAAATTTTAAAATATAATTAAGGGAAAAATAATAAAGTGAAATTTGGATAAAAATGAGGTATCTGTATTATATTGTTATAAGTTATAAATATAATTATATATATATATATATATATATATATATATTAGGAGTTTTGAGGTTAAAAAATATTAAAATATTATTAAGAATAAAATAATAACACGAAGCGTGTGCATTAAATTATTATTTTTTATATTTGATGTGTAATTTATAATTTGAATAAAAATAATATAATTTACAGATTTGCATTAAAGAATAAGAAAAATAAAATTACAATTATATTGATATGTCTAGTTATTTTAAGTAGATGAATGGTTTATTTCTATTATTTTTCATTGTTCTATATTCAATATTATAGTTGTTTTGAGGTTTACAATATTAAAAAATTTAGATATAATTTTAAACAAAATAATAAGACCAAGTGAGTGTGTGTATATATTTATAAATAATTCACCATTTTAACCCAGTCTTGTGCAATTTGATAAAGGGGCATGGACACCGTGTTATGACAGTGTCACCACGCTACGACCAATACAAGGATGCATGGGACACAAGTGTGACGGCAGAGGTAACTCTTTTTGTTCTAGTTATGTATCTGTACAAATCTACTTAACTCTAGGTTCTTGATTGAACTTTTTCATTTTTTTTTTTATCTTTTCGTAGGTCAAAGTTGCTGATAGAATAGAGACTGTTCGTTTCTTTCACTGTTACAAGCGAGGTGTTGATCGTGTTTTTGTGGACCACCCATGTTTCCTTGCGAAGGTTATAATATACTTTTGTTGCCATGAATATTTATAGGATAGAGTACACTGTAACACCTTCAAATTAAACTAAGCATTTTTTATTTTAAAAGGTGTGGGGTAAGACCGGTTCAAAACTCTACGGCCCTAGAGCTGGAGAGGATTATGAAGATAACCAACTTCGATTCAGCTTGTTATGCCAGGTAACTTCCCCTGTAGTTTAACCTGCATAATTTTTTATATATGATAGACTACATAAATTGGATATGACGTTATCATTGCGTTCAACAACTTTCAGGCTGCACTTGAGGCACCAAGGGTTTTGAACTTAAACAGCAGCAAATATTTCTCGGGACCATATGGTATGGCTTTCTGGTTAACTCTTTCATCTTCGATATTCAGTTAAGGAAAACCTTTAAATTTAGTTTACAAGCTTTCTCTGTCTTCGGGCAGGTGAAGATGTGATCTTTATTGCTAATGATTGGCACACTGCTCTTCTTCCATGCTACTTGAAATCAATGTACCAGAACAGGGGGATTTATAGAAACGCAAAGGTAAGGATTTTATTTACTTTCATCAATCACCATTTAATCTTTCCAGGGAAACTGACTTTCCTTGGTCCAATCATGGCAGGTTGCATTTTGTATTCATAACATAGCCTACCAGGGTAGGCATGCCTTTCAAGACTTCCCTCTTCTCAATTTACCTAATGAATACAGGAGCGCTTTTGACTTTACTGATGGGTAAGACACCCTTATCTCTGTTCCTAAAAGACTTGCATGTTCTAAATTTAGTATTTTTTTTATACACTTGACTTCTACACATCTAACATCGTTAATATTCTTATATGTTTCATTCTCAGGCATCTTAAGCCTGTGAAGGGAAGAAAAATTAACTGGATGAAGGCTGCAATAATAGAATCGGACCTAGTGCTCACTGTAAGTCCATATTATGCCCAGGAACTTGTTTCCGGAGAGGATAGAGGTGTAGAATTGGACAATATAATTCGCAAAAGTGGCATCTCTGGTATCGTGAATGGCATGGATATTCGGGAATGGAGCCCAAAAACTGATAAATTCATAGATATACACTTCGATACAACAACTGTAAGTGTTATCTTATTTTCCCTGTGATTAGATATGGTTTATGGAATTGTGGACCATATTTAGAAATTAGCAAGTCCTTATCAATGCCGTTCTTAGGTCATGGAAGCAAAACGCCTGCTGAAAGAGGCCCTTCAGGCAGAGGTTGGCTTACCTGTAGACAGGGATATCCCTCTGATAGGCTTCATTGGTAGGCTTGAAGAGCAGAAAGGTTCAGATATTCTTGTGGAAGCTATCCCAAAGTTCATTGACCAGGATGTTCAGATCATAATTCTTGTAAGTGCCTTGATTAGATCGTTGTTGTGGTATTAATCCGTTTTACTAATACAGCTAAAAGATAAAAGCTATATATGCTGATGGTTCTATCCCTTTTTGTTCCTCAGGGAACTGGCAAAAAGAGCATGGAGAAGCAAATTGAGGAACTAGAGGAAACTTATCCGGACAAGGCCAGAGGGATAGCAAAATTCAACGGTCCCTTGGCTCACAAGATTATTGCTGGATCTGACTTCATAATTATCCCAAGTAGATTTGAACCCTGTGGTCTAGTTCAGTTGCATTCTATGCCATATGGAACGGTATATATAGACTATTGGCCTCTTTTTTTCTATTTCCTTCGCAGCATCCACTACACCTTGGTGTTACGGGACAACATTTTCTGACCCTTTAAACAATAAATGTTTGCGACAGGTGCCAATAGTTTCTTCCACCGGTGGACTCGTTGACACCGTTAAAGAAGGCTTTACTGGATTCCACATGGGTGCATTCCACGTAGACGTAAGTAGAAAAATAGTCTTGTCTTGTGTTGTTTTCTATTTGATAGAGGAGCGAATCTGAAAGATTGTTACTGGGGTTTTTCTGTAGTGTGATGCAGTTGATCCTGATGATGTGGAAAAGTTAGCATCTACCGTAAAGAGAGCCCTTGAAACCTATGGTACCCCAGTCATGCAAAAGATTATCAACAACTGCATGGCCCAAGACTTTTCATGGAAGGTAAGCATGTGTGATATGCTAAGGCATAAACCAAGGAAGCAAAATCTGTTTATCTTATATGATTGTGATGATTATGATACAGGGACCAGCCAAACAATGGGAAAAAGTGTTGTTGAGCCTAGACGTTGCTGGAAGTGAAGCTGGAATTGAAGGTGATGAGATTGCTCCTCTTGCAAAGGAAAACGTGGCCACTCCTTGAGCATCACCATTGAGATCCTCTTTCTTAATCAATACATGCCAGCAATCTGATTATAAACGTAGCCAGCCACCTTCACATATTTTATCAACCATTTCTAAGGAAGGGGTGAAACTTCAATTTCAAGCAAAGTATGAAGCTAACTATCATAAAGCTTTTTCATAAGCAAATTTGAAGTACCTGAGTTTCATAAGTTTAAAAAAATATAGCATAAGGTGAATAAATGTCAATCTATGCTTTCGAATCCTAGTTTATGTACATATTACAAATTAAATAAGTAGTATGTTTGCCATATAACGCATTTACGTGTGTTCCAATCCCAAGTTCACACCTGAAAACCGAAAAATCTTCTTATGATAATTTCTTGTTAAAATTCTTCAAGAAACTAGCATCGATTCTCATGATAAAAATTTGAAGTGTCACAATTACTATATTTTTTTATCTACTCTCTTTCCATGATAAAAACAATGGCTAAAATGCATGTGAGAGGAAGAATACGAATTACAGTTTTCCTAATTCCAGTATGGATCTGGACTAACTTCACTGTCCGAGCTCAATTATATGGGATAACCTAAGACATAACATAAGTGGATGTCTGAAAGCTATATTTGATATTGTATGATAAGACCAGAGTAATAATGCCAAAATGATGAACCATATTAAAAAATGCAACACTATGAGAAATATGATATTTTATTCTTTCTTTATTTTATTTTATTCATGCGCCAATATATCTTTCCCAGTCCCTTTTTTATTTTTTAAAATTTTCTGATTCGTTTATTTCTTTTGAGCAATAGCAGACAAATAAGTTTAGGCTTTTTTGTTTTCTAATAATAAAAAGAAGAGTGTAGATGAAGTCTGGTAGAATCGTGGCTGTAAAGTTATGCATCAAAAACAAAAGGCGTCAGTTTCCAGTTTCCTAGAGCTTGGGTTTGGGAAAATGCTGATCGCGAAAATGTGAAAGTGAAAGTAAAGTAGTGAAGAAGGATTGCTTTTGGTCCCTTCTACATTATCAGTCTGAGTTTATTTGAATTTCTTCATTTCTATTAATGAATTTCTCCATTAGTACAGTACTGATGTCATTATAAAGTTAAGACTTAACTTCCCAGTCACATTACATTGTTACTAACTTTTTTTTCTCATAATTAAATAGATTTTACGAGAATAGTTAAACATTCAAATCATAAATATTACTAATTATCTTTAGTGTTTTGAAACATTTAATCATAATAAGCATTAACATTATTAATTATTTCCAATAATTATATATAAATAAATGTGTGTGTAAAGAGAATTATTTAATGTACAAATTAGATTTAAATTATAATATACTGTCTTATTAATTAACACACATTACGATTGTTTAATCATGATTAAATAATCAAATTAAAAAATAATTCTTATACAAAATCATAATTAGTTTATTTATTTTTCACATGATAATTTTTTTGTAATTGTAAAAAGGTTTTATAAAATGTAATAAATTGATTATCATATTATATAAAATTATGATTCATGTAGATTTATGTAATTGATTAAAATTATAATAAATATATACACTAATTTTAATCACCATAAATATTATAATTATATATTCCGTAAATAAAAAATTATTAATTTCAATAATGTTTTGAAAAAAAAAATCTTCATGATATCATTATATAATATATTTCTTTACATAAATAAAAGGTGATACTTTTACGCTTTATATTCTAAGTTTAAAAATGGACAGATAATTCGAAATTATTTTTAAATCATTTTAAACGTAATTACCATAAAGTTTAAACTTTACTTTTTATACTAATTTGTAAATTGAATAATGCTTAATAAAATTGAATAGTAGGAGCTTCCAGATAATAGAAATTGGTCGAGTTAATACTAATACTTAGAACCGAATTTGATACAACCAAATATTTGTTAAGATTACAATTAAAAAAGTATTGTATTTCGAGTTTTTCTTAAAGTTGATCGCTCTAGAATTATTAATTGAAGTAATTGACATAGTTAAAGTTATTTAAGAGGATTAATATAATTAATAAAAGTTTATTACAATTTTTATAAATTTAATTCTAAGTAAGATAATTGACGATTATTGTGTCATTCAGTATACGCGAACACGAGACTTATATTACCGAAAGAAATAAAAATAATTGCAAGCGAATTATAGAGAAATGAACGAAGGAGTGAATTATCTTGAAATTGCTAGTTCTCAACAAAATTATATTGAGCATTTAAATTAAATTTATTCTATTCTTTTCTTGTAAACATAAAAACATAGCATGAAATAAATGTATAAAGTTAAATAAAGATGAATCTATGAGATGATTATTTATTATTATTAAACCACAATAATCATATCCTCCTAACTTCATAAAAAGAGCCTAAATAGGGAGAGAAGGAAATTACACTACACATATTCAGTCTTCATGCTTACACTCTAAACAGATCCATGAACATGTAGTTACTTAAATATCATAAAGTTTTTTACATATGGATCTTCCTTTATTAGGATTAACTTATCTTGCAAAGAAATTCATAAAATTTTGCTACATGTCTTGCAAATTCAGAATCCAAACACAATAATGAATTTGTATTTTAAGTTAGTGATATAATTTAAGTAATTTTTTTCGAGAAATATGATATTATAATAATTTATGAATAATTACAATATAAACATAATTGATAAATTATATTTACACATAATTAATTATTTTTTATTTAGATTAAAAGAAAGATGATAAGAAATCAGAATATTTAAGAAGTTATTTAATGATATGATAGGTTTGATATATTAAAATAACTCTTTAATTGATAAAATAAAATATAATTAATATTAGATTTAATCATTTTTGACATACTTATTTGTGTAAGATCGTCTCAAATAGGTTCTTGTATTCTAAATTATCTCGATTAGGTCTTTTATTGTGAAAAATTGAATCAAATTAGACCTTGTCGTTAAGTTGGGTGGACAGCGTTAAATGATTTAATGCGTGGCACGATGATGTGAGCAAGTGGTACTGACGTGGCACACATTAGTCGCCTGAGTTGACTTTATTTTATTTACATATTTAAAAAAGTTCACTTAAATCAAAACGCAACGTTTCCTCTTTCTTCCCTATTGAGCCTCCAGCGTACTACCTTCTACTGTTCTAAATATTTCCCATTCTTTCAGATATCAGAAAATGAATCTTCCCCTTCTTCCTTTCCATTCCAACTTCTCAAACATGAAACTCACAGAGAATATCTAGTCCAAACCTGTTTTCCATCTTTGCACAACTCAAAACCCTAACACTCCAAAAATGTCATCACTGATAACCTACCTTGTGGTGGTCGACGACAAGGACCTCGATGACGACGCATTGTGGGCCATGATCGACTCCACCTCTACCTCTCACTCCTCTTCCAAACCCCTACAACGTCAACCCCCTTCCCCGATCTCTAACCCGTCCTCAATTTTTGGAAACTGACCGAAGAAGTTTAATCATAGCACAAAATCATACTCCATTTTCGTTTGCCTGGGAAACAGTTTCTATATGTAAAAGTGTTTAAGTTTGGTTGGATAAATAAAATTTGAGAGAGGGAGATAAAAAACAAAAAGTCTTATACTGGGAAAATTTTTGATTTCTCTCCATGCACACAGTATTCAGGTCTAATGAGGGAAATAATATTCAATGAGTCTAATGGGAGAAATAAAAGCCGAAAAGGTGGCCCATTGTTGCTGGAAAATTTTCAAGTTTGAATGTAATTATGTGAAAGACAATTACAGGAGGATATGGCACCAGACGAATCCTCTTTCCTTACATTCGATTTTGTTGGAAAATTCCATTTATCTACTCTTTTTTCTCAATCTTATTTATATTCATATTTCTATCGCATTTTTCACTTTCTTAAGTTGTCCGAATGGAATTTCAACCCAGTAATGACTGTGATTTGGTAGGCGTTTGTGATTATGGTTTTGAAACATTATTTGTTAATAATTTGGGGGTAATCTTTGTCCGCTGGAATCAAATAATGAAGATTGTCCCGTATACCTTCTTTTGGTTACAGCTTTAAAGAAAGTTCATCTAATAAGGGAACCTTTCGAAACTTCGACCAGTGGTGTCGATGAGTTGGAGATCGGGGAAGGGGGTTGGCGTTGTAGGGGTTTGGAGGCGACGAGGGCCTTTCTCTTGGAAGAGGAGTGTGAGGCAAAGGAAGAGTCAATCATGGTCCACAGTGCGGCGTCGTTTTGATTTAAAGTTATAAATTTTAAATGTATAAATGAAACAAAGCCAAATAAGATGACCAACGTATGCCACGTCAGAACGACTTCGTCATGTCACCAACCCACGTATCAATTTTTTTAACACTGTCCTGCCAACTTAACGGCAAGGCTTCAGTTGATTCAATTTTTCAAAATAAAGGATCAAATTGAGAACTTTTGAAATACGGGAACCAAATTGAGACGATCCTACATAAATAGGGATGTCGAAAATGATTAAACCTTAATATTAATTATATTAAAAATTTTAAAGGTTTCACCACGTACTCCAAATCCACCAACATTCTAACAAGGATATTGATATTTTGACCACTTTTTTAAACAACAGGACACGTGTCATCACTTTATTGGTCTATTTGAATTTATGTTTAAAAAAATATTTAAAACGAATCAATCAGAAGTTATCATGTATGTGTTGTCAAAAAATTGTCAAAAATTATCGTTAAAAAAACTTTTTCCTTCTAACAATGAGTCACTAACACAAAAAAATAAGATGAAAAAATTGATTTTGTGTACAAATAATTGCAAATTTAAATGAAAGAGAGAATTGATTCTCCTTGTGTGATTATGTACATTAAAATCACATGACCATATATATATATATATATATATATATATATATATATCTTGGTCTTACATTACTTTCCTTCAAAATCTTTTTGTTTGTGAGAAAATTACTTACATTTTTTTAAAACTAATTGAACAAAACAAGCTTTTCACTTCTTCTTCCTAACTCATGAAAAGAAAATTAGTTGAAACAGTCATAAAATATTTAGAAATCATAATTCGTGATATTTTGTAATAATTTATTATCATTATTATTTTTATATCGTTGCATATAAACAAGCCTACATTTGATATGTAAAATGTATTATATCTTAAATATAATATACCTACAAGATAATTATTGAAGTGTTAAATGCTTCAACTCATCTTACATAACCTCATTCCACCCAATCAAAACCTATGATTTAATTAGTTAGCTGTGATAATTTATTGGTTTTATGCTTGTTACTGAGATTAATTCCTACCCTGTAAATCCAATTTTTCAATCAAAACATCACCATTTAGCTCCCAATCAGGCAGTTATTTTTTTCATAATAATAATAATAAGTTTTGTTTTGATGAGGAAGAAGAAAGAAGAAAGAAGAGAAGGGTTACATGAGGAAGCATCTTGTTCCTCTTCTTTCCGCGTGTCTCCCTTCCCATACTTTTCCAGGGAATCTTTTTCTTTTATCTGTCATCATTTTTTATTTTTTCATTTCCATTTTCTCTCTCTCTCTCTCTCTCTCTCTCTCTCTCTGTCTTCTTCTTCCCCGAGACTCCTCACTCACACCAAAACACTGTTTCTATCACTAATTCTCTTCACATTCCTAATTTATCCAAAGATCCATGGACGACCATTTCACATTCCCTCGCTTCTTCATCATCTTCTTCATTACCAGTAAGTTAATTAACTAAACCATTCTTTTTTTACTATTCATCGGAATGGAAATTCACAATGCTCTTCTAATGTAGCCCTAGCACTTCCTGCAACCACCGTCCTGTCCATTGGGATAAACTACGGTCAAATCGCCAACAATCTTCCCTCACCGGATGACGCAGTGGCGTTGGTCAAATGCGTCGGAGCAACCAAAGTGAAGCTCTACGACGCAGATCCCAGGGTTCTTAAAGCGTTCGCCAACACCGGAGTGGAACTAATGGTGGGTCTGGGCAACGAGTACTTGTCCAGAATGAAAGATCCAACAAAAGCGCAGGCATGGATCAAAACCAACCTACAACCCTACCTTCCAGCCACTAAAATCACCTCAATCTTCGTCGGGAACGAGGTTCTCACCTTCAACGACACTTCCTTGACTTCGAACCTCCTCCCAGCCATGCAGAGCGTGCACACCGCGCTCGTCAACCTCGCCCTCGACAAACAAATAACCGTCACCACCACGCACTCCCTAGCCGTGCTCCAAACCTCCTATCCTCCTTCGGCCGGAGCATTCCGTCCGGACCTGGCTCCGTGCCTGGCTCCCATCCTGAGCTTCCAAGTGAAAACCGGATCTCCCTTCCTCATCAACGCCTACCCTTACTTCGCCTACAAGGCCAACCCCAAACAGGTTCCCTTGGACTTCGTTCTCTTCCAACCCAACCAGGGGATGGTGGACCCCTCCAGTAACCTCCACTACGAAAACATGCTATTCGCGCAGATCGACGCGGTCTATTCCGCGTTGGACTCTTTGGGCTACGGGAAGTTGCCGGTTCACATTTCGGAAACCGGCTGGCCTTCGAAGGGGGATGAAGACGAAGCCGGTGCGAACCTCGAGAACGCAAAGAAGTACAACGGGAATCTTATTAAGATGGCTATGAGTAACAGCAAGAAGGGCACACCGTCCAGGCCCAACTCCGATTTGAACATTTACGTTTTCGCTCTGTTTAATGAGAACATGAAGCCCGGCCCAACCTCCGAGCGCAACTATGGGCTTTTTAAGCCCGATGGGACCCCTGCGTACCCCCTCGGCTTCTCTCTGGCTTCTGCTCCAAACGACCCCGTCAATAACAGCACGAGTACTGGCACGCCGCCGCGGCCACCCACCTCCTCCACCGGATATTTGTCCATTTCCTCTGCTTCCTCTCTGGTTAGTTACACTAATTCCACTACTGCTTTCTGCTTATTATAACTATTGTTATTATGTTAAAAGTTTTCCATTAGGTTGCCAATTTGATTCCTTATTTAACTTTATTTTAATTAATTATTTGCTTCTTATAGGTCCCTATCTTTTATTTTAGTTTTTATTCAAACAGGTTTTGTTTTTATGTTTTGGTCCCAGTTTTGTGAGAGAGAATGAAAATATATTACATAAAAAAAAAAAAATAAGTACATAGTTGATTAAAATAAAAGGTTAATAATGAAACTAAAAATTATGTAACCTGACTCTAGTTTTGGTAAGACAAAGTATTTTCGGGATTATCAATGAATCTGTCGATTTCGCGTAGACTAAGGTTTTTCTTTTTTCCTGAATATGGTCGTGTTATCTATTTTCTCCTTGATAATTCTAATGTAGAGGCTGAAAAAATATACAAGTTAATTTCTTTACCCAATATTTATGAGATAATTGTGAATGGACAAGGCTTTTATATCGATAATGAATAAAAAGTTGTGTATGCAATAATTAAATGTTATAAAAATAAAAATTAAACAGTTAGTTTATCGTATGCTTGATGTGTGATAGGAATAAAAATATAATTATTTTGAAGTTGTCCTGGATGTTTATAAATCCATAACTGGGTTCAGGTGTACACATTTTTAGATGAAGTCACAGGTTTGCGTCGTTTTCTTTTTTTCTTTTAAGAATATTTTATAATATATTATACTGACACTTGTTTATTTTTGAACTTTTCAACAAACTAGTTAGTTTTTACTGACAATATAGCCGTTACTGTAATAACGTTGATATTTTTTATATTGGAACAGGAGAGATGTTGTTTAGTTGGGGCTTGGTTATGGTTTTTGGTGACGGTGATGATTTTGAAGTTTTGAGGATATTTAGGCGCAGAATCGAAAGAAAGACATTTATTTCTTTCGAGTGAGAAGTGAGCAAAGGTAAAGAAAAAATTATTAATACATTTATTTATTTTATTTTATTTTATTCACTTTACGCGTCCCATACTGTTGGAATTATTGTCGCACTTCTCATAAAGAGAATTTTTGTAAGGCTCATGATGATTAAGATTGGATTAGGTTAGCATTAAGTAGTAGTTGGTGTAGGATTAATTTGTTGCATAAATTTGTTGGTAACATAAGTATTATTTGAGGGAAAGAATAGACGTGTGAAAAAGGTAATGGTTAGGAAAGAGACAGAATGAGCATCATCAGCATTAGGCACTTTTTTGTTGGCAGCATAAATAAAGAAAGTTAAGCCTTTTTCGTTGTGTGTGTTTCAATTTTGCAGGGTTTAGGTTTAGGAAGGATTTGAAAGTTAGCTGTGGACTTCACCAGCCCTGTCTTGTCACTCCCCACCCCCCAGGGACTAATTTATTATTATTATTATTATTATTTATAATTATTTTTATTATTATTACATTAAATTAGGAATACGTGCAATTTGATTGGTATTTTTGTCGGACATTCTTTCATAATAAATATGCTTTGTAGTGTTTCAACTCTATTACTCGTCCACCTCCTCTCCCACCCCTATGCAAATTTCATTTTGGTACAATTATTTCAATACCTTGAATAAAATATAAGAACAATACAGCTTTTGATTGGATAGAAGGTAAGCTATTATGTTCCACTTCATCGAAAGAAAGAAAAAAAAAAGTAACAAACAAATGAAAAAAAAAAATAGATTGTTTCAGTAGCCCTTTTGTTATTAATAATTTTATGTATTATTTATTTTTAATATTCTTTTAATTATTTATTATGAAGAGTGAAAGAATAGACCGGATTGTTATGAATATTTTCAGAACTGATTTTGTACATAAAATACTTAAAAACACGGCACTTTTTTCCTTGCTTTTCTCACCACGTCTCCGTGTGGAAATAACTAATCGAGCCCACAAAACTATTTTCAAAAAATCTTTCCAAATTAGCTAAAATAAACCACAATTATCCTATTTATTAACATTCGTAGTACTCACAAACCCTAAAGTTGGAGTGAGGCAACCTCAAAAGGTGTCATACAGGGCTATTAACCCAGTACTAGGATGGAAAAATAAATATGAAGATTTTATTGTGATTCACTTTGATATAACTTTTTACATTATAGTCCTTCTTTAAACAATAAATTGTTAATTTTCTCTTTATAATTGGTATGCTTACAATAAATCATTGTATTTATAAAATTTGAAATTATAAAGGATTGTATTTAATTTTCTGAATTTATTTTACTTTTACTTCATGAGCATTAGCCCGCTCTCACCTATTTTTGACAAAATAAATACAAGTCAAAAAGTCTGTCATCTCCAATTATTTTTCATCACTTCATTAAACAAGGGCCCAAGGAAATACTTTTATCAATACAAGAACAAAATGAAACAAGATAAGACATATTTTACATCAAAATAGTTCTTTTATATTTTAAAATTAAGTAAAATAAGAAACATTAAATTTATCATTCCTCAGTTTAAAATTATCGGTGTAGGCTGTTTATTAAAACGATTTGTCACAAACTCCTTTCCCCACTAAAATCAGGTTGCAGAAACGATGTTGCCTACAGGTGCGGGCGGTATAGAAACAGGCTTTGTTTTGGAGAAACATACAAAAGCAATAAATAAGAACGGAGGCAAACGACAATTTAAAAAAAAATTAAATAAATAATAAATATAATGAGGTGGTGTTCATCTCTTCCACGTGACAAAGGGTACTAGAATCCTAACAACATTACGAGTGAAGGAGGACACCATTGATTTCTTTCACAAACATGCTCCGCCCAAGGCACACGATGCGAATGCATACAATACAACAGTCAAACATCAATTATGATGAATTCAATATGATCATCTCTTTTAACCTCCGATGAAATAAAATAACAAATAGATCATAGGCTGCCAAAATTTCCCTATCAAAAAATGATATCATTCATGTAGTGATTTGAACTGATACTACCAATGATATCAAATGTTCTGTCTCATCTAAAACATTGTTGTTTAATAGCTAGCTGTTATGCCAAGGTAACATTCTGTTTGGCATTTTACGTAGCAGAGTTTTGCACTGCTAAGTAACTATTCAGGACATGAGCTCCGTTTCGTGCTAACTGCTAAAAAGCATACAAGCCAGGCATCAACCAACAAAACGCCCCATCATGGTCTACACTGTATGAACCTGAGATGTCTCTCCGTCCATCTGCCCTTTAGTTCTAACTCTTTGATAGAACAACACGTATGCAGCAGAGGATTTAATTTCGGCTTCAGTAACAGTAGTGACAAGACTATCATCGAAATGACACCATTTATTGTCTTCGATCAACTGTTTAAAATTGGAAGAACAATTGAACGATGGATTTAAAACAAAGGTCTCAAACGGCAGAATGAATATACAAATTTAGCAGGTGCATGTTATTAACATACCTTGCAATAAGCAGTGTAATGCCCACCACCTAGACCACCGTAATGGTTGCTGATTGCATAAAGGTCATACACATACGACTGTCCATCTTTGCTTTTCACATACTTGGTTAAATCAAGATTGTGAATGGGAAAATTCACGAAAGTGTCAAGTTTGTTTTTCAGGTATCTACTGTATGAAAATCGTTTTAAGTGAAAGACAAGAATCTCGGGCAACTTCCACAAGTCAAGCTTCTTTGTAGCTTGCCTGTGTTCCTTGCATCTAGGGCAGTACCTAGTTAATTTGAAAAGGGAAAAAAAAAAGTAAAGCGGCAATATCCCTCAAAGCAAAGCTCACGGTAGTATAGTATGAATCCATTTCAAAAACACGAAGCAAATCTTACCACATGTCATCTGGTCCTAGAGGTTCTTCCGTCAAGAATGCCTCCAAGCAAGAAAACAAAGAAATAGCTTCTTGCCTGGTTTTCTTCGAAGTGAATCCAGTTTTGTGAACTTCCGGGAGATCCTTTAGATAGTTAGAATCATACAATTCATTTTCTCTCTCAGTCCAATCAAGAAAAACTCTTATAAGTTTGCTGGGCTTTATAAAAGAAGCCTTCTCAATGGGTTCAGAACTTTCGGTAGTTAAAACAAGTTGGAAAGATGACTCCCCGCATGATGTTCCCGCTTGTTCTTTGCTTCCAATTGTTAGACTCTGTGATTCGCTGTGAGTATTGGGGATGATTGGTTGCTCATCACTGCCAGCTGAGACGAAACCATTTTCCTTACCATCATGAGACTTGGTTGAAGAATATGCTCTTCTTAAAGGTGCCAACAATTGACGTACAGAAGCCTCAATGTTGGATCCAAATTGAGGATCTTCTGCCAAATAAGTAACCAATGGGGTTCCGAAGGGCTTCCTTTCTCCACCCTTGATACTGTCCAATGAACATCAAGGTAATTCAAAAAATCAAATCAAACGGTAATAAAGTAATTGAAATATAATCATAGTTGTCTAATTCAGTGAACCAAGAACAACTTGGTGAAATGTCTATAAGCAGTTGAGGAATCATGCTATGGCAGATTGCCTACGCTAAGCCACAAATGGTTGTTTATACCATACTAACTCCTATAAGTTATATCCTGAGTAATAGTTACCAACTTGAATGGTACCTGCAAGACTCCATAGTACTTAAATCGCCCAATAATGGACAAAATAGAAAAAAACACCACAAAATATAAAGGAAATGAATGCATCCAGAGACAGTTGACATTAATCACCATTAAAAATCTATGGATTACTCATTCCCATCTCTGAAAGAGATTAAACGATTAATGAAAATTGTGGTGTAACCAATCAATTACTTCCAAGGGGAAAAATCTATTTACGCACTTTTTTTGCAAAATTGCAACAGAACGAGCTACCAACAATATTACTTTCAGTTAAAAGGGAACCCTAAGAATACATTGACCAAAAAGTTAGGAAATGTCTGGAAAGATGATTGCAAAAATTCTATCAAATTTGAAATGAATGGATGTATAGTTGCTTCAATTGAAGACTTTTAAATTTAAATACATTTTATTTGAATAAAACAATTCAAATTCCTTGTATTTTATTCTTTGTCTGGATAAAGTTATATAATTCCCATCATATGTAAAATTTCACTTTTAAATATTTATTTTTTAAAAATCCTGTAAAGGAGAAATGGAGAGGGAGAAGGGAAGTAGAGTAGTGTGGACGAAAGAGATTGCGGATGTGCAGGAAAGAAAGGGGAGAGGGATACAGAGCCAAGCATAAGATACTAAAGGAGAGTGAGGGTGAGGTGCAGAAAAGAAATGGACAGAGGCATGCACGAGAAGAAAGGGAAATGAGAGAGATAACCACAGGAGAGGTTGGGGTAGAGAGCTGCAGAAGAGAGACTTGAGAAATGAGGGAGAGAAAGAGAAACCCAGAAGAGAAGAATAGGACAAAGATGGGGAAGCGTACAGTAAAGAAAGAGGGCGAATCAAAACTTTGAGATGGATAAGTTGATACTGACGTTATTTGAAATCCCTACAATTTACTTTTGAAAACACCTATAAAATTCCCATCAATTTCAAAAATGCTTAAGCTTTCGGTATCCATTCTAGTCTTTGATATGTGAGATTTTAAATCCACTTAAGAGAATTCCTCTCTAAAAACTTCACATCAAAACACTATAACCCATCCTAGACAAAAATAACTCATATTTCGGTAACCATGAAGAATTAAGGCTCGTGCCAACACACTAAAAGAGGTAAACTTACTTATCTGCCCATTGGTGTATTACTTCAAGTTTTGTTTCGCTAGCTCCACTTTTAATTCGATATGCCACGATGTGTTCATCATCCTTTATTGAATTCAATGATTCTGCCGGATCTAGATATCGATAAATCCTATGATCATAAACCTAAGAGATAGACATAAACCATCAATCACTGAAATCAAAACCAAGAAAAAGCAACTTTTATGAGAAGCACTTACTTCTGCAAGCAAAAGCATTTCATCACTCTTCAAGCAACATGAAGTGCCTAATGCTTGACAAAGATCTCTACAGGAACCATGCTTCAGAACTGTCACGGTGTACGGCATTGGAAGACCACTCCCATCACAATAGAAGACAGTTACTACCATTGTGCGACTGACAGTGGAAGGTAGTGGCAATGATAAGTACATGAATGGATCGAAAGTGATTGAAATTTTTTCACATACTGGACAAACCAACGTTGACTTGTATTGACCCTGATCATTTTATTGTAGAAAAATAAAAAAATGCCACGCTTAGTAAAGGTAACCACAATGAAATTAAAGTTGAAACTCCATATTGTCAAGCTTCTATAGAAAATAGAGTTAAAATTGATAGAAATTAGAGAAGGCTTACTGAGAAGGGAAAAAAACTTGAGAGCAAAACAAACTATAAACTAAAATTGAATACAGTGAAACATTTATAAAATATAGTGAGTAATTCATGACTACTTCTCTTCACTTCTTGTGTCAAAACAGGGCAGGGAAGAAAAGTGAAAACAGGGCAGAAATTTAAACAGTTAACTAAGCAAAGAAACGCTAGTGGAGGATCAATTCTAATGCAGCAAGTGAATGAAAAAACATGGACATATACTCACCTGGCAAACATCAACAATCAATGAATCATTCCGAGCCATATGATTTTTCCAACACTCGGAAGCAACCTCCTCATCTGGCCTACCGTCCGAATCCTTCATTTCAATGTAAGGCTTTTGTTTCACACGATTCAAATCTTCATGCAGACCATCCAATAAAAACGCAAGCAATTCCTACAGAAAGAAATCCAATAATAAGAGAACATACAACAACCATAAAAATGCTGAAGTTCAAATTTTTGTGAACAAGTTCAAACCACTAAAAGCATTCACTGAACGAAATTCAAGCAATCATCAAATTTTCTTATGTGCAACTTTAACGCTAAACCAGATTCCCGGGTAGGATTCTGCCAATGCAAGTTATGCAAAAGAAAAAGATAAATTACGTAAGAAAACAAAAAATTAAGTGACATAGTCTCATCCCAATTCTCAACTGCGCCTGAAACAGATGACCAAAGATGTTGTTGCATTACCCATGGAAACAGTGAATGGTCGACATAAGGGATTTCATATTACAGAAAGATCGGTGGAAGAAGTCTAAAGTTGTCTGAATGTTGCAAAAGGAGAAAGCATTCCAGTATTAAGTAATAACAGTACTTGAGTTTATACCTGACAGTAATCACAAAAATAAGGAACTTTGACAATTTGCATAAACTAACCTGAGAATCATGCTGGTTGTAACCACTGAATTGTGGAGCAAATCGAGCCAATTTGCTCTTGAATGCACGGGGTGGAATGGCAGTTCGCCCTGAAGACCAAAGTTTTCTCAACAAATCACCAAACGCAAGTGCTAACTCACCCTGCATACCAGACACATGCAACAATTTCAGAATTAATTTAAATGTTGAAAATGCATTCAAAGCAAAGTCACCAATGATACATTACTTTTAGACTTAAAACATGTTTTTAGTTCCAGTAAAATGAACGAGTTTCAGTTTTGGTCCCTAGAAAAAAGTTTGTTTTAGTCCCCCTAAAATTGAAATAATTGTTTATGAGCCCTACCTAGTACTATATTACACTCATTAACTGCTTATGTGTTGAACTAAATGACAAATAAGCATCCTAGGTGTCACTCAATAGTGCATGTAACACAATGACAACATACGACATTTCTAAAAATATTTATGATCCCTAAAATAATGTTTTTTATCAAATTTTGAAAAGATGAAAATCAAAGAAAAATGTTTTACAGGACTAAAATAAAAACTAATTCATTTTGTAAGAAGTAACAATATAGTTTTCAAATTTTAGAAAAAAAAAAGAAATTTTTCATCTATGCCCTATTTCTATAACCTGTAGAACACTAGAAAAAAAAATACATATAAACTAATTTAAATGGTTGCGTACATGCATTCCTAATGGATTTTCCATGTTGATTTCATCACTGTAATCCTGCAAGAAATATTCAACAAGCGGTGGAGTGTGGACTAAACACTGTATAGCACTATTCATGAAGCAGGTGTTGCCCAAGTTCTGCAGTCCTGCCAAACCACCCCTTTCACCTTTATACATATCATGTTTATCATCCATGTTGGTCAATGACGAACTAACAGAAGTTCCCTGATACAAACTAAAACTAGATCCAGTTGAGTGACCATTTGACATGGTGGGTCCCCCGGCAATTGACACAGATGACCTAGAAGGTTCTAATGGTACCAAAGCTAGTTCATTTCCCATTGAATCCATGCCAGAATGAGAAGAGTGATCTCCATCGGGTAATACTTCTAGAAGAATCTGTGAGCAAGAGATGAATCAGGAGCATCAAGCTTCTATAGAAGAATCAATACCAAGAAAAAAGTTAGGGTAGGTCTTTGTATCAAAACATAAATTTAGAAGAATGCCATATTACAATTAAGTGTATGCTTGGTTTGGCGTAGGATCAAGTGAAACGTGGATTTGTGATTCACATCCAGGCCCAAGCTACTTTCAGTAGATTCCATTTTTCACATCCAAAACATGGATCCAAGGCTCCAAACGCCAAACCAGACACACATTAAAGATCTACATTACTCAAGGTCACTCACATCATGATCCATCAACAAGTTAGCTTCCTCCAATGTCTGCTCTGAGACTGTCAGCGGTGAATGTTTGTTCAAATTGAAGTAATCCCAGATACAGGCCTAAAATAGTTGACAACAAACAAAAGGGAAAAAGACAGGAGGAGAAATGTAAGATTTTATAACAAATGAAATAAATAAAAGCAAAAAGCAACAGGAGGGAACAGCACCTTCTTTTGTTCTACTTGTTTGATTTTGCACACCAACTCATGAAGTTCACCTATGGTAGCCTAAAATATATTACAGGAATAGAAAAAAATAAAAATCAGAATGATGGCTCATTCAAATTCAATCATCAAATTATATCATGTTACAACCAAATATAGTATCAATCCAGACTAGAAGCATAATGTGTCAAGACACCAGTATAAACATGTACCTGTTCTCGTTTAATTGTATGGTTTCTGTTAGATATTGTGTGTTTATGTTAATTAGGGAAACATAGTACCTATATGTTTATTAGGGAAATATAGTCCTTATGCTCATTATATTTTATTTTTACATATTCATTTGTATTTGGGCTTAGCCCACATTCTTATTATTATAAATACATTACCCTATGTGTATGCAAAGACACACAAGGGAGATTGATCCTAAATATAGTTTTTCATCATATTTAACATGGTATCTAGAGCTTAGGTTCGGTTCTACCTGTTCTACAGTCTCCGGTACGCATCACCGCCGCAGTCGCCGCAGCCCACCGCCGTCGCCGCCACCGCCGTCGCCGCCGCCGCCGTCGCCGGAGTTCCAGAATCGACCGGCGACCACTCCATCGGAAGCGCCTCGGCCGGGCGACCACCGCGGTTCAAAGATCGCGGCGATCGGAGTACCCACGCGCCTCCACGCGCCACCACAGCAGTTCGCAGATCCGCCGCTTCCCGCCGCGCGTGCCGGCGCGTCGCCGGAGCCCACCGCCGCCGACCAGCATCGCCGTGATCGCCTCCTCGCCCTCTTTCTGGATCTGTGGTCGTTGCGTCAATCGGAGCACGTTGGATTTTTAGGGTTTCTCCCTCTCCATGGCATCTTCCGCGTCTACAAACACCTGTGCTAGTGCCCCATCTTCTTCTGCTGATTCCCCAATCTACACCAATTTTGTGAATGTACACTTGTCCATTGACAAGTTAGATGGCACGAATTATGCAACATGGGCATCTGACATCAAACTTTGGTTGAAGAGTCAGGGGTATGTAGATCACCTTACTAAAGATGTGACTAGTGCTACCACAGATGACACTTCTCGCTGGATGAAAATTGATGCCCAGTTATGCATCGTCATAAAGTCCACCATTCACTCCTCTCTGAAACAAATGTTTCGTTCCTATGAAACATGTTCAGAAGTATGGGCTCAAGCAAGGCTATTATACACAAATGACACCCAGCGTCTTTATGGTGTTTGTCAGAACCTATTTACTGTCATTGGTCCACGCAGTCCTGGTCCCATGGCAGAATATTTGGGTAAAGTTCATGCCCTCCTTCATGATTTTAATGAGCTATTACCTCCTGCTTCCACTCCTGCTGAAGAACTGGAACAACGATCAAAGTTCTTCATGTTGTTGGCCTTATACGGACTCTCTGATGATTCCTCCCATGTTCGTGATCAGATTTTGGGTTCTCCTGTCATACCCAACTTTACTTCTACTTGTTCTGCTCTTTTGCGTATTCCGAGTAAACTAGTCGTTGAGACATCTCCTCATACTGATGATTCCTCAGTTATGGCTGTCCAACGTGATGATCGAAGTCGGTCTCGCAAGCCAGGTAAAGGACGACCTAAATGTGACCATTGTGGCAAGCTAGGCCACAAAATTGATAGGTGTTATTCGCTTCATGGACGTCCTCCTCGATCTGTAGCAATGGCTAATTCTGATCCACCTCCTCAACTACCGTCTGCAGACCATCCTACTTCATCAAATACTGTAGACAACCCTGCAGTCTTCAACGAATTTCTCCGATGGTATGAGGATCGTCAGCACTCTAGTTCCACTACATCTGTATCTGTTGCCCGCACAGGTACACCTTTTGTTGGTCTGACTCACTCCCTCGGATCTTGGGTCCTTGACTCAGGCGCCACCGATCATATAACTGGTAACAAGTCCTTGTTTTCTTCCTTGTCATGTCCAGATAATTTACCCTCGGTAACAATGGCTGATGGGTCTAGAGTCTCATCTCATGGTATTGGTACTGTTCATATTTTTCCGTCCATATCCATTGATAATGTACTCTATGTCCCTGGGTCTCCTTTCAACTTATTGTCCATAAGTCGTCTAACTCATTCCCTTAATTGTATTATTTCATTTACCAAAGATTCTGTTTGTTTGCAGGACCGGAGTTCGAAACACATGATTGGCACAGGATGTGAGTCTCATGGCCTATATCTTCTCCGCCCTTCTCCACATGCTGGCGTAATCATGGAGTCACCATCCCTTCTTCATGCTCAGTTAGGTCATCCCAGTCTTGCCAAATTGCAGCAACTTGTTCCGAGTTTGTCGAAGTTATCAAGTTTGTCATGTGAGTCTTGTCAGTTAGGAAAGCATACTCGTAGTTCCTTTCCTTGTAGTGTTTCACAAAGAGCGTCATCCCCTTTTTCATTAGTTCATTCTGATATTTGGGGACCTAGTCGTGTTAAGTCCACTTTAGGATTTCAGTATTTTGTTACCTTTATTGATGACTATTCCAGATGTACTTGGTTGTTTTTAATGAAGAATCGTTCTGAGTTGTTTTCTATTTTCCAATCTTTTTTCAATGAAATAAAAACACAGTTTGGGGTTTCTATTCGAATTTTACGCAGTGATAATGGCCGTGAATACCTTTCTCAACAGTTTAAACATTTTATGGCTTCTCATGGCATTCTTCACCAGACCTCATGTGCTTATACTCCTCAACAAAATGGGGTGGCTGAGCGCAAGAATAGACACCTTATTGAAACAACTCGTACTCTTCTCATCCATGGCCAAGTACCCTCGCGTTTTTGGGGTGATGCAGTTCTCACTGCATGTTATCTCATAAACCGCATGCCATCTTCTGTCCTAGATAACAAAATCCCTCATTCTGTCTTATTTCCTCAAGACCCTTTACATCCATTACCTCTTAGAGTTTTTGGGTCTACATGTTTTGTTCATGATTTTAGTCCTGGTCTTGATAAGTTATCTCCTAGATCTCACAAATGTGTCTTCTTAGGATTTCCACGGTCACAAAAGGGCTATAAGTGTTTTTCCCCTTCCCTCAATCGCCATTTTATCTCTGCTGACGTCACTTTTGATGAATCTTCGTTTTATTTTTCACCTCTATCTTCTAGTTCTGTACCTCCACCTATTACTGTTGATATTCCTATTGTCTGTGATCCTTCTCCTCCTTTAGCCTCTCAGGATCGTCCTTCAACTCCACCCCTTCAGGTTTATAGTCGCCGCCCTCGTCTCCCTCATGACTCACCTCCTGTGCCGCCTCCTGTGTCTCCTCCGGCTCCTGCAAATGAGTCTGACTTGCCTATTGCCCTCCGTAAAGGTATACGCTCTACTCGTAACCCTTCCCCCCATTATACTGTTCTTAGTTACCACAGGTTATCTCCATCTTTTTACACATGTCTCTCCTCCATTTCTTCTGTGTCCATTCCCAAGTCTGTGGGTGATGCCTTAACTCATCCTGGTTGGCGTCAAGCCATGCTGGATGAATTAAGTGCTTTACAGAAAAGTGGAACTTGGGAGCTTGTCCAATTACCATCTGGAAAGTCTGTTGTTGGTTGCAGGTGGGTTTATGCTATCAAAGTTGGCCCTGATGGTACAATTGATCGTTTGAAGGCTCGACTGGTTGCCAAAGGATACACACAGATTTTTGGTTTGGATTATGGTGATACTTTTTCTCCAGTGGCGAAAATGACCTCTGTTCGCCTATTCATTGCCATGGCCGCTCTTCGACAATGGCCTCTTTACCAACTTGATGTAAAAAACGCTTTCCTTAATGGTGATTTGCATGAAGAAATTTATATGGAGCAACCGCCCGGCTTTGTTGCTCAGGGGGAGTCATCTGGATTGGTATGTCGTCTTCGCAAATCCTTATATGGCCTAAAACAGTCTCCTCGGGCCTGGTTTGGTAAGTTCAGCTGTGTTGTTCAACAATTTGGTATGTCTCGCAGTGAAGCGGATCATTCAGTGTTCTATCGCCACTCAAGTGCTGGATGTATCTACTTAATAGTGTATGTTGATGACATTGTTCTCACAGGAAGCGACTATCTTGGCATCTCTCAGATGAAACAACACCTTTGTCACCATTTTCAAACCAAAGATCTTGGCAAACTCCGATACTTTTTGGGTATTGAAGTAGCACAATCCAATGATGGTATTGTCATATCTCAGAGGAAGTATGCGTTAGACATCTTGGAGGAAACAGGGTTAATGAACTGTAAGTCTGTTGAGACACCTATGGATCCTAACATCAAGCTTCTACCAAATCAGGGGGAGCCTTTCTCAGATCCTGAACGTTACAGAAGATTAGTTGGTAAATTAAACTATCTTACTGTTACGCGTCCTGACATTTCCTTCGCAGTAAGTGTGGTGAGTCAATTCCTTAACTCCCCATGTGAAGACCATTGGGATGCAGTTGTTCGCATACTGAAGTATATTAAAGGATCACCTGGAAAAGGTTTGCTATATGGTCCTAACAACGATACAAAAATCGTTTGCTATTCAGATGCTGATTGGGCTGGTTCCCCTTCTGATAGGAGGTCTACTTCTGGATATTGTGTCTCTATTGGTGGCAACTTGATATCTTGGAAAAGTAAGAAGCAAAGTGTTGTGGCTAGGTCCAGCGCAGAAGCAGAATATAGAGCTATGGCATCAGCTACTTGTGAGCTTGTGTGGCTTAAACAATTACTTAGTGAACTGAAATTTGGAGATGTCACTCACATGACACTTATATGTGATAATCAAGCTGCTCTTCATATTAGCTCTAACCCTGTCTTCCATGAGAGAACCAAGCACATTGAAGTTGATTGTCATTTTATTAGAGAAAAAATCATATCCGGAGATATCAAGACTGAGTTCGTTAACTCAAGCAACCAGTTGGCAGACATATTCACTAAGTCCTTGCGAGGACCTAGAATTGACTATCTTTGTGACAAGCTTGGAACATATGATTTATACGCTCCAGCTTGAGGGGGAGTGTTAGATATTGTGTGTTTATGTTAATTAGGGAAACATAGTACCTATATGTTTATTAGGGAAATATAGTCCTTATGCTCATTATATTTTATTTTTACATATTCATTTGTATTTGGGCTTAGCCCACATTCTTATTATTATAAATACATTACCCTATGTGTATGCAAAGACACACAAGGGAGATTGATCCTAAATATAGTTTTTCATCATATTTAACAGTTTCCACTTACAACTATTAAATTCACTTTTAAATTTTATGAGCATTCTTCCACAAAAACAGAAAAGCATGTGTGAAATTTCAATTTAATGACCTTCATTCAACATACAACAATTGCAGGAAATAAAAATCAATTACTTTGAAATATAGTATGGTAATACTAAAATTTATAGAAAATAGCATAATCAGTTCTTGTAGTGATAATCAAAGACCAACATACAGATCATATAAATAAATAAATAATCTAGCACCCTCTTACGCATTGTGATTACAGCAAAGCTAACTAGAACAAAAGAGATTGTAATGAAATCAATCTGTACCTTTTTGCTTAATTTTACAATCAGCGAGCTGTTGTCTCTCGCATCAGTAACCTTTAGACTAAGTGGGTAAACCTCAACACTGTATTGCTTGCGTCCAATACCCTGAGAAATTAACTTCCTCGGTAATGCCGGTCCACCTTTGTACCTAGACAATTGTGAGACAGAAATCTATTTACACATTAAACAAATCAAGCACTTTATTGCATCCAATGACATGTTGAATTAACGTCATGCATTTTTCCATCCCCAAATGTCAAGATGTTTCCATAATCTGTACATAGGTTAGCTTCAAATTTTCAATATTAAATCTGGACATGTAAAGAGTTCAACCAAAAACACTGCTTACGAATATTCAAGAGGGAAATTTTAAAATTAAGCATGTTTTGGGCTCTTCTTTTATCATATTCCAAAACCAGTTCATATAAGCTATTAGGAAATTGCTTCCAATTTGTCCACAAATTAACCATTGCATGCTTAATCACATCTATTAGAGATTATTTTATCACTGTCTCTTCAAAAAATACAGGATCAAAATAATTTATGCATGTATGACCCTTCCTTCAAAATACAAATCACTAGATCATAAATTTTCTCCACATTAAAAAGCAAAATATTATTTTGAAAATTACCATTCCAACAGCCTTTCCCACACTTTTTCGGGGACTAAAACATAGTCCGTACCCTCTTCCAACATTGGACAAATATCTAAACTGTTGCTGTCAAAGTTGTTTCCCTTTGAAATGATATCAGAATTATCAATAGGCCCAGGTCTGTTCGCAATCTTTGTGTGTGTCATGTTGGCATGCTGGCCATCAGAAGATTGTTTGTCAATTGATAGCATACCAACACAAGGCCCAGCATAACTCTGCCACCTTGAAAACCAGCTGCATGCAAGACAAGAAGAATAGGTATATATAATAAGCTTTGCACAAAAACACTTCTATTACATATTTGTTTTATTGCTTTCTTCAGAAGCTACTCATTCTAGCATCCAAGAAAAGCATCGTGGGTAAGTCTGAATGAGTTTTTTTGTGATAAATAATCACTTATTCCTCAAAAGATCTCTTAAAACTAGCCAAACTCCATAATAAGTGAAATCAAAAGATGCAGAAACTTTTCTATAGCTTTTGGTTTTTTCTCAAGAAAAATGAAATATCTAATTATCTTTAAAAAAATTAGACATTTTTAATTAAAAAAGTCTTTGAAAAAAAAAACACAATAAATGAAGCTCATAAAACCACAGCAAAAACTTTGTTGAAATTTGTGCAGGATTACAATGCAATACAAAAATACACAAGCATGAATATAAAAATAGAACAAGCCATTCATAAATTCAGTACATGGAAAGATATCATGTAAATTGTGAAGGTCCGTAGTTGTCAATCCCAGACAACGTGGTGATTATAAATGCTAAAATTATAGCTAGCAGAATCTTTCAATCCAATCCAATTTAGATGACTTTGTATCTTATGATACTCTCAAATGGATCTATGTAATTTTGTATCATCAATACGATTCATGCAATATTCAACAATTCATATGTGTTTTACTTATTAACCAATTTTCATGAAAAAGATAAATTCTGTAGCCATGTGAGCTTTAATTTGTAAATGAAAAAGTAATTCAAAAGAGCACTTGTAAACTAATCCTATTTTGTTTTCAACCTTTATTTCTCACTCACACATGCATGTGCTGTATTTAGCTATTTAATTGCGTTGTTTCCATTCTTCAAATAAAAAGGGCTTCACAAAGTTTTGTTTTAGATGACTTTGCTTAAATTGTTTTATTAGCTTTTAGTTCAAATTGTTTACTTGAACGCTATACATCATGTATATTATATATTTGAAGTAACTTTGCATTGCAATTCACAATTTAAAAAATAACCCAGCAATTCATCTCAACCATAGAACCTTGGTTCAAATATTAAAAAAATGCCAAAACCTAAATGTCAACAGCACTATTAATCACTTTAATAAATCTAAGGCAAACTAGAATCACAACCAAACTATGGCAAAATTAAGAATTCAATAACAAGATAAAGAGTTGCATTGGACGAGGTCCAACCTGCCATAGTGGATGCCCCATAAGGAGGAAGGCAAAAGAATAAGAGTTTTGTAGACGGTGATTCAACTTAAGAGCCAGAAAAAACAAAAGGATTCACAACTAGATATGGTAGAAAATGTCATCATGAAACATTCCATGGAAGCTATGCGGCTTCAAGCACAAGAGAATCACAAGGCAATGGAGGAATTGCGTAAAGAGAACACCAACAATCAGTCTAAGTTGTTTAATCTCCTTTCCAAAAAAGTGGACAGCTTGTTAGGAATTTACAAAGAGCAAACGGGAACCACGGTCAAATGAAATAAAAATTGTTGGAGCAATGAACCAAGTCACTAGAGAAGACACCTAATAGCGGTGGCAGGGACATGATGAAATTACAAGGAGACGCACTTGATGAATTTTGCCAATTGGTAAAAAAGGTGGAACTACCCATGTTCAATGGGGAGGATTCAGCAAGGTGAATAATCAAGGCAGAAGTTTATTTTCAATTGCAAGAGACCAACAATCAGGTCCGGGTCAACTTAGCTCTACTATATATGGAGGGGGTATCCATAGAGTTCTTCAATTCCTTGATGAACAAGAAAGACCATGGGAGCAATTCAAACAAGCCTCATTGGATAGATATGGTTGTTTAGCCTAAGGGAACGCGTACCAGCTCACTGCACTTCAACAAATTGGCTACGTTGAACAATATATTAAGGATTTTGAATTCTAGATTGCCCAAGTCTCAAAGATTCTTAAGCAACAATATTTTGCTCATTTCCTCCATAAGTTGAATAAAGAGATCAAGAGGGTGCAAAGTTTACATGCTTTGAGATTGTTTTCAAGATCACACAACATTAATGTTACAAGGGCAATGGACAGATTAGTCGATACACAAGGGAGAGATCACCTGTGTTTGATCACAGTGGACCATGAAATATAATGGACCAATGACAGTGGTCGGAGACGGTGGCCGGAGACGGTGGACGGTCGGCGACGGTGGACGAAGGACGGCAATGGACGATGGCGGACAGCGGCACTGGTGAGACAGAAACCAGAGATCGCCCATTGAAGTATAAAGACACAGGTTGAAAAAGAGACTTTTAGGGGGCTGCCGATGGCAGCAGCCACCGGCCACCGGCGGCAACAAAGATAGAGTAGAAAAGGATCAAAAAACCAGGCTCTGATACCAAGTTGAATATAGTGAAAACTCCCCTTGTGTTGAATATACACATAGGGTCCTCTATTTATAATAAAAGAAATATGGACTAAGCCCAAAATACAAATAAGAAATATAAACAAACTAACTAAAGATAAGAGATAAATATAAACTAAATATAATATCTCTAACATTAGAAAGAAGGATTCATAGGCCTAGTGTGTTTGTTGGTGCATAGTGCAGCAACACAACTTTATCTCATGAAATATAATGGACCAATGGGGTGGAAGAAGAAGGATAGGAAAAGCATGCGCATCTTGATGGGGGCATCAAGACAAGGGGTATATGTCGTAATCTTGTGATGCAGTTGGGTAGTTTGCATTGTGTATTGCATGCTTTTCTAATTGATCTAGAAGACATTGATATGGTGTTGGATTGGAAGTTACATACCATGAGAGAAATGGTGGTAGATTAGAAGTTACATACCATGAAAGTAAACATGGGAGACGCTTGGGTACTGCTGCAAAACAGGGAGAATGTTGTGTAACTCAAACGACTTTGCAATATTTGGTTGGAGGAAATTCAAAGAGGATAGAGGGACTTATGATGCCTATTGCTATTTGTAGTCCAAAGGAAGAAGAAAATCGATTAAGGCCTCTTAATGAGCAATAGCAAGAAGGATTAGAAGTGATTTTGGGTAAATTTGAGCAAATTTTCCAAGAGAAAAAGGGGCTTCCACCATAGGAACCAAGTCCCATGGTACAAACTTGTTACACGGTTAAGGGTCAATGAATGTTTGCCCTTAATGGTATGCACATCACCAGAAGGATGAAACAAATAGGCAGGTCAACAAATTATGGGTTAATGGATTTATAAGGTACAGCATGTTCTCAAGCCCAACCATTCTTGTTTGAAAGATGGATCAATCTTGGCTCATGAGTGTTGATTATAGGGCATTGAATAAGGTAACTCTCAACTTTGGTAATAGAAGAGTTATTAGATGAGCTTCATGGGTCTAAGTTTTTTCCGAAGCTAGACTTAAAATATGAGTACTAGCAAGTGCAGATGAGAAAAGAGGACATCCCCAAGACGACTTTTACAAGCAATGAAGGACATCAAGAGTATCTTGCAATGCCTTTTGGCCTAACAAACACCCCAAACACATTTAAGGCACAATGAATGAGGTTTTTAGGTGAAGCTAAGAAGGTACCTGTTGTTATTTTTTTATGATATTTTAATATAGTCAAAGTTGGATTCCTCAACTAAAGCACTTTAAAAAGGTGTTGAGGGTGTTGGAATGACATTGCGAATAAGAAAAAATGTTGGTTTGCTCAAAAGAGTGTAATACATTGGACATATTGTATCTAAAGAGGGGGAGATAGTTGAGCAGAAAAAGGTGCAAGGAGTTATAGATTGGCCTATTCCCAAGAGTATTAAAGGAGTTAGGGGTTACTTGGCTTAACCTAGTATTATAGAAAATTTATTCGAGATTATGAGAAGGTGGCCAAACCCTTGACAAACCCTTGACAGAACTTACCAAGAAAGATGCTTTTACATGGGATGAGGAGACTCAAGCAGCTTTTGAAGAAGAATTGCCTAGTTTTGAGGAAGAATTGGTGGAGTGTGATGCCTCGAATTTGCAGATAGAGGTCACACTCATGCAAAATAAACACCCAATAGCTTTTTCTTGCAAGGCTTTGGGAGTGAGGAACCTAAGCAAATCAGCTTATGAGAAGGAGTTGATGTCAATTGCTTTGGCTATAAATCATCAGCGTCCTTACTTAGTGAGCCGGAAATTTTTAGGGGCCACGGACTCACAAGAGTTTAAAACAATTATTGCAGCAGCAAGTCATCACTGGAAGTCAACAAAATTGGATAGCTGAGTTGTTTGGATACAACTTTGACATTGTGTATAACCCTGAAATTGAAAATAGAGGAATTGATCCTTATCCCAGAATATAGAGGAGAAGAAAATGCAAGTGTTGACTTGACATATTTCCCAATGTGGTTGGATAGTCGAAATGTCATAACTGAAATACAAGAGGATACTAAGCTTAAGGAAGCCATTGAAAAGATTTAAGGATAATACAAAAATAAAGGAGACCAAACAAGGATTGAATGACATCTTTACCATAGTGGCTGCAGTTTGTCCACTATTTGTCTGCAATTCAGGTTGCTACCTCTACTCTACATAACTGTTACAAAATGCCCCTTTTATCACAACCAGGCCATAGGACCCATTGCTATAACATGACATTTACTATTCTTTGAACAATCAGATAAACAACAATAATTATAAGATGGTGATTACCCCAATACCCATCTTTTTTCTCAAAGGCTTTGGCCCCAAATGTGAGTTGTCACACTTATATGGCTTGTTGGTCATATTCAATCAATTTTAAAAAAATTATGATAACACCAACCATTGTAGTTAACAGCACATTATAGTAGCATGATTGTGATTATGCCTTCAGGGCCAACCCACTCCTCTATCATCTGCTGCATAACAGCTAGGGTAGTGTAATCACAGCCGAGATCATGGTCTTCTGTAGGGATCATGGACACTACTGGGTTAGATACATCTGGATACGTTTCAGCCCCTGAAATGGTGTCATTCATACCTTTTACAGGGGCAAAATTGTAGAATATCCGCCACATTAAATCTCAGGTCTCATTCATTGTTATCAACTCCTTGTCTCATAACCTTCTTCATACTCAAGCCTGAACTTGCTCCTTCCGTGTGCTGCACTCGTCCTACCTTGCTCCTGCTCTGTTCTGACTTCTGCATCCTACATCTGTTACACTTCTCTGTCACTTCTCTGACCAATTGTTAATTCTCCAGCTTTGAACCAAAAAATGTATAATTTTTGCTAAAATCTCTGCCCGATCTCCAGCCTTGATTATTAATGATGGTTAGGGCTCAAAATAGCAACCATCCTGCTACAGCATTTTTTGTATCCATGCCACTATTTAGGACTGAATACCGTGATACCAACGACAATCAACAAACATTTGACAACTTGTATCAGCTCTCATGTGCAGTAGGGCTATCCTTGCAGGCCCAATAGCAACTACATAGCAATATTTTTAAAAGAGCTAGCCTGGCAGTATTGTTGGGAGGGGAAAAACAAAAGATAGGAGAGAAAACATACTAGCATATGCATGTTTAGGCACTAGCACAATACACATCCATTCGTTTCATGATAGAGACATAAACTAATCGACGGTATACACAAAACAGGCACCAATAATCATAATTTTCAATTCCATTACGCTCAACACAGTGTAGCATAAATTCGTCAAAATTAAAACAAAATAAAATATATAAGGTTAACACCTGTTAGAAACGACGTAATATAAGTTGCCTTCTTTCAAACAGAGTTCCGATTCCTTGATCAAATCCGATACAATCCGGTTTTCCTCTTGCAGAGAAAGCTGTATGCAACTCGCCACATTATCCATGGGAAAAACTGAATCATCGGGGATTGTCATGTTGAATTCTATGGACGCAACAAAGGAGATCTCCAATAAAGCCCTAATTAGTCGGGATTAAGTAAGTGCTAAAGCTTCAATCTCTAAATTGAACAGTGTGATCAAACAGAATAACGAGTGAAAAAAGAAAAGAAGAAGATGATTGCCACACGGCAAGTACCTGAATTGAACAGATCGAAGTAAATGAACAGTGACGGAGAAATCAAACAAAAAAAGAAAAGATTAAAGACTAAGGCAAGATACAGAATATTCGAGGAACCCTAGATTGCAGGGAGAGCAATGACACCGAAGGTAATGTGCAACTCAACTAAATGAAACGATCCAACTCACTGCACAAACTTTTTCAACTGCCTCTTCTCTCTCTTATATTTCCCCACCTTCAATTCTCATCAATCAAAAAATTATGCTTATTTTTTCAAGGAAAAAAAAAACTTTTACTGAAAGAATTTGTGGATTTGCTTTTAGGTAAATAAATAATGCTTTTTTTCTGTTGAGGGTATCTCAGGATTCAATTAAGTTCATTAATTCTTGATGTAATGTTTCATTCAATGTTTTTATTTTACATTATTAACCTGAAATAAATAACAGTGAATTAGCAAAGATAGAATCATGAATCTTTAATTGGTGATATTAGTTAAATATAATTATAAAAAAATGTTAACACTTTTATCTTATTTGGGAATGAAAAAATGAAAAAGAAAATAAATAAGAGAAAAATATGATAACTTTGGGGATAAAATATGCCAAATCATCACAACCAGAAAGTATACTTCAAGTTAGGTATATCTTATAACCCAGGAAGAAGCCCCATTACAAGAACAAAAGTGTGATATATTTATATTTTTTTCCTAAATATTTTTCATCCGATGTAATGTTAAATATTTTTATAATTAGTTATTTATAACCACCACAGCTAAAAAATAACTAATGATATAAATACTAAAACTACCATGTGATTTGGTCATTTCTCTACCTAATGCTTGTTTCATCATCACATCATTTTTTTCTGTTTATACCCACCAAATGATCATCGTCCACATAAAAATAACCAAACAAATAACACAAAAAGAC
Organism: Vigna reflexopilosa; assembly: GCA_027742785.1. Taxonomy (NCBI): domain Eukaryota; kingdom Viridiplantae; phylum Streptophyta; class Magnoliopsida; order Fabales; family Fabaceae; genus Vigna; species Vigna reflexopilosa. The sequence continues at coordinate 32,606,296 of CM050917.1, forward strand.
CAAGTAAGCTGGTGATATAAAATCAATCATAATAAATATAATAACATATCATGTATACATCATAATTAACATAAAACATAACAAACATCTTAATAATGTCAAAGACCTAGACTGGATTATCCGATTTTAGTATGAATGTCATAGGTCGTGCACTTGTGGTGACCTCTATTGCTCTACAGAGTCATTGTAAATGGATTTCACCCCATCACACTCACAAGGTTAGTCTGTACTATGTATTAGGCCATACTGGAAGCACGTGTACTAAGACCTTCTACTACTCTCACCACATGATCACTCATCTCTAATTGAGAATGAATTATCATTTAAGTGTCAGGATAACCCCCAAGATTGAGCTCTATGTATTCGTACCAACAACACTTTAATACAACCATTAAGATTTCTCCTTAAAACTCTCACACACCTCATTCAATTCAAACGTGTGTTCCAACCCATACCACATATCATAAGATAAGTCATCACACCATTTAAAACTATGTACATAAGATAAAGGAAGTTAAAACACCCAAATGACTTAGACCCACTCGCCCAACGCTAGAAACAGAATTTCCAGCAAACACAGGCTCGTCCAGCGAGAGCCAAAACAACAAGCTCCACAAGCCTAGCGAGTTGGCTCGCTTAACCTTTGAAACTCACTGTCATAAACTTAATAAACTCGCCTAACGAGCAGTCTTCACTCGCCTAGCGAGAGCCAAAGCAGCAAGCTCCGCAAGCCTAACAAGCTGTCTCGCCCAACGAGCAGTCTTCACTCGCCTAGCGAGAGCCAAAGCAGCAAGCCCAACAAGTTGTCTCGCCTAGCCCCTTTTGCTCACCTGGCCACTATGCATAATTCTACAACACCAAAGTTTGCACAATTTGCAACCCTCAACCCCTCACGATCTATCCTAATCACTTTTACCACTCCTAGGTGGAATTCTAAGATACAATGGACCTAACCAAAAGTGTATGAACCAAATTAGACTAGTTTTAAACTAACTTTATAATAAGATTCTAACTCAAATTAACCAAAACCTCACTTTAGAATTCAATTCTACAAGTTTTAGCTCATAACTAAACCACTTAGGGGTTTGAACATGCACAAATGACTCAAAGATAGACCCCAAACACCCAAACCTTCTTGAGACCTACCAAATCAAAATCTCACTCTCCAAAATCCTTAAATTAAGCCTAAAAACATTCTCAAACCATATTATTGACTCATACTCACTTATATCTTGGATTTTTATTAAATCAAGCTATCAATAAGTTCTAATTGACTCTACAATATGTCTCACATTTTTGTTTATCCCTTTATACCCCTACTTCTAAAAATAACCTACCAAAAACTCCCCCTTTGACCAAAATAGTTCATAACTCAGCCTATATAATTTCTTTTCAATACACTAACCAATTCATCACCAACAATTTCACAACAATAACTTTCAAGTCAATGATCACATTTAACCAGAATCATGTAACTAAATTCAATTATTCAAACACACTTATTATCAACACACATTCAACTCACATACTACTAACTATCATTTTATACTTCACAACTCAATTAAAAGAAAACACTAGCTTCCTTTACCTTAAGGAGAACTACCAAACTTTAAACACGATCGTTGCTTCAAGCACAATGAACTCTAAAAATGCCTAAAAATCACCAAATTGTGATCGGAGTGAATCATCATGACCTCAAATTAACAAAGAACTATAAAAAGGGATCAAAAGACACATTCAAGAAGAAATTTCCAAGCATGATCTTAACTTAAGAGTGAAAGGAAAAAAAGAAGTGAAACTTTGCTCTAGACTATAAAATGCTCAATAGATAATGGAGATTACACTACTGTGATCTCCTAAGCACTTCCTGATTATAAAACAAATGATCGAAGAGTTAGAACTTGTAGAAAGAAGAATGAGAGAACACAAAAAAAAACTATTTAAAGAAATAGTAAATATTTTAAATAATTAGACAAATTTAAAAAATTATATTTATATTAGTGAATTATTTTAAAATTAAAATAATCAGGCTCATTATTTTAAAAAACATATATAAATTGTAATAGTTAGTTTTTTTAGGTTCTCATGTATTTAATTAGTTTAAATTAAATTTAAAGAAAAAAGAAGAAAAATGTTAATGGACCACACCACACAACTTATATATATATATATATATATATATATATATATATATATATATATGCACGAGATAAGTAAAATATGTACCATGAAATTTGTTCATCAAACCATGGAATTTGTTGTCCCAACCTATAACCAGTATTGCAGCTTCTTACACGTGTAATGTGAAATAATATATGGACATTTTACCTAAACTGAAAATTATCGTCCGTGAAGCATCAAATACGAACATATAATCACTTGCAATTCTTTTCCTTATACCAGTAAATACATAAAAACAAACACACACTTAAGGATGAGAACGGAGAGAGTGTTGCTTTCGATAGTTCAGTATTTCATATACTAATCCAAAATTTTATTACAATGTTATTCATTTATATAAATTATCTGCATTGTAAATTCTTAGTTGGAGAATTTATTAAAAGAAAACATTATTGAATATAAGGAAAAAACAAATATGAAAGTATTACTTGGAAAATTAATTGTGTACCATATAGAGGACTTACAAAATAGGGGACATGAGGGGATTAAAGTTAAGTATAAATACTTTTCCATTTAACCAATCATTAATCTGAATATTTCAAAACTTGTTGGATCTTTATATAAAGTAAGTATGAAATGTTGTGAATGTCAATATTTACTTTCACAACATTATTTTCTTATATTAAAACGCCACTTAAAGCTTCGTCCCATGATATAACCACGAATCACATGAAATCTCGAAGATTTTTCTTGATTAAAAAAAATGGACAACTAGTTAGTTTTTAACTTGAAAAAACTTTACTTAAATATTCCCTTTCATACAAAAAACTAATCCTCACAAATGAATGAATTTAAAAAATTTGCTTATGATTTAATACATTAAAAAATATAGTGTCACAAGAATTATTAACATAGTATTTTGACGAATGTTAATTAGCGGCGAGGGAGATATCGACCCTATAAATGTTTTTTGATTTTATATATAAATTAGTATATAATTTGAAATATTTTTATAACTTTAGTACATTTTATATATTTAATACTCAATTTTTATTTTTTACATTTAGAAAAATATTTTAACACATCAAAATATTTATTGAAAATTCACCATTCTATGAATACATGTTACCTGTCATTACAATTATTAACACATTGAAATATTTATTTATTAATTTTATTGTCAACATTCTTTTACTTACATTTTTTGGTGTCTGATTATATAAGAGTCCAATTCTTAAACTTTAGTTTTAGTTTTAACTGTTTATAATAATTTTTCTTTTCCCCCCTCTATTTTATTAGTACACCACCTCACTCTCATTGTAATGTATAATAATACTATATGTTGAGATTTTTTTCCTCTAATAATTTTATTTAGTTTTTATTTTTAATATCTCAATCATCAAATAAATATAGAAGACAAATTGAAATACAGTTTTTATAATCTTTTAATTATGATTTTTAATAATGACCTGTATATTAAAAAATAAAATCAGTGTAACAGCATCTCTATTTTTAATTCCAAAACTTAATAATCAATGATATTCCACATATTTTTGGTTTAATAATTAAAGAGAGAGATGCTTTTTGTGAAGTGAATCAAATTTTCGTGTTATGGATTCATATTTTGTTTTTCTAAGTGTTTTAGACATGATAATTAATTACTTTTGAATTCAATTTGATTTCTTTTATAAATAATTTCTAAGCACGAGTTTTTATTTAATTTTTCAAATAATAATTTCTAATTCTTTAAGAGTATTTGTTTTCAGTCATGGAGAGCAGCATGGAATGAGATGATGCATGGGTGATAAACGCGGGTCGGGCTAAATTGAATCCGATCCAAATACAAATATCACGTACCAGAATACCCAGCCCCGAAAATCCCTTTCATTCTTTTTCTTCACCTTCGCCATCTCCATGTGCGTCCCCTGCTGCCAGTTTCAGTGAGAGCGTAGATTCTTTCTTTCTCCTTTCATCTCCTGCACGCCGAATCAATTACGACACCCTCACCGGCCGAACTCGCTCCCCATTTCTGCGCCCTCAATCAGCGCGGGCAGAATGAAAGGGGGGCGATCGCATCGCCCTCAGAGCTCTGACCCACCGGATGAGTGGGTGGACGGGTCGTGGACGGTGGATTGTATCTGCGGCGTGACCTTCGATGACGGCGAGGAGATGGTGAAGTGCGACGAGTGCGGCGTGTGGGTCCACACGCGCTGCTCGCGGTACGTGAAGGGCGACGACACCTTCGCCTGCGACAAGTGCAAGGCCAGGCACAACAACAACCCGGAGGAGACCGAGGTTGCGCAGTTCCTCGTGGAACTCCCCACCAAAACCATCTCCATGGACAACAAAAAGGCCCTACCCTCTCGGCCCAGGCTCTGGACTGATAAGCCCATCCAGGAGCGGGTCCACGTCCAGGGCCCACCCGGAGGCGACCCTTCCATCTTTTCCGCCACCTCCGTGTCCTCGATTTTCTCCCCTCACCTCTGGAAGGCCTGCGGGTACGTTCCCAAGAAGTTTAATTTCCAGTACAAGGAGTTTCCCTTCTGGAGCGATAACGATGATGATAAGGATAACGTTAACGAGAGTTTACAAGCACAAACAGAAGCTCAACCACAGGCACAAGATAATAACAAGAACGGGGCTGGGGCTCTTGTTTATTTGTCTAAAGACGGTGATAATAATGGTGCTGCTCTTGTATTGGACCCTTCCTCTGTTGATTCGAGATCTGGTCACGCGAAGGAAACCGAAACGGGCAAGTTTGGGAGCGAGGATGTGCCGCCTCGTGTCCGCAGTGAGGTGAAGAAGGAGAGGACTCTGCTGAGACCTCCTGTTGTTCATAACAGTAAGCGCGGCAAAGGGGATTTCGGGTCTTCAAATTCGAAAGACCGGAGCGGGAAGAAGCGGGTTAGGACTACTTCTGACAGAGAGGTGGATCCCAGGAGGAGAACTCTGCATTCTTCTAAATCAGGTTATTTTGTTTTCCCTTCTTTTAAAGCTGTTCTTCTATTTGCTATTGTCATTTTGGGGAATTGAAGGTTTTAAACTGCGCTCGTTGCGGTTTTGATGCTATTCTTTATGTTGTGGATTGATGCTACTGCGATTGTGGTAACAAAGACCCTAAAAAGCTCTGCAATTGTTGTGGTGCACTGTATTTTCAAAACATTTTGTATTAATTTTTACTCTCTTCAATATCTATATCTTCGTCGAGATCTTGTGCTCAGGATTCCCTATTAGTACCACTGTTGAATTACTTGTTACCAGGGAAAAAGTTATCTCTATTGTTGTTTCATTATGTTACCGTGACAACTATGGTTGTATTTTTACATCTTGCCATCATTCATCTGCGCTTTTTGACTCCATCTTTTTCTTCTTGATTTTGGTTACTAGTATTTACAACCACCGGTAATGCAAAACAAGTGGACTTTTATGAGGACAGAGGACCAAAGATTTTAAAGGCTGACACAAGGAGCATAAAGAATAAAAACTTAAAAGAGACAGTTGTTCAAGACTGTGTTTCTGATGATTATTTGGCTGTTGATACCATCATGGAGGAGCCAAATAATAACATAGCAACTACGGAGGACTCTTCGGAACCATTATATCCTGACACGACTAGACATGGTGTTTCTGTTGTAGACGTTCCATCAGAAGAGAAGCCTAATCATAAACCTCCTACTGTGGTGGAGATGTCTTCTAAGACTGATGATGCTGTTACATCGGCTTTAAAGCAGAATAATGTTGGAAATGCTTCAGCTAAAGAAAAGGTATGCATTACTTACGCTGCTGGAATGCAAATCAAGTTTAGGTTTTGTGATTAGCATGTGTCAATTAGTGGTGCTCTGTTTTTGCCCATACCATGTTTAATATGGTTGTAGGTGTATTACTGCATACTACTCCCTCCATTCCTTTATAATTGTCAGATTTTTTGACATAAATTTTTTCCTTTTTATCTATCTTCTTTTCAATTTCAAGATATCATATATAACAAAGAGAGATAATATAATAAATATAGACATTGAAATAAGAAAACTGAAAGGGGTACAATAGGTAACACGCTTAAAGTTGTATTAAAAATAGAAAAATTAAATGATTGTGTGAAAATACCTTAAACGGCTATTATAAAGGAATCAAGGGAGTACTTGTTTCTTGGTTTAAGAAAATAAAATTTGAGAAAACTTATATCTCTGGACTTCAGTACTGGCTGAAAGTGGTAGGCCTTTATTCTCTCTACCCGAAGAATATGATTTTCCATGGACGCATTTGCTTCTTTAGAACTCAGATCTTTTAATCTTACCAGAAAATGGGATACTTAAACTTCAGCTTGGGAGCCATTAGGTTATTTGCTGTTGTCACCCTTAAAAATATTTTTACTAGGTACACGCATAGTTTTATGGATGTTTTGTCATGTCCTATATACCTTTAGACTTGACATAACATTGCATTTGGATGACATTTCTTGCTTTTATAAACAAGGATGGGGATTGCTCAGTAGCTGATAATGCAGATGATAGTTTAGTAGTCAGAAGTGCTGCAAGTCCTCACACAGAAGGTTATTGCGGTTCTGCACCAGAACTTGCAGATAACCAATTTTCTCAAGATCTTGAACGCAACAAGCGTACAAGCTCTACAAAATGCAAAGTTAAGATGAAGAGGGAAGACGACATTGATAATTTTAAGAAGCCCTCAATTTTTCATCCTTCTCCTATCAGTGATCTTAAAAACAATGAAAAACTATCTGATCACAAATCTGATGTTGAAGTGAATAATGCACCAGTTCCTAGTTTACCATCATGTGAAAATAAGGTCGGCAGTGTTGACATTTCATCAGAAGTAATCCCTGCTGATTATATCAATAAGCCGAATGAATTATCTAGTGATATTTGTCCTAGAAAGCAAGAACTGGAGGGTTATGAAGGTTCCTTGGAAACACAAAAGGTATATTCTGAAATCAAAGATGGTTCAGATTCTGCTAAAGATCCTTCAAAATCTGAAGCACTTGGGTGTCCAGCTAAAGTGCTAGCATGTGTTGGAAAGTCATCTCCAACTTCGTCAACCATGAACTCCAAATCATTGGGTCATCATGATATCAAATCTGAAGATATCGAAACAGCTAATCCTTTTACGAAGCATGGAGCGATGACTGATTCTAGTGTTCAGATAAAGAATGAAAACTGTACAAGTAATGTTGCCAGGGATGACAATCCAAAGAAGTCTGTAAGAGAGCGACCAAAATCCTCCTTGAATTCCAATTCAAAGGGATTGCATTCAAGCAGGAGTGTGCATAATTCTGTCTCCAAGCAAGCAAACTCAGATGTGAGGGATTCCGTTCCAGTATCTTCCAAGTCTTTGATACATCAGACTGCAAGTATATCAGGCTCTAGTGAGTCCAATGTATCATTGCACAATCAGAAGGTTCAAGTGCAGAATAAGATTTCATCTTCAGCACCACAGAAAGTTGAAAAAGTTAACCAAACAAGCATTGCCACTTCCTCTAAGTTGAACCAAGGTCATGTGCCATCAACGAATCCTTCTCCAATATCAAATTCTTCGATGTTGAGTGATGAAGAGGTTGGAGCTGGACTTCTACTTTTTTAATCAATATACAAATTAGTTTCTCGACAAAATATCCTTTCCTGTTTCCTTTTCTCTATTAATTTGTCCTGTTGTTTTTTTGTTAGCTCGCTCTGCTACTGCACCAAGAACTGAATAGTTCACCCCGTGTACCCCGTGTACCCCGAGCACGCCATGCAGGTAGCTTGCCCCAGCTTAGTTCTGCCAGTGCTACAAGCATGCTAATGAAGCGAACATCAGGTGGAGGAAAGGATCATTATTTGGTATAATTTGAAACAACAACTAAATTGATAAATATGTTTTCATATATGAATTTTATTTCTACAATTCACATGTTTTTCAATAAAGATGATTCCATTATAATTATAATTTGCACAGGTATCTAGACGAAAACACAAGGATGCATCTAGAGATGGGTCTGGCAGTTCTCGTGAACTGGAAGATGAAGCTAAAAAGGTAGAGAAGGAGAAGGGCCCAACCTCTTCTGATCAGAGGAAACAAGATATGTCATATATGGAGGATGCTCCTGCGAGGGAAGAAGGCCCTGCATCTATGACAGCAGCAAACTCAATCGCAAACAACATTGTTTCTTCCACGTCTGCAATAGCAAACAGTGATCCATCCTCCCCTCCAGAGGATCAGAATCTATCATCCATGCGAAACTCACCTAGGAATATCTCTGATGATGATAATGCGACTGCTGGAAGGCCAGCTCATCACACCTTACCTGGTAGCTTCCTGTCAGGAAATAATGAATGCTACTTTGTTAATTTTGCTTTTTAAATCGTGTCTTGTTTCTATGCACTTTAATATCTGGACTATATATATAAGATGAAACATTGATCGTCCATAAAACGGTGATTTTACAAATTTTGATTCCTTGCCTCTTAAAACTCATCAAATTACCTAAACTTCAGTTTCAGTTTTCAAGTACGTTGACAAATACTATTACGAGTGTCAATTCCAGATTTTCAACCATTAATTCATGCGAGTTTTGAGGTATAGAAAATTGATAAGGGAAATGACTAGCTATGTGCGTGATATTTTTATTTCCAGGGGAGGTGACTCAGAATTGTAAGAATTAATTAATTAGTGCTTATTCAAAAAGTCTTTAGAAGTCATCACCACCACTATCAATAGAATCTCTTGGGATGAAAAGAATCACCCTACGTTGAAGAGTGGATCATTTATCAAGTAGGAGAAATGTGAGAGGGTCTAATGTGAGTGAGAGAATGTTTATCATTTCTAGAAACTTTTTAGTGGAAAATTCATTTTTGTAGGTCATACATGCATTGGAGAGGGATTTTCAAATTTGAAAACATGTAAACATATTTGATATAGTAAAATGTTTTTGAGACAATTTCATGACTGTATGCGAGAAGTATCAAACCACATTAATTTGTGTTCTTCAGCTATTTCTGTTTGTGGTATACTTTTGTGTTTTTTATCTTCTGAACCTTGTTACACAAACTGAGGGTTTTTTTTTTTTCCATGGGTGGTATCAACAATCATTACCATCACTATAAATTGAATGAGAAGAATTGTCCCTAGGTGAAGGTGGGTCATATCTCCAAGTAACTCAAAAAGATGTGAGAGAGTCTCTTGCGAGTGAGATAATGTTATTTATTTCTTGTAATTTTTGAGTGGGAGATTTGGATTTGTTGGGTGATACGATACGGTACTTGTAATCTTACTATTGAGATGGTTCCATGGACGTGTGCAGAACATGTTGAACCACAGTAGTGTTATTTTACAATTTTACTTTGCAAAGTGCCTTTGTTTGCATTTTATCCTTTGATCTTTTTGTATGTGCAGTGTGTTGTCCCCCAACTACGGTATCAAAAGTCATCACCACTATAAATAGAGATTCTTGAAATGAGAAAAACCATCCCATTTTGAAAAGGGGGCTGTTTAGAAGGGATGTGAGAAAGTCTCCTATGAGTTAGAGAATTGTTCTTATAACTTTTGAATCAGACTTAAATTTGTAGGGTGATAAATTTTGTGGAAGGGTTTTGAGGTTTGTTAAAAAACTTATAATTTTGTTGACGTAGATAAGAGGTGTCTATCCATGTTAATTTGTGATTTCTTCTATTTCTATTTGTGGTGTGTTTGTGCGAGTTCTATCCTTTGATCTTGGTTTCTCCCAACAATGGTATCTGAGATGATGGCATGACCATGTGACCAATTAGATGAGTATTAAAAGGATGTTGATGCTGGATCCATGTTAGAGTCCTTGTGTCAAGTTTTTTTTGAAAGCCTAGTGGCATGTCCTATTGGTGGTAGCTAAATGTGGTGCAATTACAAGTGCCACCAACTGATTCTTGTAGAAGAATATTGAGATTAGAGGTATGATGGGTAGAAAATAAAATCTTATGCAATGACAACTTTATTTGAAAACAAAAACACAGATAGGGTATGGCAAACTTCCCCCACGACAATGAGAGTTGGAAAGGCTGACGATGTGGTTTTGAAAATTTTAATTGAAAGGAATTGTTAGCAATTTCAATTCAATATTATGATGACTAATTAAAGCAATTTTGAGATTTAATAAATTGATGAGTGAAAGGTTGTAGCTCTTAGTTTGTGTGGTGTGATTTTTAGGGGCACAACTCTTAGAATTTTTAGAAACAATTAATTAACGCTTTCTCAAACTGTCTTTAGAAGTCATCATCACCACTATAAATTGAGGTTCTTAGGAACCACCCCATGTTGAAAGGGGGGTTGTTCATGTTAGATGTGGACTTTAAGTCTAACTCAATCCCACAAAACCGGTTTGTAAGGTGAGGTTTGCACCCACTTATATACTATGAATTGACCTTATCTCTAGTCGATATGAGACTTCCAACACATTCCCCTCACGCCGAGGTATATACATCTCAAGCGTGGGACTAGACATTAAATGGGTGGTCCGATAACGGCCTGATAACGAGTGGACCAATATGCCCAACAAACAACAAATATCATTAGGATAGGCTTTTAATGATGGCTCTGATATCATGTTAAAAGTGGACTTTAAGTCTAACTCAACTCCACAAAACCGACTTGTAAGGTGAGGTTTGCACCCACTTATATACTATGAATTGACCTTATCTCTAGTTGATATGAGACTTCCAACAATTCACATATCTAAGTAGAAGTTTTGTAAGTCCTAGAGATGCATTCGTTGTAACTTTTGAGAGGAAGATTGAGATTTTAGGCAAAATGTGTTATTTAGGGAGAGTTTTTCATCTGCATTTTAAGGAATTTATAATCTTGGAAATAATGAAACACTTTTAAGATGGTTTTGTGGGCATTTGTAAGAGGTGTCAAATTGTGATTATTTGTGTTCTCCCGCTATTTCGATTTGTGGTCTCTTTGTGTGTGTTCTATCCTTTTTTTCCTGTTGTGTATGCAGGCGGGGTTTTCCCCAACAAATACCTGGATTTTATTGGCAAAAATTACTTTTTCATAGTCAGTCATAAACTATATGTGCATGTAGGTCTAGGCATGGTCAGCCTTGTAATCTACGAAGCATGCAGTTTTATGCAGCCACTTAGACACAACCAGTCTTTAAAACGTAGGAAACCAAGAAACCACACATATATGATTATGAGCCTCACAAAAGATGTGAGACATTATTTCAATATTTTATATATTTTAAACTGACTTTTCTACTTATAAAAAAAATAATCGTTGTAATATTAATTTGTGTCTGTTCATATGGAAGTGTCTACCCAAATCTCTAAATTATACATGTGTCAGTTTTAGTGTCCAAGCCAACAAAATCATTTTTTTTTTAAATCGAACACCTAATGAGAAGTTTCAAACACCCATCACTTACTTCGGCACATTTCAAACGGGAAAGGGATGCTTCATAGCTTGTAATTTGTAGGCATGAAAACACTGAATATCTGAGTTTAATATGGTCTATTGAGCAATTTGTTGATAGTTTCTTATATAAATGCTATATCCAAATTCAGGTTTAATCAATGAAATTATTATGAGCAAAGGCAGGCGCATGACATATGAGGAACTCTGTAGTGCTGTGCTACCGGTAAGGCTCTTTCTTTATTAGTATTGCTTTTGTGGTACCTAATTTTCTTTATTGTCATGTGTTGAAAATGGGGTTGTTCGTCAACATGTTTTGTTTTTCTTGTGCTTTATCACAGCACTGGCATAACTTGAGGAAACACAATGGAGAGCGTTACGCATACTCAAGTCACTCCCAGGCTGTTCTTGATTGTTTGAGGAACCGGCAAGAATGGGCAAGGTTGGTTGATCGTGGTCCAAAGGTATACGGATGTAATTTTCGTAACCAATCTTCAACTGTCTACACTGCTCGTTGAATAATTATGAAGATTTCATTTTCAAAAACTGTCAAACAGGGATTTAATTAATTGTGACTTAACAAATCATCCCTTTGATGTTTTATAAAAAAGTTTCTTAAGTCAATTTGTGAATAATTGGAATCTTGGTTGCACTTGATTCTCTTACTTCTGCATAAAGATTTGACTTTGGACGATATATGATATGATAGTTCTATTTGATCATATCGTGGCAATTTGTCCTCCATTTCCCTTCTGTTTGTTCCATGGACTTTGGTTAGGTTGTGATATATGTTAAGTGCTATAAATGTCTGGCATGTGTAACCCGCTCTGTGGTTCTGTATCTACCAATTTGAAGATATGAGACTTTACATCCCAACAAGGATAGCACCCCAAGACTCAACAATCATATACCATCACATGGCATACCATAAAAAAGAGAGAAAAAAATGTACAAAGAGCATGGGGGACCTTACCAAACCCATGCAAAAACAAAAAATCTCCATAGAGAACAGGATTACCCAAACCTAAAGTCTGGTAGATTCTGTCTGTTGCAAAAGAATTTTATACTTAGAACATGAGGCAAAACAACAAACAAAACAAAATCTTGTTTATTATCAATGCCTATGTTAGTCAGACTATTAGCACAGCAATTGCCTTTATGATAGATGTGAGAAAGTTTAAAGTCCATCTCCCTACATAACTAAAAATACTTCAACCATCATAACTAAAAACACTTCAACCAACATAACTAAAAACACTTAAACCAACACCCACGAAGTATTTGATGAACCATCTGAGGATTATTAAAAGCTTGACAGAAAAAGATGGAATCACATTGAAGCCGCACTCTCCTAAAACCATGAGTTTTTTAGCAAGCTCAATAGCAAAAGTAGCAGCCATAATCTGCACATATAAAAAGTTTTTTATGCCAACATAAGTAGAAAACCACCTATGTATTCCCCAACACTCCCTCTAAAAATGCCACCACTACTAACATGACCACAACATCCGAGTTCACTTTCACCCACCCAACACTTGGCATGCAGCAATTAACCTGTTCAATTCTTGAAGCTTTCCTAGGTCTAGCCTGACATAAAAAACTTCAAAATAGCAGATTCAGTATATCATTACTCATCTAGTTGTAGAAGCATTACCTGACTTGCTGATATACCATTGAACAGTGCTTAAAGCATATTTTGATTCCAATTTATGTTGAAACCTAGCATGATTCCCCATTCTCTAAAGCATCCAAATGATTTTGTTACAGCGGCAGTATGAATGTCTTAACCGGAAAACTGCATCATTTAAGAAATTTAGAATATCCTAGTTATTACGAAAGAACGAACCTGGAAAAGTTTTCTGCAACCCAAAACTTGACACCCCGTGACAGTCATTAAAGATATGTTGAGGGCTTTCAGCCTGCAAATTACAAACACTACATGTAGAACAAAGATTAATAGATATATATTGAAATTCATTATCAATGGGTAATTTATTATGCAAGAGTTTCCACAAAACCAGAGATTTAGCCGGAGGAATACAAATCTTCCAAATAAGGGAACGCCAAGCAAATGAGCTTATCGAGACCTGGGACCTGCTGTAAAGAAAAAGGCAGCATCCAATAATTGCCATCCCAAGCATGAGCACAGTGGAGACGAAACTTTTCCTCTCAATACTAGGAAGACCCTGCATAATCTGAAATAGCAGAATTCAAGCACCATCTTTCATTTCAGAAATTGACCTTTTTCCCATTACCAATTGTACAGTGAGTGTTTCCCAAAACAGAATCATACCAATCGGTAATGCCAGGCCAAAACTGAAGAGAGTTTATTGAGAGCAATTTTGTCGTATTTATTTTTTAAAAATACCCAAGGCATATTACTACAAGCAAAATCCCCAGCTAAACGGAGTACAGAAGCTTTGTTTTCTTCAAATATATTGAGAACCTGTAATCCACCTTGCTGACTCGAAGAGAGAGATTGCCACTTCACAGAAACAAGAGGTTACATATTAATATCCCCACCAATCCGAATGAAATTCATCATCCTTCTGTCTACATCTTTCAAAAGAGCCACAGGCCATTTATAAAATTGAAAGTTGTAACTAAGTACCAGCAATAATCAAATTCACCAATTGTACCCTGCCCATCATGCTAAACATGTTATCTTTCCGGTTGTTGTTTGGTGAGCAATTAAGGGAGGGAAGAGGAGGAATTTTTTTATTTTACCTTTTTTCGTTTAGAAATTTGGAGGGAAAGGGAGAGGAATTGAAGGATACATAATCCCTCCTGTCTTATTTTTGTCTCCCATTCATTAATGGAGGGCATTTGGATGGGAGAGGAAGTGATTTATAATTTGTTGACCGTGTATTCTAAATTGTTTCGGTATTTTTTTACCTCTTCTTCTTTTACAGTATATTATCTCTATTTTCCCTCCTTTTTCATTAGCCAAACCCGGGTCCTGTTGCTTGAAACATAGTGTGATATAATGCTCAATTCACAAAGATCCTCTTTTATACACCATTAGTATAGCAACTTAGCGGGTGCTAAAGACTGAGATGGATTAGAGCATGGAACTAGCTTCATTTCAGAAGTTACAAGCTTTTCACCTTTTTTAAGCATGCTGGCCAAGCCAATTCCACCCTGCAGTCCAATAATAGTTTCCGTTCCTCATGGAACAAACATGTGAATCCGCCCATTTTTCTCTGGTACTTTATTTTTGCTGCAGTATTTTTTGTCATGAAACAGTGTCTTGGAGCCTTTGTAGTTATACTAAGAATATCACATGACAATATTCCAACCGGAAGTACTGCACATTGTTGTAGTTGAGGATTATCTATATCCTCCACCTCATTGTGCTTTTGTGGTGGGTTGATGGCACTACCTTGTCTAAAGGAGTTTTTGACCAGATGAACCTACCCTAATGACCCCTAAAAATTTCCTACATTTGCAGGGCTAACACATTTAAACCAAATATTATTCATCTAGTCTTTCCTTGCAGTAACTTTCTTTTATCTTAGTTTACTTTCTATGACATTGCTGCTATATGTGCTGTCTAGAAAACTTTCAATCTAAACATGAATGAATGTTTCAGACCAATTCTAATAGAAAAAGGCGTAAGCTGGAGGCTGAGGAATCTGATGATAATGGATATGGCAAGGGAAGAACTGCGAAAGAGACCGAAGGGAAGAACTTTGAGTTGCAAAAGGAAGAGTTCCCGAAAGGCAAGCGTAAAGCTCGAAAACGCAGACGCCTTGCTCTTCAGGGAAGAGCAGTGAAGGATGTCAGGAGGAGACAGAAAACTGACTCACTAACGGATGAGGATGTTGGTCCATTCTCCAATTCTAGTGAAGAGAGCATGTTCAGTGAAGATGAAATCCAGGTTGGCAGAATATGCCCAGCAGGAAGTACATCAGATGAGACAGGTAGTGCCTAATATGTAGTGGCTTAATATCTGAGATTTGGTGTTGCAAGAATAAGAATTGTTGGCATGCAGTCTTTGGTAGCTTGTTTAATGAGAGGACGCCGCTTGAGTTGTGTAAATACTGGTAGATGTAGTTGTATCTTTACTTCATGCTTGAGGCAGAAGGTGGTGTAGAATTTTGTAAGTGACTAATATTTTAGATTGGGTTGAATAGGAAGCAAGAATGTACAATTGGATTTGATTAGGAAATACTAATTTGGAAAGCACCCATGGACGCTGGGAGCCTCGTATATGATAATCTAATTTAACACTCTCCGTATGGGTATAGAAGGAAGAGTAGATGTCGTAGCTTTGTAAGGGACAATGTCTATGTATAGGATAGTTACTCATATAAGGGTTGTTGATTTATTGTTGTAAAGTTCTTGTTGTATAACATTTTTAGGCTTTGCATTTCTCTCTTGTAAAGTTCTTTTTCTCTTGCATCAAAGCACTGATCTCACAAAGAAAATTAATAAGCTTCAACTTTGGAAGATGTTTATATGAAAAAAATATTGGCATATTTTTTTTTAAAATAAGTAAAAAAGCAATTTAAGTAAAACAAAAATACTAATTTAGTTAGTTTTATTTAAATTTATGATTAAGATAATTGAATACGTATTTATTGTTTAATAATTGTAAAATAAATTTATTAAAATAATTATCTTTCCTCGTATCGTGAAAACTTGTGAAAAAAATTAGATAATTGCAGATCTTTTGTTAATACAAAATACATTGCATCTTAAATAGTAATTTTTTATTTAAATAAATATATATTATAATTATTAAATATTAAATATTTGCTTACTTATCTTAATTATATCGAATAGAATTAAACTTTTTATATTAGGACTTTTTTTTACTTATTATACTAAAAATAAAATATGATAATTCTTATCGCATTAAAACAAGTATTTATCCTTTAACTTATTAACAAATAATAAGTCAATATATATTTTTTTAATTTGCTATTGATTCAATTATTTAATTTTCATTTATTGATATTTAGTCTATATAAATATATATATATATATATATATATATATATATATATGTTCGGTTGTCTCAAAGTAAGAGGAATGGAGATGAAGGCCGACTACCTCCATCAATGAGCTTTTTATTAACTTTTTTTGATTTCTTAGACGAACGAAGCTGAACGATGCTTATTATTATTTTAAAAAATGAAAAAAATTGAATGGTAGGTAAAACAAGAAATAAGAAATGGGTGAAAATGATAGGGTATTCTTTCCTTATTTAGAACAAATTGGGAAAAATCGTCAACAAATCGTCATCGTTGATCTAGACCATGATCAACGGCCTGGATCATGTGACCTTGCCACTCTCGAGAAGCATGGGACACGATGACGCAACATGTGTTTTCCCGCCATAATCATCTATTCAAAACATGCCAGACGGACTCTCCACCAAATCATGGGAGAAAGCAACTGACCTTAATATTTTATACCAAATCCTAACGTTAGCTACAACTGCCTAAGGCTTGGGGGTCTGTTTATCGTATGGCTGGACGACCGCACCACAAAAGAGGAGCGAACGACCTCACTTGCTTTAACCACCAAATTCGGACAAGACAGACGAAAACCATCCAGCCAGGCATGAGTAAAAGCCGAACGGGCAGTCCTAGTGGCAAAATGCTTTCTAAGAGACACTAAGAGTTGAAGTTAAGGGTAAGTATCAATTAGTGTAATGGGATTAGGGCTCCGCTAATCTTAGGCCCATCTCAAAAATCATAAATAGAGGTGAAAGGTAAAAGGTAGGTGATCACATTTATTGTGAATTTAAGACTTTATTCTGATCCATCCGGATTAATTACTGACTTAAGCATTGAAATACCTTTGGCATGTACCCTTGATTCGTTGCACTATTGACAAAGGTGAACTTGGACTATGAATAGATACAGTTACCCATGTGACTAAGGAGTAAAAACGTAAAAGTATATTTTATAGAATTACTCAACCCTATACCTGAAATAATACGAAATAATTATATTTAATGAATAATATAATTATCAATTAAAACATTTTATTATCAAAGTATGACCACAAATGGCAAAGTTATTTGAAAATTATACTTATTTAATAACACATTTGAACCTAAATACTTCGAATAAGTAAGATTGCGAGAAATAAAATTGATTTTTTTTTCTTCTTCTATATGGACATGAAAAATTGTAAATACACTATTTTTAGAACAAGATAGGTAAAATTGAAAAAAATATATATATGAAATTTAGCATAAACAACTTAAGCCTGCTTGAATATCTTTTTTTGGTCTAACATAGATTTGATGGTAGCATAGGTAGATTAAACATGCATTCAATGTTTATTGCAATTTAAGGATATTTAAAACAAGTTAGTTCAATCTATATTTTGACCTATCCTATTATCAATATGTCAAGAGCCGATTCGGGTGGATCTTGTCCAACTAATATTCAATTTGAAAATCTTAGATTCCTCAGTAGATTTTCCAAAATAAAAAAGTAGTTGAATATCTTATTTATTGACTTATTTAATTTAATAAAAAAAGTTAAAAGTCTAAAGTACATTCACAATTTATGTTCAATTTTACTTAAATATAAATTTTCTATTATTATTATTTTTTTTTTGTTTATAAAATAAACTAACAATATTAATAGTAAACTTATTCAATATATATGATTTTCTTAAAAGCACTGATAAATTTGAAAAATTCATATAAAGTTTGTAAACCTAAAACATTTAATAAATTTTTTATTTAAAAATATAAACTGATAAGTATCGTACTAGCTTTACAGATTAAGCAGAACTGACGAGGACATGTAGGTGATTTGAAGTACCTATTGCAGTCTATTCCACTTGCTCCATTTATCACCTTTTGATTATATGTAATATATAACAAATTTTAGAAATAAAATTTTCAAAAATAAAACTTCCAGAACAAAAAATTTTCAAAAACATTTCAGAATATATAATATTTTTAGGAACAAGTTTTCAAAAACATCCCTACATGAAATGTATTCCAAAAAAAAAATAAAACATTTAAAAAACATGAACGTGACGAGAAAAAAAAATAGAATGAGTTTTTCCCTGTATTTTATATCTTTTCTCTCTGCAACAGGGACAGTAATAAAAGTTGAGGTAGAATCGGTAGTAGTAATTCAATGCGATGAAAAATGTTTGTCTTTATTTATTGGATAACGATACTTAGACAACATTTTTTCATAACATTTGAATATCATCTACATGTTATTCTGTGATTGATCTATTATAGTGTTTATGATAATTATTATTGATTATAGAGTAATTTTGGGTCAATCACAGAATGACACATACACAATGTTTAAATATTATAAAAAAAATGTTGTCAAAGTATTATTGTCCTTATTTATTATTGTGAAGGTTAATTAGTAATTGTAGAAGTATAAAAGCAATCACCTTACTACATATAAGTAATACTTTAACATATAATTTTTGGTTCCATCGTTCTAATAGCATACTAAAAAAATAGACTTTAAACCTAATTTAATTATGTAAAATCAAATTATAAAATAAAGTTTATATATAATAAAGAACTTTTAACATAAAAAAAAAATAATCAAAGAAAAAAAAAAAGATTACAATATATTTAGATATAAGTTTTATTGAAATTTGTGTTGTCTTTGGTTCAGAACAGGTTGTGATCCAAACATCCAAACTTGTTAAATAGACAGATTTGTTTGGTTACAGTGAAAGATAGAGTTGGCACAGAGAAACTTTAAACACAAATTTAATCCAGTAGCTACCACTCGTCGTAAGACCATTGACACGACATGCAGCATATATAATATTATGTATATATATTAATATTAATATTAATATTAATATTAATATTTTATCTAGTTTTGTTTGGTGCTGTTCCAAATGTCTTCAAGCTCTCTAGCAAAGGCTTTCTGTCTTCCAACAACAATAGTTATGTGGTCTTTGTTGTCGATAACTCTGACTTTTGCACGTGGAATCCGTTTTTGGACCTCATAGCTGCATTCTACTGGTATCACTTCGTCCTTTCTCCCATGGAAGATCGTCACTTTGCATTTTGGGTTTTCTCTCACAGCATCCAAGTAGCTTCCTATTTTAGCAGCTGTTCCACATATGATATTGTGTAGGGTATGCCATGCTGCATTGTGTGTATGGCTGAAGAACCCTTCCAGCAAGAACATCTTCATTCTGATATATATACACAATATCAATTAATATGTTAGATCATTAATAAATGCAACCATAATATAATATCTGATTCTTTTTCTGTCCTTACATTCTGACACGTTTCACTGCTCAAACCCAACTGTTACTTATTACCAATCAACGTAACACTCTTGTTTTTCAACTCATCTCGCTATTATCTGCTGTCTGTCATACCATTATTGATGCTAATCAGAAAAAAAAATAAAAAAATCTCACTTACTAAGTATAACGGTGCATTAATTATGAAATCGGTGCATTTATTATGATTGTTAAGAGAAAAACAAAACTCATCATTCTTTATAAAAATCTTATTATTCAAGTTTAGGGCTACATCACTTGAGAAATAAAATAAAATAATTAAATTCATTTTTGGAATAAATAAATAAATAAGAGCTTGTGTGCCTCAGAAATTAATGAAATAAATAACTCCATGGTTCAAATATATCCCTTTCTACTTCTTAAAGGGTCTTGGGCATGACATGACACATGAGTCTTGCCCTAAAGTTTTGCTCATTCATGGCTTAAAGTATGACAGCAAGATAGTTTTTTTTGGCAGTTTTTGTTACTACTTATGATTATGTGTAAAGAAATAAATTCTATATATATATATATGTATTGTATTTTAGCATTTATATTCTAGTATTAAGTATCAATGAATTAATTTTGTTGTATATCAAATTTATATAGTTGATGGAGTAATGGTGTAATTTTTAAAACAGTGCAATGTAATAAGATATTATAAAAGTACTTAATATTTTAAGCAGGGTTACTTTTTAAATGCACAAAAATAGAAATTCTAACTTTATAAAGAAATGAACAACAGAAATGGTAAGATGAAAGAAACGAAAGAAAGATACTTTTCTTAATTTAAACAATATACACAACAACCAAAAACATTCTAAAGTAGTTATAAGATGATCGGTATGTAATAATCTTTTGCGACTGTAGATTTATTCAATTTGTAAAACTTTTAATGTGGTAATAATTTACTAGGCTCACTTTAATTTTTATTTGCAATAAATGTTAATAATAATATATAGCTTTCAAAACATTATTTCTCCTCGTAGTTTGATTCTTGATTTATTATCCTAAAAGTCAGTGTCGACATTTATAAAACTTACTTTTCTGAAATTCGCTCACAACTTGTAATAAAAACTAACTTTATACAAGTATATTATAGCTTTTCAAAAGATTAATACACAAGAATAAACATTAGAATAGAAGACTTATTTATTTATATTTTTAGTTTAAAATTTAAAAGAAACTAATATATTTTACCTTCAAATATTAAAAATATGTAAATCCTTTTTTAATTTATAAATAAAAAATTTAAGAAAAGAAAACTGTCTGAAGACCCTTAAATAAAAAGGATAAATTTAAAAAAAAAAACAGAAACAGTACAGAATTTTGAAAACTAAGATAAAAATTTAATTAAAATAGAAATAAGCCGCAATTGTAGTTGAATAAACTAAATAATATTTTTGGTAGGTCGTGACTTTCTTAAATACTTGAAAGAAAAGAAAAGAAATTGTGATATGAAAAAAAGGGTCAAAAATAGGCCAACTAAAAAGAGAAGAAGTGGGTTTACCTGTTTCGAGTGATGAGTTTGGCTGTAAATTCCCAAATACGGTGGTTTTTGCAGATAAGCAAGCAAATAACTCTTGATATGTGTTCGTACCAGCACGCCAACGACGCGCCAAACGCCATGGGTGGCCACACGCGCCTCGGAGCAACTTTTCTCATCACATACTGTGTGGCCTGCGCTTCACCCTTGGGTACTGGGTAGAATGGCTGCTCAATTAATTTCACAAATCAGTTTCACAGAAAAATTAAAAAAAAAAAAAAACGTAATTAATTAGTAATTAATTAGTAATTACTGGGGCAAGCAAGGTGAGGGACTTGACGGAATGGGGGTGTTTGACAGCAAGTGCGAGTGCCAAAATGCAACCCAATGAATGGGCCACAATGTGGAAGGATTTGACGTTATGGGCTTCCAAAACGGATCTCTCTATCATCTCTAAATGCTCTCTTAACGTGTACATTGACTCGCTTGGCTTTGGACTCCTCCCGAACCCAAGAAGATCAACCGCGAATAACCGGTAACTGGACTTAGCCGCGCTGGAAAGGTTTGGGAACACTGTCTCACTCCAAAATAGTGACGATGAAATGAACCCGTGTATGAACACCACGTCATCTCCCGCTTCATCTATATAAAACCACATTAAACCATTATGTTTGGAACATCATTCCTACGATTTTCATCAACAGAGTACTAAAAACAACATGGTTATTTGATGACAGAATTTAGTACCTGTGGTGGGAAAATGGGAGTTTACAAAGAGAGTGGCTTTGGAACTGGTGTTGTTGTGAGGAGAGATCCAACTCGTGCAGTATTTGCAATCGCAGTCAGACCATCTAGGAATCTGGTGAGGTTGGTGTCTTCCGATTTTGCCCTGGAGCATTTCGACAATGGTGGTGTTGACGGTGAATGTGGAACAACATGAGTTTCCGTTTCCGTTTCCGTTTCTTCTCCTGGAGTGTAGAACAGGATCCTCCAACTTGAACCTCTTGAGCTCGTTGAGGGTTAGTCTTGAAACCTCGGAGACCAAAGAGGGTCGAGAGTAAAGGGTGTCAGAGATATCCTCCAACCGAAGCTTGGATGAGGTGAGGGAAACGATCTTGGATTCCCCGCCTTGCTCAGAAACCAAGATCTTCCCACTGCTGGTGATTGCTTCTCTTGTGGAAGAGCAATAGCAGGGTCTGAAATCTGCCTCAATCCACAAGTCCACAGCTTTAAAAACAAAGCACAAGAGAAAATCAACGAGGTCCAGCACACAGAAAGCGACGAAGCTCACTGCCTCATTGACAACCCTCCCAGTCATTGCCAAAGCGGATCTGGCCTTGGCCGTGAGACCCATTTGCATGAAGAGAAAGAGAAGAAAATGGTGATGGGTGTTAATTAGAATGGAGAAGGCAGAAGGGTGAAGAAGAAAAAAGAAAAAAGTGTGTCTATTTATGTATCCTGAATGGAGTGGAGAATGCCATATGAAAAATGGAAATTGCAAAGACAGAAGAATAAGATGTTGAAACGATATAAGGGTGGGTTAGTGGAAGGACGCAAGGGCAAGTACTAGCAATATTACCCTTCTTATTTAGTTATTTATGTTATGTTTGGTTGGATGAAAGCGTGTGGGCTTGGCTCTCTTAAATTAAAACTTCTTCTCACAGAAGCAGAGAGAGAGAGAGAGATACAAGAATTAATTGTTCATTAAACAGCATTTGTTGGCCAAGAAAAAAAAAAAAAGTAGTTGGTTGTTGAACCCCTCACAGAAGAAGCAATTTCCTCTTTACCGAAAATATGCACCACACCACCCTTGTTTAGATGAAGTGTAAAGAAACAAAGCAGCCAACAGGTATATATAACACGAAAATAAATAAATGAGCCTCTCGCCTAATGCTAAGAATTAAGTCACTTTCTTGCCCATACGAAATCATCGGCACCGTTTTCCCACTTTTCTCACCTGTTTCAGCTTCGCTCGTCTCCTTCATTCACCACTACATTTCAACTTACTCAGTTTTAATTAGAACGCCATGGAATAATAAATACACATATTCGGACCAAAACCTCTTGTATTTAATGCAATCTCTCTGTCCCACATGAGAGCCATGCCATTAGGTGCCCATTTAAAACCCTCCACGCAGTCTGCTTGCAAATTCTGCAAGATTAACTCTCTCTCTCTCTCTTCCTTACGTTTTACTTTTCTTTTTTTTTAAGTACATGCAAAACTGTCAATTTATGATTCTAATATTATGCTTTCGTGAGAGTTAAATTAATTACATTTTCGATTCCAGTTGGGGATCTTTGCCGCCAACGACCTTCATTTATGGCACTCAAAAATTTGTATCTAAAACCGGACTAATGTAAACCAGGTTTTGAAAAAAATAAAATAATCAAAGATCAACTGTAGACAAACTAAGGGTGGTTTGTTTTTTGATTTTTTAATTTTCATTATACTCAGCTTGTAAAGTAAGTCGATTGTGAATATCTTTAATATATTTGTATATTGAAATTGTAATAAACCTTTGTACCTACTATTCAACATCTCACTTTTTCTAATTAACTATATATATATATATTTAGATATGTGTCTTACTTAATTTACAAGTTAATTTCATAATGTTAAGTTAGACTTAAATTTTTAAGATATGTTTTCCGGTCACCAAATCTATCTTAATGAAATTTAGTGTTTATTGAATTTATCATATCATCTCTTTGAACTATCTATAATATTTAATTTTACGTTTGAAAAATATATATCTCAACAATATGAGATAAGTTAATAAAATTAAAATTAAATAATCATTGGTTTTCTTTCTTTCTTAATTTATATGATTTAGAATCTATTAATAAGATTTGAATATTCTTCATATACATTATATATAAAATATATTGCTACTATCTTGAAAACTTTTTGTCCCAACTTGACTTATAAATTATAATAGTGTTCTCTAAATTAGGTATTTATACATCACAAATGAATATAATAATTTCCGTGAATTAAAGAAATTAAAACAAACGATACTTCATTGAAAACACCTTTTATATAAAGTATCTTAATTAAAAACAAACTAAACTAAGTTAAATAAGTGATAAAATGGTAATATTATTTGATAAAATTAGAATTCTCTTGTAGTGATCACCTTATCATATCAAGGCGATACTTGTTCAATTAAATGTGGAGTCTTGCATTTTGTCCCTATCATGCTGCTTGAGTAACATATATGCATATGAAAATCACTTTGAACCATATCTTAAACAATCATCCAACACTTAGCAAATAGTTAACAGTGCAATATAAGTTTGGAATACAAAAATGACTCTCAAAGTCTTTATTCAAAGTAATTTCAATTTGCCACTTGCCATTCAATTAAATGAGTAACCAATTTAAATTTAGTGATCTAATCAAAATCCATGCTTATCATTTCTTCGATTCACTTATTTCAAGCTAACTCATTGATGCCATATAATAAAATCATGGAAATTCAACAACTTAACACGCTATTCTAGATTTCGAAGCTTAGTGAAGAACCAAATTTGAAAATTCTATTTTGTAATTTTTAAACAGATAATTAATAAATTAAGAAGGATAAAGAATCAAATTTTTAAAACTAAACTTAAAACATATGATCATCACTCACTACTCGTTTAACCTTTTAAAATTTCTCACCAAAGACTTTAAAAAACGTATCCCTACAAAACTTTTTCAGGGAAACTTTGTTTTAAAATTTCTAACTTTAATTTATGAAAAAAAAAATTGTTTTTCTTATTTTAGTTACGAATAGTAGTGGAAACACGGCTTGATATATAACAGTTTATACATATTAATTTATACAAAAAATATCCAGATGAAAATGAGTTAGAATATAATGATAGTAGAGATAAGCTACGTAGCATCGAAGATTTTGTTAACTGCTTTGGGTGGCAATTAGGAACAGTGCATGTCTCAACAACCAGAACGAAAGCTACGTATGTTTGGTCAAAAAACCAAACCTAAGTGGAAGTTTGTGGTGTGATATGAATCCAAGGAAATAGTAGTGCTAGATTTAATGGTCATTCCGTATTTGTAATGGTGGTGACACTTATCTGCTTTATCTGTTATGGCTGCCTCTCTTTCTTTCAGCTATGGAGGTTTTGTGTTTGCAGACTCTCATCAATTCTGGAAACAAAAATGGCCACCACTCATTGATCTTTTCAGAATCCGTTTCAACGCCATATCCATTTCAGATACATATGCATGATGTAAACCATCTTTGTTTCTTTTCTCTTCCTCGTAAATTTTGATACTCCCATATATTTCATCAATGGTGGACTCAAAGATTTGTTACAACTATCAGAATTCGGGAGAAGAAAAGGAACATCAATATAACGTAAGAAGTTTGTTTCTCTCTATCGTTGTCAATCTCCTCATAAGGTAAAATTAACTTTTTTTACACTTTAACTTATATAACATATTTTGGTTTTGCTGAATATCATATAAGTTTATCTTATGAAAATTTTATTTTGTTTTATTTCTTTTTGAGTTATTTATGAAAAAAATTAATCATTAATAAACACTTACACCAAATTATACATAATTAACATTTATATCGTTAGAAATATGTCAACATTACAGTATCTGTATAATGGAAAAAATGATAATGACAATAATATACCAATTGTCGCAAAGGGGTAACACAGTCATGATAATGTTGATCCAAATAATAATAATAAGGTAATAGTAGTTATATGATAATGTTAATCCAAATAAAAATAATAACAATAATAATAATAATAATAATAATGGTGACATATATGCAAATTATATCGATCTCAACAAGTATCTCAAACATGTATTCTCACTTTCTAACGTGCATATAATAGTAGATAGAATGACATATAGCATAAAAATTTTAGCATCCTAGAAGAGTATTGGAAGTAGAACTATGTCCAAATTCATTTGCAAGACAAGATAAATATTACTCTCGTAAACTATTATTAGGAAATCATCTTTCAAGCTAAAATATGTCTACATAACTTGCTAAAAATTAATATATAGGGTTTCCAGAATAATAATAATAATAATAATGAAAAAAAGATAGAATATGGAAGTGTACACATAACTGATTTTAGAGAAATTTTATCAAAAAAAAAATGTACTTTCCGCGAGGAGGGACAAAAGGTTTTTCGGCTTCACCATCATTTCTTCTATTATGATTGTAGAATCTATTATTATTGTAAAATAGAAAGTTCTTTACTTTCACTGTTATTTTATATATATATATATATATATATATATATCATCATGGCATTTCTACAATAATAACTATCATCACACTCTCATTACCATCATAAATGACACTACTTTTCTTTTTAATCTTCTACCACTACTATTATTATAATAATTACTTTCACTTCTATTATTATAATTATATTACTTTTTAAAATTAAATATGTTTTTAATTTCTAAATTTTAATATGAAATTGAAATTTATTTCTGTTTTAAATTTTGATAAAAATTAACATAGATTAAGATGACTATATCAATTTTATTTTTAAAGTTTAAATATTAGAATGTATCAAAAATTTAGATAAAAATAAATTTCAATTTATTTAAAGACTAAAAATATATTTAATGTTCTTTTTATTATCATTACCATTATATTAACACTATTAATATAATAATTTATTATTTATTTACGTTCATTACTATTAACATCGATAGATAATACCGATTTATAATATATAAGTGGGGTGCAAACCTCACCTTACAAGCCGGTTTTGTGGGGTTGAGTTAGGCTTAAAGTTCACTTCTAATATGGTATCAGAGTCATGGTTAGAACCTATCCTAGCGATATTTCTTGTTTTTTGGACATTCTATTCCACCCGTTATTGGGCCACTATCAGACCACCCATTAATTATACTCTCTCGCTCGAAATGTCTATGCCTCGGCGTGAAAGAGATGTATCAGAAGTCTCACGTCGACTAAAGATAAAACTTATTTATAATGTATAAATAGAATGCAAATCTTACTTTAGAAACCGGTTTTGTGAAATTGAATTAGGCTTAAAAATCACTTGTTAATACATGTCGTGTTAATAATGATTTAGATATCGTGTTAATAATGATTTAGATATCTAACTGGAATAAATTGAAAAGCACTTCTAAAAGGGTCATGAATAATTTCATAAAAAGGTTAAAAAATATTTATAAAATGCTTCTAAATTCTGTCTACATGCCATTTAATTATCGTAATAATAATTCTTAGGAAAACCTTTAATTAGGATACATATAGGATAGTTTTAAAAATGAAAATAGCATACTTTTCAAACACGTTAATAATTTGTGCAACCCATTATAAGAACCATATATTTATTTTAAAAATATTTTTTTATTTACTTCTTTTGACAAAGCGAGTTGTTCAAATGGGGCATCACAATAGTGTGAAAAGATACCATATTCCTGAGGTGTCCAAAAATCAAGATTCCTCGTTAATAACTATATCCTTCACCAGTCGTAATAAATACTGTGCTGAAACAAGAAGAACAATCGCAATTAGAGAATCTACCATTTTTCTTCTTCTTTTTTTAGAGAATTAATTTACACACAAACTCAACCACCTATATTCATGAGACAACTACTTTTTTAGCAAATTAATATATAGTATTACAAGTTATTAATATAGAAAATTATGTGCATTTCATAAGTAATAATACACCAAAAACTGAAACTGACATTTAATAGGGATAGCTAATTAATATGAGAACATGTGTTTTCTCAGCAATATACAAAAATATTCATTTAAAAAAAAATAAAGAGGTTGTCGGTTCCATCCGCACTTGAAAATTATATAGATTATTTGAGCTTTGAAAACGTTAACATTATATTCAACTTCAATAGATTAAGATGAAAATAAATCAAGTTTTCAAATCATATATTTACCATGCCATCTATACGTTAACATTATTTGATTGAAGCATTTCAGAGTGATTTTTAGTGTAACATTATAATTAACTATGTAAATAATATATTTACTTATTAATCAAAATATATTCACTAAGGTTATCTCATAAAACTCAATATTTTAAAAGAAGTATAGTTATTCACTCTATTAGCATATAAAACACAAAATTTTAGATATAACAAGAATTTGTCTCGATTTTTAACATCTTGTATTTTTATATCAAGTACAATCATACTAAAAAGTCAATAAAAAAATTAAGTGATTTATAATTAAAATTGAAGATAAATTTATAATTCTAAAGTTTTTTTTTTACAAAGCAAATAAATTAAAAATACATATAAGATAATAAACATCTAATACA
The DNA here is from genome assembly GCA_027742785.1 of Vigna reflexopilosa. Taxonomy (NCBI): domain Eukaryota; kingdom Viridiplantae; phylum Streptophyta; class Magnoliopsida; order Fabales; family Fabaceae; genus Vigna; species Vigna reflexopilosa. The sequence goes on from CM050917.1 coordinate 32,634,833, forward strand.
CAACTTTCAAAGACTTATATTAAACATATATTATAAGATGCTAACACTTATTAGCGCATCTTATTCAATCAACAAACATCGGTATATTGATGCATCAAATCTAAGTAAAGGCTGAAATTTGTTCTTACCTAACTTTTTTTTGTCAGGAAATCTGAAATGTGAAACTACGATGTTGATACGAAAAGAATGATAGCCATGTGTTGTTGATTATTTTTCCAAACTAAGGTTAGTTGTGATCCCTCCCTTTCAATTTCTTTTTTTTTAATTATGGAATAATGACTAAAAATATTTAAGAAATATAAATGTAAAACAATTTTTTTTTCAAATATTCTTATAACAAATATTTCCAATCATCTTGTTTATTGTAGGATTAAATATGTTTTTAGTCTCTTAACTTTTAGTGAAAATTGTAATTAGTCTCTCTTCAAAACTTTGGCCTAATTTAGTCCCCAAACTTTAAAAATGTATAAATTTAGTCCTTTTAACTAAATTTTGTTAGGTTTATTTAATGTTTTAAGCACGTTTCATCAAATAAATCTAACCAAATTTGGTTAAAGGGACTAAATTCATACATTTCTAAAGTTTGGGGATTAAATTAGACCAAAGTTTTGAAGAAGAACTAATTCCAATTTTTACTAAAAGTTAAGGGACCAAAAACATATTTAACCCTTTATTTTACGAGGAGTAATCATTTTTAAGACAAACAATACCTAGTATTATATTGAATAACGTAGTTTAATTTAAAAAAAAAAACTAAAATAAAATTACTCTTCTTTGTCCTAAAAAAAGATTACAATACATTAGTTAATTATACATTTTAGAAAAAAAAATTCCTAAAACTTTAATGATTTAAAAAAAAAAAATATATATATATATATATATATATCAACAATTGGTTCTTCCATGTTCGTTCTTTCCTTTTGTGTAAAGACACTCTTTTGTATAAGAAATTCCCATTCAAAATTTAACAATTGGTCCAAACAAATACACATCCTCACAATGTATATTTATCAGAGAAATTATTAATATTATTAATATGTGAGTAATGTCAATATAAAATATATACTCATAAATACATTAATTAACGTATTCTAAAATATTAATTTAGATTCTATTTCGTTGGGTTTTGTAAATTCAATTAAAATATATTTTTTTCAATATCTATTTAAAAATTATCCGTAGAATATCCATCTAAAAAATATACTTGAATATTATAAAACTTGTGAATATTTAAAAGTATATATTTGATAAGTTTTTAAAATAAAAATTAAAAAATATATATAATTAATATAAATTAAATTTTAATTTTAATTAAATTTAACATAATAAAATATATTTTAATTTTAATTAAATTTAACATAATAAAATATAAATTAAATTTTTATTTTTGTTTCTTATGAGTAATGAATAGCCACTAACATGAATAGTATGATACTCATTATTTGTAGATATCAATTATCAGGTGTACTTGTAAAATTATTTGGAATAATATACAATAATGTAACAAGTTAAAAAGTCATTTTTAATAATATAATAATGTAATATTTTAAAATTAATTTTTTAATAAAAATATTAGTATAATATTTATACAAATAATAAATTTAGTCTTAATTTAAAGAAAGACAATATCATTTTATTTTAAAAAATAATAATATGTAGAGATTAAAGTGAAATAAAAAACATTTGATACTAACACATGCTATTCTCGTACCATGTGACATTTACAATCTCATATGTTACACTAAGGACCCGAAACCTTAACAACAACAAAAATTTCAAAAAGTTAAAAAATTTTAAAAAAATAAAATAAATATGATATAAATGACTTAATTGAAACATTTTTTCAAAAATTAATACCAATAAAAAGTTGAATAAAGACTAATTTAAACTTTGAACTAAGCCAATAGTTAAACCTATTTAAAATTATTTCCATTATAAATTAAAAAAATCACAAATTAATATATATTAGAGTCAAAAATAATATCTAACCTTAACTACATAATTTTAAAAATTAGTCCAATTCCTTATTAGGAAAAATTAAAAATTAATTTCAGAAACTAATTTAAATTACAATTCACAAATTAATTATAATATTTTATTAATATAAAAATTATTATAAATATCAATAACTTTTAATTCATAAATTAATATCTAAATTAATTACTATAATAAATAATTTTTTTTAATAATTATTTTTTCTTTTACACGTGTTACTTATCTACTTAAAAAACAACTGATTCTTTCATTTCATGTGAAAGTAATCGGGCCAAAAGAAAGAAAAAAAGAAGTTAAAACCATTATTATTAAATAAAATATAGAGAAATTGGTCTAAACCATATTTTTCACGTATAAATGATAAACTGCATGAATCATACCACGCCCCTCTTACCAACTCTCGTATATGTGACAAAATATTATTGATACACGTGAATAATGTTAATATGAAATTCACGCTTATAAATACATTAATTTGGCATTTATCTCTACCTCAGACTATTTCACTTTATTTTAATATGAAGTCGACAATTCCTAGGCAACTAGAAAAAAAAAGTTGTTAAATTTTTAGGAAATAATATTAATAAAATTTAAATTATTCATAGTAATCATGATATAAAATTTATACTATTTTGATTAATAAATAATTGTTATTTATACTTGTAAATGTGAAATACTTTACGTTTTTATTTTGCACTGTTTTTATTTAAAAAATAAATAAATTTGTATTGGGTTTTTTTGGTATTGGGGTATCAAATATAAGTTTGAGTATTTTGCACTATTTATATTTAAAAATAAATTGTATTTTTAATTCATTATTTAAATTTTGTATTGAATTTTCATTACACCGTAAATTATGTAATTTTAAGAGTAATAAAAATATACGAATTAAATATTATATTTCAATTTCATATTAATTTAATGTGTATATTAAATAATTAAATATATTAAAAAAATAAAGCACAAAATTAATACTATATGTTGCTCTACTAACACATGTTTTCATAAAATCTTTTGATCTCGTGTTAAAATATAATTATAATAGATCAGTAAATATAAACAATCTTTTGCTCTCGTGTTAAAATATAAACGCTTATATTAAAAGTTAGAGAGACTACACAATTATAAACACTTCTATTTTTATTTTCTTTTTGAAAATAAAAATCATTGAGAAAAATTCAATTTATTGAGTAGATTAAGCAGAAAACGAAATTATCTTAAAATTTAAGTACAAATTTACAAAAATTAGAGCAATTTTAAGTGCAAATTTTTAAATCGTTGAATGAAACCAAACATTGTTTTTTGAAGATGAGTATATTACTCAATTAATTTATGAAGGTAATTTTGCATCGTTCTATTTATACTAAGCAATAGAAATAAAATAAATTGTTATGTTTAATATATATATATATATATATATATATATATATATATAATTTCCATAATCAAATAATTTAATTAGTTTTCTCAAATAAATAAAAAATACTTTAATTGATTCATCTTTAAAATAAAACTAGTATTATTAATATATATTTTTTAATTTATACAATTCCAAATTAATTAGAGATAAGACAAATTTATAATGTAAAAATAGGTGCAAACCTTAATTATAAAAACCTTGAATTAGACATAAAATACACTTTTTTAACGTAATATCAAAATCATTTATTAGAGTATATCATAATGATATTTTAATTTCGTAAGATTAAGACTTAAAATCCATTTCTTAATATGTAAAAAAATAAATAAAAATAATCTAATTACATGGCATCAAAGCATACTTTTTAACATGATATCAAAATTATTAATTAAAATATGTCCCAGAGAGATTTCTGGTTTTATAATATTGTATTAGACTTAAAAGTTATTTTTTAACACATAATAAAGAAAAATAATCACACTTCATAACATTAAAGCGCACTAATATAATATCAAAGTTATTGGTTAAAATATATTTTAACAATACTTTTGATTTTATAAGGTTAAATTAAATGTAAAGTTCACTTGTAAAAAAATAAATAAAATTCCAATTACATGTACGAATGTAAATTAATTAAATTTTTAAAGACCCAATCAAAATACAAACATGTACATAACATTTTGGATATAGATCTACTTCTTGTGAAAAAGTAGTTTGGATTTTTGTTTTAAATCCATAATCAAATATTTGCATCAAGTTGTAATCCAAATATTTGGATCAAGTTGCAAAATCTAAATTCATTTACCATGAAACTTAATGTTTTTATAAATCTAATTTTAATTTTAAATATATATTTTAAAATAAGATAACTATTTCATTTAATACATAAATATATAAAAAATTAAATAATATTATAATTTAATAATATTAAAGATTAAAGATAATATATTATATAAATTATTAATACTAAGAAGCTCAATCATATCAATCTACATGAATCAACTTATTTTAACTTTTGATATAAATTGACCTATTTTATCTATGATATGAGTCGACTTATCTTAACTTTCAATTTATGTCATTTTATCTCGATCTTTAATCCATATCAATACTTAAAATCTAAATATAATAAAATAAATTTTAAATGGAGTGGATATTTGATTAAACTTTAGATGGATTATATCATAGGAACAATAATAATAGATGAATCTTTAGCTTCCCACTCCTAGTGTAATATTAATTTGGTAATGACAAACGAAAAAAGAAAAGTCCCAAAAATACAGTATTTAATATGCGCAAAGTAGTTAGAAGTTATAAAACTATCAAATAACTTGAAAATTTAGAAGATACGAAGCAGTTATATTAAAAATAGCTTTTACATATATATAATTTATAACCATCTAGTTTTAATGTATTAAAGTATATAACTATTATTGAAAATTTTAGAAAAGCCAAATCCTTAAAATGAGAAAAATGATTACTTTTAAAATCTTCTACGAGGAGATAAATTTGATGTCCCACTCGAATTTTTAAAATCCATATAAACAAAATGGAAATCTGAGATTAATATATGAATCAAAATTAAAAAATGGATCTTTAGTGAAAAACAGATAAAGGGAAAGGAATTTTAAATGGATGAAACCAGATTATTTTCTGATCCATAATTACAATTTATCTTAACAAAATTTAGTTTTATAAATTTGAGAAAATAGGAAAGAGAGTATTTAATTTTGAGAGGAGGAGAGAAGTTGAAGAGGAAAAGAGTTAGCAATATCTGAAGCATTAATTGAGAGGTTTTAAAGAAGAAAAGGTCAACAAGAGAGTGTGCATGGCAGTATAGTAGCAGCAGCAGTAACAACTGCTTTTGCAGGCTTTTAATATCACTCACCAAAGTCAAACATCTCCCACACATATAATTATGCTTGCAATTTAATCTTACAGGTACAGAGTGATGTGACTGAATGCCTCTCATTTCAAAAAATTGGGTAAGACTCATATGAGAATTTCTATGACACAAAAATCATGATTTCCCGCTACCTAATTAATTTATGAACATTTTACCTTTTCAATGCAACCTCTCTCCTAGGAAGACACTACGAGGTTTCTTGTCTTCATTGGTGACTTCTTCTTCTTGTTCTTCTTCTTGTTCTTCTTCTTCTGTATCAACCATGGAGAGAGTTATTATGGCTTGTGCAAATGTTGACTTTCATTACTACCTTCACAATGCATATGGTCCATTCTTATGAGCTGGAACCTCAAGAACTTTTACTTACTATTTTAATTCAAACTTGGTCAATTTCTCAAGCCTGCATGCTTTTTCATCATCACTCTTCCATGTGTCATGTTTCTCTTCTGCATTCCCAGATTAAAACTATCTAATCTTAATATTACAAAACTTTTTTTTCTTCCAAACTAATACTGGGAAAATGTAAAAGGAATTGTAATAAAATCTATAAGGCTATGTGTTGATTAATATATAACAATACTAATAGTATATGTATATATTCAGAAAATGAACCCTTATATGTTTTCAAATAAAACACGTATTCAAATAAAAATTATCTATATTCTATATAATTTGTAACTATATACACCTTATATCTATATAACCACTTGTATGATACATCTATTAAAATTCACGACAAAAATTGTAATCACATACCAATATGATTTGATTGAGTTTATTTTTTGAATAATCTTTATAACGACTTAGAAAATATTTTAAGAGTAGTGGTAATTATAAAGATAACCATCAATTATTATATTCATAAAAAGTTTAATTATAAATAGAATTTACGTTAATTAAGTTTTATTTTATAGAAATCACAATTTTTTAGAACTTTTTTAAAAAAAAAAATCTTTGCCTTATTTTTTACTTTTTGAGTATTTGTGTCATCTGGTTGACAATAAGATCATTAGTATATTCATGGTAAAAAGATTTATATTTCTGATCGATAAAAATTTAAAACAAAATAAATTCATCTTTTTTAATTAGTTTAACATTTTAAACCTTTAGGACTCAAAATAAATCTAAGTAAATCTCGTTTTAGTTACAATGTGCTCAATCTATGATCTTATATTATAATAAATAAATTGTAAAGTTGTGTAGATTTAATTTATGTTTATGAATGTGTATGAATCTTTGAACTCTTGGTTGATATAATTTAGACTGTGGTGTGCATGTAAATTTTGGTTATTGATCTACATATGATGTATAATTTTGGCTAATTTGGTTTATCTATGGTGAATAGGGATGGTAACGGTCTGGTTGAGCACAAATAGTGTCTATCCGCAACCCGATCCGACAAAAAAAAAAATTCATCCGCTATCCGCACGGATACCCGTTTAAAAAATATCTGCGGGTATTTTAAAACTCGCGGATACCCGCAAATATTTAAAAATATATATTTTATAAATTATTAAAATAAAATTTAAATAGAATTATAAAAAATATATAAAATATAATATAATATAAATTAAATATAAATTAAAATTCAATTTTAATTAAATTTAACCTTGTAAAATATAAATTAATTTTAATTAAATTTAACTTGATAAAATATAAATTAAATTTTTATTTTTATTTTTTGCGGGTAGCGGATATCCGCTGGTACGGATAGTATAAGACCCGCACCCGACCCGTTTATAAGAGAGTATTAAAATATCCGCTACCCGCGGGTTGCGGGTAGTAAATATCCGTGGGTATCAACTATCCGTCGCGGATTTTATCTGCAGATATTCGCGGGTGTGGATTTTTTTGTCATCCCTACTGGTGAACCTCCTCCTCGATAGACCCAACAATGGTATCAGAGTTGATGGTTCGTCTTGGTGACCGGCTCAGACGAGTACAATAGTCCCTATATCGAAAGTCTTTCTGGCAAAGGGTTCCAGATAAGCGTGTTCCGTTAAGATAAACAGCGGTACAAAGGGCTACTCGTAGTTGTGATTGGTTGTGAATGCTTCCACTAGGGGGAGAGTTTACCAATGTGGAAGGGACTCACCCTTGAGAGAGAGAGAGATTGTTGGGAATCCAAGTGTGAGTCCAAGTCCCACATTGGATAGAAATGAGAGAGTAGAGTACTATATAAAGGTAAAAGACCCATTAACCCATTGTCTTAAGGTTTTAGGTAGAGAGTGGTGTCAATCCCACATGTGGTTGGAGTCATTAATGGATAATTAATGGCTCTAATTTAACTGTCATTACGAGGTTTATAAATATAGGTTTGTTATCAAGGTAAAACACATTTTTTTCATGTTTATAAATATAGATTTGTTATCAAGGTAAAACACACTTTTTTCATGACGTAGCTTTACTGAACTTCTTGAGAAACATATCTAACTTGAGTGTTAGAGTGTCAACCTCGAGCAGACTGATCAGCTCTGGAACAGTAACCGACAAGTTAGACGATCAAGACTTTGGAAACCACAGCAAAATAAGGAAGACTGATCCTTCACCCCCTAGATTGAAACACCTATGTTTTTATTGTGTTGTGTTTTTTCACCTATGGTGATCGTATGTTATACATGATCACATGACAATGCAGGTGGAAAAGATGTGTGGTAGTGAGATTGTTGATGACTTGTTTGGAGAGTAAACATGACAATGCAGGTGGAAAAGATCTGTGTTGTATATATTATCCTAGTTTATAGAGTTTTTATATATATTTAGAATGTTTAAACTATAATTGTAAGACCCATAAAAATATTCACCTTAATAAATAATAATAACTTTTATTATTAGTAGTAATAATTTTTTTTATGGGTAAAAACATGATTAATGAGTTTATATATAACAAGAGTGGTAAGTTAAACAAGGATTTGTCATATCTTAGATGATAGCTATGCTTGTTATAGTAGAGACAAGGGTTCAAACCTGGTTGAGTCTATATTTATAGAAATTAGTTTCATTTTTCTTAAGGAACTCAACACCACCTTAATTCTATTTTTTGATCATCTAGGAAAAATTAAGATTTTCATTTCATTAATCGATTAAACTGAAAATTTTACCATAGGTTCTAAACATGTTATTTACTTTGACCAATCAAACCTTTAATTAAAGGTTTGTTATTAGAACAAATTTTCAATGTAATATTTCAATTGTTTAGGTTGTTAATAACCTTTCATCATATTCGGTGAAATATTGAGTGATTGTATTATTGATTTATATGTAAGGTTGTATCATTGACTTGAACACTATTATAAGTTAAGTTATGAATATATTTGGATCAAATATGTATTGTATGATAAATTGGTTGATGAATATGAACATGATATGAGATTGGCGAAGGGTCTCACGAAGATATTTTGTGTTTATGATGGATTAATGTACATGTTGATGTTGGGAGTCCTGATGTTGAAGGTTATTCTGATACTCTAATAACCATTTAATCTCAAGTAGGGAGTGATGAGTTGTGTCGTGAGAGTGACAGAAGGTCCTAGTCTATGTATAAGTTTTGGACATAGGTGTCTTTAGGCTAATCTCTTGGATGACATGGTGTATTGAATTGACAATGACTTTGTAAGAGCATTGGAGACCTCAACAAGTGTAAGGCCCTCCTGAGATTTCGCATCAACATTTCATCTGGATAGTCGAGTCTAATATAATTATCGTATGATGAAATGATTGTTATTATAAATGAATAATGTGTAGTAGTAGCCTTATGGCTATTTTATGTATGATCTTTTGCATGTTAGCTTATTCCTACTTTTTTATGTTTGTGCGATGATCGTATAACGTGTGTGTTATATGGGAGCATATTTTAATACAGATATAATTGAAGACAAGTATAAAGAGACGCACCGAAAAACTTTTAGAAATTTTTTAAAACCATTTGAAAAAATATTTTAAGTTGTAATATTTATATTCGTTCTTAAGTTTTTGTTTTATGATATTTGGCATAAAAAAGACTTTTATTCTTAATTTCATATTTCTTTTTAGTAAATACGAGATGTTACAATTATTTTTTATAAAGAATTATAAATACATTTTATATAATTTTAAGTCTAAATTATGTTTAATACTTAATTTTTTATACTTGTGACTTTGTAAAATTGAAGTGCTACAATTATAATGTTCATTTGTAATATATATTAGTGCAACAATTATAATGTTACAATTATAATTAGAAACTTAAATAATTCAAACATGTCCATATTTATTATGTTATTTTCATTGTAAATAAGTTTTTCAGGTATCGATCATATCCTTTAATATCCATATATATAGACCCAACCCACAGTAATAAATCATTCGATCAACTATAATAATTTTCTACATTTATTTCATACATGAATCATGATACTTTTGATAATTAATTTAATAGTTAGGTCATAGGTGTGTGGCATGTGATTTGAATATTTACACCTTATATTAATTATATCATCTATGTCATATTTCAACCGTGATTTTGTGTCTTTATATTTAATGAGAACGTAGCGTATCTTATTCACGATGAAAAAAAAAACATTCCGTAAAATTAAAAAATATATATATCGTGTTAAATAACTAAAATGAAAACCAGCGAATTAAAAGAATTTGAACACTTAATGTCTTAAAATTTTAGCTTACCAAACAAAACCTAACACTTTAAGTTTGAAACGAGAAAGAAAGATAAGAAAAAAAAAGAAATAGAGTAAATAAAAATATTAGGAATGGATAAATATGATTGTGTGTTGTCCAATCTTTCCATATAGCTAAAGCTAGTAAATAAAATAGTTATTTTGTATAACAGAATTTACAAATAATATATACATGCTTTAATTTTAACTTTTGTCAAAAATTACACATGATATTTACAATGTAAACAATTTCCTCACAAAATAATTTATAAATTAAATTTATTTCATTCCTTCATAATTCACATTCTTTAACATCATTGACCATTTATTAATTACATTTAATTATTTTTTTTTCACATATTTAATCTCTCTCATTCCTAATTTTTCGCCTTTTTCTAACAAATTTTTTGAAACATATGTCCAAGTAATTTTTAACAAAAATAAAAGTTTTTAGTAAGTAGTGATTCGGCTAAAATTAAGGAGTTTGATAAAATTATTTATTAAAGCATATGGTAAATGTAATCTGTGTAACATTTTTGTATACATTTTAATGTTATTGTGTGAATAAAAATGTATGATTTGTGATTAGAATTTTTATTTCTGGTTATTTTTTAACTTAAAATTTATTATTTTTCAAATAATGTATTTTGTTATGCATTTATTTAGTTTCAATTATTATTATTATTATATATATATATATATATATATATATATATATATATATAACATCTCATTTTAATAGTTTTAATGCTATTATGGAAACATCACATATTCAATAAACAAATAAACAAGAACAATTAACTTAAAAAAAAAATATAAAATATTATTATATTATGCAAATTTAACCATAACATTAAACTTTGTATATAAGTAGTTTCTAAAACGAAAAGTGTCTATACATAAGGTAGGCTTTTAAAACTTCAAATAAACAATAAAACTCATCTAACTATCTACACATTGATTTTCTCGTCACCTAACACTTGTTTCACTAAAACATCATCCTCTACTGACACTAACCAGGTGATCATTACAAAAAAAAAAAAAACAAACAGACTTGCAAACAAAAGAGAAGGGTAAGCTAATTTTACCAAAGAAATAAACATACATTTTTAATTAAGAATCCAACAACTTAACACAAGCAAATCAAACAAATCCTAAGCATATACATACATTAAGGAGAAAAGGGTATAGACGTGCAAGGAAAAAAGTGACGCTCAATGCCATCGAGCACCATTCAGCGCCCTACAAATAGAGGGCTCATTGACTTTAGAGCGCTCAGCGCCCTAGAATATAATGGCTCTCTGACTTTGCGCCAACCATCTAACCCTTAATGCCACACCAAAACTCAGCAACTTTAAAACCTGATTTGGATTGATATCTTTGACACTGTAATTGATTTAAAAACATGTTTATGTCTCATATTTGATACCAATTTTCTTAATTAGTCAATGACTTAGCTAATGTGATCAAATTAACCACTATTACAACCCCAAACATTAATAAACATACTAAAGACTCAATTTTAGTAAAATAAGTAGCTAACCAAGTCCTAATTTACCTAAAAACATACTCCAAATATTAGGTTCATTCAATATATAACTCCTATAGAAATTTACCTATCAACCCCGCCCATTTTAGACCAAAACCAACCACAATTGTAATCTTTCACTGCATTAAGATCTGGCATAAATTCCAAACTAATTATAACATCAATTCCACAAACTCAAACAACCAAAACAAATAACATTCCACGAGCAATCATAGTAAGGCTTTTCCAATATCAAACAAAATACATTTAAACCAAGTTAAATCAATCAAGCTACAATACAACAAAATTTCAGCAATCTTATTACTCAATCTCTATTACTCAACCAATTCAAATTATCAAAGTACTAAAACAATAGAAATTAGGTATTTAGCTGTTAGAAACTTACATAACTCTAAAGAACATAAAACTGCTTTCTCGACTCAAGAAACTCTATTTGTTTCTACAAAACACCAAAGCATGATCAAGGTAAGCGATTAGAACCATTAATCAGTAAAAAAACCTAACAGAATACTCAATCGACACATGTGATAAAGCTAACCTCCCATGCATTGAAAAACATGAAACTAGAGAAAAGAGTATAAAATAACTTACTCTTTTGGAAGAACTGATCAAATGAAAATGAAGATCTTGTTGTCGTGATCACGTAAGCACTCTCTGATCTTTAAATAGATAACTTAGCAATTAAAACTCCAAGAGAGAAAACAGAAAATACTGAGAGAATGAATTTTAAAGAGATGCTATGTGTTTTAAGTAATAAGATTCCTTAATAGAATTTCTATTTACACATCATGTTTTTAATATTAAAATAACATGGTCTCATTATTTAAAATATTTTATTTTATTTTTTAGGTTTTCACAACATATTTTTTATTTGTATTTTAAAATTTATTTTTTATTAAAAATTAAAATATTTTCAATCAAAATTTGAAAATAAATAAAAATCATAGGCTTAAATAGGTATAAAAAATGAACAAAAAGAAATAAAAAAAATTGATTGAGAAAAAAAGGAAGCATTGGTGATTCTTGAGATGAAATTATTAACTAAAAAAATTATTTGTAATGTAAAAAAATAATGATATAAACTTATCCTTCTTCCTTTAATACAAGGATTCAAAAAATTTGTAAGATCTTAACTTTTAATCGATAAATCATGAAAAAAAGTTTTTAAACATATTATACTAGTTTATTTTTTATTTTCTAGGAATTTGATCTTTCTAAAAATATTTTCTCTGTATTATTTTTAATTTTTAATTTAAAAATATTTATTTTCATAACAGAATATATTCTTTCTGTGCATAATCTTTTCGAAAATGTGAGAGAATGTCCGAAGAAACTGTAGGGATTCAGGAACTAAGTTTTTTTTTTCTCAACATGTAGAAGTGGAATTGTGAGTTTGGGTCTGAATCCAGCGTCAACAATAAAATGCAGTTTCTCTTCTTGTACCCCCATAATGTCTAATTTCACCCTTTTACAGATATCACATGTATTCCAAAATAAGCTTTTCGAAACGAACTTCTGAGAACAGAAAACCATAAAATGCCTTACATGTTGCGGAGAAGCAAATAGTTGAGAATCAGATTTCATTTAAAATTGTGTGAAAATTATTTATTTGATTTAAATCTGATATATTAAAAACTTGAAAAATATATAGAAGAGAAATGAATTAGTATGGCATATATTTTTTTATAAATTATTGAAGTAAATGAAAAAGTATATAACTAAAATTAGTTTATATTTTCGAAAGAAAAAATGCCATGTTTTGCAAAATATAATTCGCTGATTTTGGAAAGGTAAAGATAGACACAGACTACACTTAATAATAGAAAATGGAAATACATCCATTAGAGAGAACCGACGAAGTGCTAATACATAACTTATTAGACATACTGGTATTATTAATATTATCGAAAGCCTGAACACAGAGGTGCTAATGGGCTTCAATTCTTGCAAAGAGGCTCGTTAAGTCTAGTTAGGGCCTTCTCGAGCTGGGCCCATTTCTGCTCGAAGGTGCCAATGTACCCAATGGACATTCTCACAAGCCCAGGTGAAATCCCAGCCAGCTTCTTTTCCTCTGGGTTTAACTCGCTGCTGGTGCTACTTCCAGAGCAAGACATCAGAGTCTCATAGTAGCCCAAGCTCACCGCCATGAACCCGAACTGCCCATAGTTCTGCAAGTGGTTCATCAACCGGTTAGCCCTCTCCTCAGTCTCCATATCCAGGCAGATAAGCCCACAGAACCCATACTCAGCATTGTGCATCGACTTCAGTAACTGGTGCTGCGGGTGCTCCTCCAGGCCCGGATAGATCACCCTCAGGCCCAGGCTTTTCAACCTCCTTGCGAACAATAAAGCCCGCTGACTGTGCTCCTTCATTCTTAGGCCCAGGTGTGGGATTCTCTCCGAAAGTTCAAATGCCACCTTTGCATTCATTGTAGGGCCCAAGAGCATTAAGGATCCTTGTTGCAGGTCCATCATCTTATTCACCAGGCTTGCAGGCCCACACACAGCCCCTGTAAAGTTGTCAGTCATAAATTTTATTACTGGTAGAAGTTTAAGATATATTTTAATTCTCAGATCAATAGAACTTTGCTATAATAAGAGACTACATACATCAGTTTGAAAATCAATAATAACTGTATTTTTTTAATCAAAGTAAAAATATATTAAGTGTTATGATTTTATCTTTTGGCTAAAAACAAATATTTTTAAAAGCAAAGTAACACGTGTAACACGTCAAAAAGAAGGGAGCAGAAGTTGTCCACTTCACGTGATACTTAGGTCACTAGTGAAAGGGTACACCAACATCACATCAGTTCTATATTATTTAGCATTTCCAAATATTAATAGTTTATCAAGAAACTTACCAAAATTATTTGTATATTATTTAGCATTTACAAAAATTTAAATTATAAAAAATAGTTGCATCCAGGTATACATATATTTTATATTAATACAATCATCAACTATTATATGTTAAATGTACTTAATTTTATAATATATATTTTTTTTAAATAAAACAGTACTATATAAGTTATGGTTGAAAAAAAAAGCCTAACAAGCACTGTGAATTGAGAAAATATTTTTTTATTATATGAAAAATTAATTTTAAAAAAAGCAAAGTCATTTGGTGTACAGAAAATAAAGTTTAACAACTCCACTTTCCAAAGCAGCCGGAAAAGAGCTTCTTAATGACAAAATATATTATTTTTAATGAAAGTTATTCAAAAACAGTCGTGTTACACTTTCATTAGCTTATGTGACAAGGATATTTCAGAATCCTCTCTCTTTCATAACTATATTAATTATTTAAAACACGTTTCAATTTGAAAAGAAAAGATTAGTCACCACAATTTTCATCTTTTCCTTTTTCTCCTTTCTCAGAGTTATTATAGCTTTAGAATAATAAATAAATAATTTAATATTCTATTTTGTGTCATTTAAATATAATTTTAAAAGTTGACCGTAATTACTTAATTATAATGAAATTTAAATATTAATATAGTAAATCAGATGGCTTCAATTGCACATTATGAGAAAATTTTAAATAAAGTAAGTGACTTTATAAACATTCCCGAAAAAACATTGTATTGCTTAACAAAGTTTACCGGACCTACCAAATATAAAATAAAAAGAATTTTTGTTATGAATGTACTATTAGGACTAGAACTGATACTTCAGCATGTGAGATGGATACACATCATTATCAGGATAAACTCGATGACTTGTCCTTTCTGGATTTGTGATAAAAAATAAAAAAAGAGAGGAGTGTTTTATAATTATTTTATTTCAAGAAAATTCTCTTAAGATACCACTAATATCAAACATCTTTTTAAGGGATATTTTTGTTTATATGTCTAATTGCTTTTTCATCGAACTTTTATCATATTTTTTTAACCATTTTTTATTTTCTCACTAATCATTTAATACCTCTCTCTTTCTCTATTTTTTCTATCTTTCTATTATTTTTCTTTATTTGTTAATTTAATACACCTGTAAATTTCTGTCTTTTTCTCATTTATTGTATTTATTGATTTCTATCTTTTCAGCACTTTCTTTCACACATACACCCTCAACTTAATCTGAGAATACATAGCTTTTACTTTCTTTAAGAAACAAGACAAAATATTAAATATATAAACTAAAATAATTCATTGTTGTCATAGAAAGAATTGTCATAGAAAGAAATGTCATATTATAATTTTTAATACTATTTACTAGTAAGTTTTTAGTTCATAGTGTATACATCGAATTTTATGGCAAACTAAGAAATTTTTTATTGTGGTACATATTCTTTTTCAATAAATATTTTTGGTTTTGTGTGCGTGCTCAATTTGAGAAGGAAAAAAAAAAGGTGAGTCTTATAATAAAAACGAGAATATCTTTATAGTGATAGATGTTATAGTAATTATTGAATATTAATTAATTATTTAATATTAGTTCATTCATTCAGTGATCAACTAGGAAAAATAAGAAAAAGAGAGAGAGAATGGAAAAACGACAAAGATACCTGCGATTATGTCGGCCCCACCGCTGATGAACTTGGTGATACTGTGAACCACCACATCAGCACCGAGACGCGCCGGCGAAAGCACCATGGGCGCGAACGTGTTGTCCACCACCACCGTCACCCCCTTACGTCGCGCCATACGGCACAGCTCCGGTATGTTTGCCACCGTAAGCGTCGGGTTCGAAATTGACTCGAAGTAAAGCACTTTGGTCTTACCCTCCACCATGGCCTCATCCACCATCTCAAGATCCGTCACCTCCACGAAACTTGTTGTTATCCCGCACGTGCGCGGGAGAAAGTGCGAGAAGAGCGCGTGGGTCCCACCGTACAACGTTCTTGACGCCACCACGTGTTCCCCGTGACTGCACAGCTGCAACATCACGGCACTGATCGCCGACATCCCGCTCGAGGTGCAGTACGCCGCCTCTGTGCCCTCCAGCGCAGCCATGAGACGGCTCAGGTTAAGCACCGTAGGGTTGAAGTGGCGACTGTAGATGAAGAAGTCACGGTCGGGGCCAAGCTCGCCAGAGAACATGCGGCGCATCGTCTCTGGCTCCATCACCGTGAAAGTCGCCGACGCCTCGATCGACATGTTCACTCCGCCGTGCTCCCCGAACTCATGCCGCGCACTGGCCAAAGCTGCCGCCGGATCCGCCTCGGCATGCAGCATGAGCTTCTTGGAATCACCGTTAGGTTCATCATCGCTGCGGTTGCGCTTCTGAGTGGCCAAAACGTAGGTGTCCGCCATTGATGATTGTAGTGGTGGTGTTGAAAGGAAGAGGATTTTTTTTGCGTGAGTTGTAGCAACTAGTGTGCCACGAAAGCTCTACTTTGTTGTACTAATCCAATTTGAGCATAACTTCTTCTATTTATAATACTTTTCACCATTTGTTTATCAATTGTTTCAACTCAGTCTTCCACGTTCCTCGATTTTTGTCTACAGGGACATTTCATCCTCATTGCCACGTGATTAGTTTTATCTTTTTATATTTATTTTTTTTAAATAACACATTATTATATTTTAATCTACTTTTTTAGATAATATTTTTAAAAATAAACTATCTCTTCATTAAGAAGAAACTTTGACAAAATAGGTACTAGTTGTTAATAAGAGAGGATAAATTCAAAATTTTAAGCTCATGTGCCAAAGAAAAAAAAAACTCGTGACTTTTTGTGTCTTCTTATTTACGTTAATCCAATTCATTCATTTTGTTCATTTCTCTTTTTTCACACCTATCAAACAAAGAGTAAGTGGAGTTCATCTTTTATAAGTTGGTGTAAATTATATAAATAGTTGTTGGGAGATTAATCGCATACTTTTCCTTAGAATAGTAGTGTTAAATAGTTCCACATTCTTTCATCATTATGTGATTGACAATTAAATTTTATTTTAACCATTTTATTATGTTTTCTATTTCATAAAAATTAGAAGAAAAAGAGGAGTATACGACAAAATGTTTGTACGTGTAAGAACATGATATGAATGTTGGTACGTGTAAAAACATGATATGATGACGGAGAAACTGAAGCACATATACGTCCATGAAATAAGTCACATGTACTTAACATGGTCCTCATACGTAAAAATATACAGCAATCAGCCTTTAAAAATGAGAATACGACTTCATAATTATATATAAATAAATGTTGTAGTCACTTGGATCGAGATTAATATTACGTCCATCGGATTCCTGTAACGAAGGGTATGTCAAAGTCCCGTGATCCCAATGGAATAAAATGTACCAAAAAGCACAAATATACACCAAGATGCTGTTATCAAAGATTTTTCTTAAAAAAAAATACAAAGTATTTTATGAGCTTGTTTTGTATAGCTCTGTTGTATAATTATGTTTTGGAATAATTACACTATATCTAAAAACGAAAAATATCAACTTACATCCAAACTGATAAATATGACAAATCCTGCAGAACTAGACCAAGAGAAAAATAAAAAGAAAATGATGATAAAAAAAAATAATATATTTGTATATATATAAAGCTTAAAAAAAACATTTAAGAATAAAGGTTTATGTCTATGTCCTGTGTATAATACGTGGCATTTTGTATGCATGTCCAGTTGTAATATTACCATTTTGGCTTTATACAAGGAGACGCTTCCAGATAAGTAAATAATATTGTATAATTATATTGTAAAGAATGATATTATTTGAAATATAAGATGCTGCACTATTTGTATCCTTATTTTCTCCAGTATCATCATAATATAAAATAGTCGCGCATAAGTTATAAAAAATAAACAAGTTATATAGCATAAGAAAAAAATCATCAAATTCAAATTAGAAGACAAAAATTTTCATCCCTCGATAGATAAATAAATAAATAAATATAATATATATATATATATATATTAATTATATATATAATTAATTCATTTGTGTTACAAGTAAAGTTAGATATCTACCAAATATTTATAATATTTATATTTATATTTACTACAAACAAAATTAGATAACTATTATAGTAAATGTGTCTCATATAGAATATATTATTTATATGTAAGTTAATTATTTAAAGCTTTATTACAGGTGCAATCAGTAAAATAAAGTGTACTGAGACTATATCCATGATGCAAACTCATAGCCTAATTATTAAAAAAAACATTTTTAATAACAACCCATAGCAAACACAAAGAGTTTTTAAATGGCTTAATATATTTTAGTTTTAAATAATTTATAACTATACAAATATGTTTAAAAATATTAATTGAAATAATATTTAAAAAACATATAGAAATAGATTTCGGTTTAAAAAAGTTAAACATATATTTCACTTAATAATCGAAACCTAAAATAATTAAAGAAATAGAAAATAATCTCTAAAATAATTGATATAGGAAGAATTTAGAAAATAGAATATTAAAGTTTATATGTATTTTAAAATAATGACCGATTATTCAAATGATTAAATAATTAAATAATGTAAATAAAATTTTATAAACACGTCTCATCATCTACAACACTCATAATCAAGAGGTATCTAGGTGATCACGACAGTGAGTTCTTCAATTTTAACTTATTAGTTTTCATTACTGAGGAAGTTAGTTTCTACTTTTTTTTTCTTTTGATTTTCAGTTTAAGACACATGCAAATAAATTGAATGCATGTGTTATTCAATCTTTTTTCCTAATTCCTTGTCAATTAATGGTCTTAAGGACCTACACTGATCATAATTCTATGGTCTATAAACATATATAGTTGTAAAAGTTGAGGTGGGGTAGTTTGTTTTTAGAACTGTTTACGCTTTCTAACAGGTCAGGAGAACTAATTATTACTTTAGATGCTATAGATGTTGTGGTCAATTATGTGTGTGCTTAGAGTGTTTCGAAAATTTGAAGTTTGTATGATGAATTATTGTCTATATGTTGTTGAATGACTGTTTATTGAATCTGATGGATATTGTGTTTGATGCTTGTGAATTGGAATTGGATGAAGTATTTGAAGTGGCTATTTTGGAGTGTGATTAGGTGGAAAATTGATCTAGCATTGGTAAGTAGAAAATAGACTCAATTGTTGGTTGGTCTTAGTAAAAAAAGGGGTTTTGGTAGGTAGTAATTTGAAAATGGTCAATTGGGAGAAATTGAGTTTTTGGGTCTGTTTTATGGTCATTTAAAACTTGTCTAGACCTTGAGCTAAAGGAAAAAAATCTAATGTTGAACTAGTCAGTGGTTGATAGGATTACTTTTGTATTGTTTTTTGTTCATTTTTAGAGGTTTTAAAGAGTGAAAATCTAAAGAGACGGCCTGTGGTGAAAATAAAGGTTTGAGGTTTATTTTTAAGTTAATTATGACTTGTTCAGACCTTTGGTTTGCAAATTTCTAGTTTAGAATGTGTATAATTGATATTAGGTGTTTTTAATTTGTTGAATTGGTTTGGTGCATCTACTTTCTAACCAAATGAGTAAAGTGATACTCAATTTTAACCATAAACATATTTTTGCATCAATCCTAGTGTTTAAGAAACAAATTTGGTCTTTTGAATAGGTCCCAAGTGCACAAAAACCAGAAAACACAAGTTGTTGTTATCTAATATGACGTTGAGTGGTCATGTGTGATGCTCTCGAGAGTCCTTAAACTCCAGGACGTCGAACACCATTTTGAATGTTGAACACCACAAAGTTAGTGAGTTCTCTAACTTTTGAATACTAAGTGGTGTAATTGTACACTGAGCGCCATGGATTTTGGCACTAGGCATCCTTTTAATATGGTGGGTTTTTGTTTTCTTTTCTTTTATTTTTTATGAATGAGAAATATATATTGATACTATATAAGGTTTGTTTAGTAATAAATATTAAATATTAATGGTAGTTTATACATTATTGATGTATATATTGATGTATATATTGAAGTATAGCTTAAAATTAATTTTTAAGACAAAATTATTGAAAAATGATAAAAGCTTTTTTTTTTGAAAAATGATAAAAGCTTTTTTTTTCTCCCTACTCCTGACATTCCTCAATTCTTTTATAGACAATATTTACAAGTTTTCAATCTAAATTTTTTTAACAGAAAGTTATGTAAATATTTAATAACTTATACAAACTATTTCTTTGAAATTGTAATTTATAATGAATGATTTTTTCTTATACACTAAATTTTTCTACTTATTATAAGAAAGTTATTGAAACTTTATACCGAAGAATTTTTATGTTTTCAATAATATATATATATATATATATATATTTATAAAATTGACATTTTAATAAAAAGAGATTATATTTATACATGATCCGGTGACCCACATAGATAATTTTACTTTTAAATCCTGTGTTTTATTTTCATTAAACATTGACAACCTTTAAGTGTAAATCGACCTTGCACCAAATACAAATAATAAAAACTGACAATAAAATATCAACTTACTTACAAATAAAATCTCTTTGTTCTATCATAAAATTATCATAAAATAATAATAATATTGTACCTAAAAACAGAAAATCATAACTACTGATGCTTATTTTATCTCTATCAAATCAAACCAAATATTAATGTACCCAAAACTAATAAAATAATAAATCTCTAAAATTTAAATTTATCCCAATATAAATATATATATATATATATATATATTTTTTTTTTTTTCGTAACAAAAATTGTTTTAATATTTATTATCGTGACACAAGAGTCGGTCATATATAAATACAATCTCTTATTGTTAAAATGTAAAAAAATAAAATTATATTTTATTTAATCAATTATTTTTATCTTTATTCTCTTACAAATAATTATGAAATCATAACCCTAATTTTTAGAATTGTATTTATTTATTTTTTTCAAACATGATATATATTTTATATTCGTGATAAATAATTCAACTTGTATATAAAATTACTTTAATTATGGATGATTTTTTAAAAGAGAATTATTAACATTAAATTTAGAGATAAAAACAAAAGATTATGCATTGAAACAGATTGAGGAAAAAAACGGAAAATATATTCTAAAACAATTTTATACCGTTATTGATCACAAAATATGATATAATGAACGTATGTTGATTTGTATTACAATTATTTTAATAGACAGATTAGTTCAACTAATTAATAATTTGAACATTTTATGTTAATAATATAAATAACATTTAATTTTAAACGTTGATGATTTTAGTTTTGAATGGTTGAACATGAATGAAACGTGTGTTTAAATGACTAATTTTTGTATAAAAAGAATAACTTCGATTCCAAAATTAACACGAGTAAGTTTTTTAAAACATTGATGGTATGCTTCATTTTGAAATTGTTAAAGGTAGTCAAAATAAAGGTACAACTTACTATAGGTCATAAATCTTAGATTAATGAGAGAGTGTGGTTGTTGAGACAAGCAATTAGCCTAATATATGAAATATAGAAAGACTATGATATAAAATATATATTTTGTGTGACTATATGTAGACAAACTCGACCAGAAAATGGTCTCTAGGAGTTGAATATTGGTAAATTCAATTATTGAAATGAAAGATAATGATAAAAGTTAAGCCTATAAATATTTAAAATGAATTGGTGATTATTAAATTCGATGGCAGTGAATGGTGGGTTGCTAAATTACAAAAAATTGTTCGTGATTAATGGATAATGTCGGATTAGGAACTCAAAATGGCAAAAAGCCTCTTCATGCTTTGTTCTAGTGATTTTTTTTAATTGAGTTCTACATATATTTTTAAAATGAATGTAACCTTATTTTTTTTTTTTATTTTGTTAATTTGACTTTGTGGGAGGTTTATGGATCAATGAGTCGCCTGAGCCTAATGGAAAATGAAATAAACATATAGTATATTTCAAAGAATGTAATTTTGTAATAAGCATGTAACTATTTGGAATATGAAGTTGGTCTCAATTTGGATAAATGGTTGTTGTTAGGATTATTTTAAGGGTTTTATTGGGATTGGACCTTAATTAATTATAAGTCTCTTTATATAAAAAGATTATGTATTTAATAAAAAACTTAGTTAATAAATATTTGGGTTTTTTTTCCATCATAGGCAAAAGTGATTTTGAATTTTTGTATTTAAAAAAAAAAAAACTCTTTTTACAAAAATAGACATATCATGAATGAAGAAGCTGTATATCTCTCTACATCTTCGGTCTAACATATAAAAAAAATGAGAATAAATTAAATTATTAAAAAAGTGAAGATATCATATACCCCTTACATCTTCACTTTTTAATAATTTAATTAATTTGAATTATATCTACTTTATATAAATTAATAAAAATATAATTTAAATAATATAATTTTAATAAATATTGTCTAAAATTAATTTAATTACAAACATAATTAATACTATCAAATGTATATAATTCATTATATTTAGAAACATAAATTAATAATTAAAAATGATTTAGATTAATAATTTTTATAATTAGAAACATAAATTATTTTTTAAAAACATAATTATTGATTAAAAATATAAATTATTAATATAAACATAAATTATTAAATAAAAGCATAAATTATTAACTAAAAATTCAATTAATCTAAATCATTTTTAATTATAATTTATGTTTTTAATTATTAATTTATGTTTTTGATTAATAATTTATGTTTTTAATTAATAATTTATGTTTTTAATTAATAATTTATGTTTTTAATTAATAATTTATGTTTTAATTAAAAATTTAATTAATCCAAATCATTTTTAATTATTAATTTATGTTTTTAATTAATAATTTATTTTTTTGATTAATAATTTATGTTTTTAATTAATAATTTATGTTTTTAATTAAAAATTTAATTAATCTAAATATTTTTTAATTATTAATTTATTTTTTTAATTAAAAATTTAATTAATCCAAATATTTTTAATTATTAATTTATGCTTTTGATTAATAATTTATGTTTTTGATTAAAAATTTAATTAATCTAAATATTTTTTATTATTAATTTATGTTTTTAAATATAATCAAATTATATATATTTGATAGTATTAATTATGTCTGTAATGAAATTAATTTTATTTTTTAATTTTGTCAATTAATAAATTTTAGACAATATTTATTAAAATTATATTATTTAAATTATATTTTTATTAATTTATATTAAGTAGATATAATTTCAATTAATTAAATTATTAAAAAAGTGAAAATGTAAGGGGTAGATGACTTCAATTATAGAAGTCTTATACCCCTTACATCTTCACTGTTTTAATAATTTAATTAATCTAAAATTTCTTTATATGTTAGACTGAAATCGTGTCTGGAGACACAACTTCTTCATTCATCTGAGTATTGAAGATTTGTCAATGTAAAAAAGAATTTTTTTTTTGCCTAAATACATAAATTTAAAATCACTTTTGTCCATTTGGGTGAAAAAGCGAATATTTGTATTTTTTATATTATTATATTTAATGTGAGACTTAAATGACACCTTGTTTTATATTGGTTTTTTTATATGCGAGTGTATTATATATATTGCATACTCTTTTCTACGCATTTTAGTAGTGATTATTACTTGTATAATTGTTCTTCATAAATGACACATTTGTTTCAAAATCTTGTCAACAATATTTTTTATATAAAACTCATATACTTGACTTTGAGATATTCACATATATGTTTGTAATCAAATAAAATACATATAACTAATTCTTATTCAAATAAATTGATTATAATTGAATAATGAATTTTTTTTATAAGTAATCATAATTAATTATATCTCATACTTATTTTGGTTATTTTTTAATTTTTATTTAAGACTCTAAAAGTCTATCAATACAAATTCATTTCACATGAAGATCTCACTCTCAACTTATACTTAGTTCATTGTGTTCTTATTAACTTAAGTATCAAATAATCTTCTATAGATGAATATCTCATCGGCTTTTTCACTAATAACTCGACAACAAACCATTAGAGCTATCAACTTGACTTTTGAAAGCCTCACTCTTTTCACCCCACAAACACCTTGTCTAAGTTTGAGAAGAACAATATTGTATTTGTATAAGCTAGTTACTAAGACAAACTATTAATTATGATATCATTATTAGAATCATTCAAAGAGAGATAATCGAAAATATCTGACACCAACAAGTTAATAATTAATCCATACCAGAGACTACAACACCTATTCCATTTCAAAATCTTAAGACAATGAGTTTGTGGATATTTTTTTTCTTTTATGCTACTTAACTTACTCACTTTTACTCAATACAAAACTTAAACTCACCCTTTAATTTATGATTGAAACTTACTCCAATGACGCATCTTTTGTATAAGCATGTAGATTCTCAAGTCCATCCCAATTTCAAAAGGTGGTAAGATGTGGTTAGGGGTCATTCCAACGATAATGTATCATTGCCATATGGATGTTAGCATATGAAATCTTAAATTGATCCCAACTTGAGCAAGTAGTGAGAAATATGAATCATTTAAGGCTTGCTCTAACAAGAATGTATCATTGCCCTATGCATGCAAGCATGCCTAGTCTTTATGGATCTTACAAGGGCGATTTATTGGAAAAATACAACAATAATAAGACATGAGTTCAACCCGTATAAGAAATTGACATCAATTTTAATCTAAAACCTTAAGACGGTGAGTTTTGGGGTTTTCTTTTTTGTATGTTGCTTAACTTTATTATCTCTACTCAATGACGAATTTAGACACATACTTGAATTTTAAACAATCTTCCCCGTCATATGTGAGTTCCTTCACATTGGTACATCTCCCTCAAGCTAACCATAAATATTCCTTATTTCTACCATATTCATCTTAACAAGACATGCTTTTCTAAACCTCTACTTATAAGAGTTTTGATATAAGGGTCATTGAGTCAATCACCGAGATTTATCTTTGACTATGATACCATTGATGGATCTTTCAAGTGAGATTTACAACACCAATATGACATGAGTCCAACCTACGTAAGGAATCAACACCACATTCAATCCAAAATCTTGATGCAATGGGTTTATGAATCTTCTTCCTTGTATGTTGCTATTTCTTCTCGTCTCTACTCAATATAGATTTATCCATACTTCTTAGATTTCCAATAAGTCTTAATCGGTCACAAATGAAATTAAGAATGTTTCCTTTTGAAACAAAAAATAATGTAATTGTCTTATGAGTTTTCTTATTAAGATGCTTATTGTTTTCCGTACATAGAGATGCAAACATAAAGTCATTTGACTTTTTTATCTACTTACTTGTTAATGACAGATGAGATGGATTATCTTAGGGTGTTATGTTTTCTAAACCCATCTTCTTGAACATTATAGTGATTAGTTATATAGCCTTGATTGTGCAGGGAACGATTTGACTGAACCCCACAGTGGGCACCAAAATGTTTCTGGCTAAGCTGAATTAGAAAGCTAGACCAGAGACACTTACTCTTAATTTCTTCTCGTGCTCTCTTTTTTTTGTATCTCTTTTCTGGAGATTGTGTTGTTTATATATTGTTTAATTTCTTCAACTATCATTGTAGTTAGTTCCATGAACCAAGATGGAACCTTGGTTAAATTGCTTCTTATCTTACGACATGGTAAGGGAGTGACATACCTGGAAGGGATTGAGTTAGTTATGTGCAGTGTTTTTCAAATGACACGTAGGATAACATAGTTTGTAATGATTATCATCTGGTTGACCTAATGTACACAAATGCTCATATCCCTTACAAGTGAGATATGAGCTACTCACGTAAATCTATCCGAAAGACAACATACATACCATTAGCCCATTAGACTGAAGTTTACAAGTGATAAAAGTATAAATTTTGACATATTACCTTCAATCTAATGTCTTTTAGGTGAGATATAAGATACTCACGATATACTAAATAAGAATACTTTAAAAAAATTCTCTACATTTCACATTAATTGTTAATAACTAATATTTAATACTCACTAATATTACATTTAACTCTTATTATTTGAATGATTAAAATAAATAAAAAACAAAGAAAACACTTTCAAAATCATATCATATAATTTTAATATTTTTATGTTTAAATTTGACATAAGAAACAAAATATAATATTTGATTTTCTCATTCTAATTTCATCCGCTTAAAAACATCCTAAGTAATCCATGCTTACAATTCTTTACTAAAATATTGAATTTTTTTAATTGTATTTATTGACTGTGTTATGTTTATGTTCTATTACTTATGTTCTATTACTCTCGTATGCAGTTTGTTGATGTTGTTCAATTTTATTTTTCTTTCCTTTTTTTTTCTATAGTCCTTTTTAGTTTGTGTTGTGATGAATCTATCTTGTGAATCATTAATATTTTTGTTTTCCTTTATCATTGTAATTGTAATATGATATAAAAAACATGCTTTTTCCCTTTCTATTTTTTTTCTATGTTCTCATCTTTCATGGTTACCCAACTTAAAAAATTCGAATCAAGACTATACTCATCTCTTTTATTTTTTTCTTATATATATATATATATATATATATATATATATATATATTTATATTGAAGCTTTATAAAAATCAATTCACATATTTGTTTAATCAATCCAACTAGACCTCTTCAATGACCTGTTTAATATTTAATTTTTTTCTTCATCCTAAGAGTGTAGGAAGAAATTTGTGTTGATGATTAAAAAAATTATATAAAAAACTATAAATAAAAATGAAAAAACCTTTTCTACTTTTTCCAAAATAAGGGATGCAGTGTCTTAAAACCTAATAAAACTCTTTATGTTATTTTAGACTATTGTTTCATGTATGAGAAATAATATCGTTTTTGTTTGAAAAATCTATTAAAATGGTAAAAAATAATAATTTATTTTTTCCTTTTTCTTATCAATAATATATTTCCCTTGTCTTAACTTATAAGAATTTGTTTTACCAGTTTTACATAAACAGGCATTAAGTACTCAATATTAAAAATTAAGTTAAGTTTCATATAAAGAAATTTCTTTTTTTTACACTTTTATTTCCATTTTACTTTTTATAATATAATTATTAACTAATTTTTTAAAAACTATAATTATTACCTTATTTTTTTTAAAAGAAATTAGTATTTTAAAATATTTCCTATAAAATTATCATATTCATTATTTTTTTTCATACACACACACACACACACACATATATATATATATATATATATATATATATATATATATAAATAAAAGAAGAGGATATATATTTTTTTACACAGTATTTATATAAAGAAATATCTTTTTTTATATATAATTCTTATTCTTGTCTTATCCTTTATAATATAATTTTTAATTGATTTAAAAAAAATGTAATTGTTAACTTGTTAGGAGTAATCGCTATTTTAAAATATTTTATATACGACTATCACAAGTTTTTATTTTTTGTTTTTATATTATATTTATAGTTTCTATTACTAATATTTCTTATTATTCTTATTGTTTTTTATATTATTAATTAATAATAAAATAGAATTATTAAAAAAAACAGACACGACGCTTGTCTTTAGCTAATGTACATAAAAGAAATTTCTTTCTAATCAACATTTCTTTTCCAATTTTACTTTTTAAATTAAAATAATTATTTTATGCAAGTGAGTGTTTCTTTGTATTTTAATCATTTTCATATTTTTAAAATTTAACTATTTTTTTAATTAAAAAATACTTATAAAATAATTAAAAACTATTTAAAACTAAATTATAAAAAATATTTATATTTAATTTTGTAATAATAATAATAATAACAACATTAATTTTATTATTTTTTATTATCATAAAAAAAAAATAACGCACAACGAGTTTTTTCACGGTATATATTAAAAACTTAACTATTTTTATATATTAAGTGGCTTATTTTTATAAATATTAACATTTTTTAGAATTATACTTTTATTATTCTATGTGAAAAGGTATTTTTTTTCCATCAAATAGAAGTGGTAGAAAATAGAATGAATATTTAAGATTGGAGTTTTCATTAAAGTAAATTGATATTCTGTCTCTTTCGATTTGATAGCATGTGTATGGTTTATTATTTGCATGTAAAATATTGTCATTGAAAATGAATTTATTTAGCTTAATATCAAAATGAAATATTTAATTTTTGAAATAAAGTTACAACTTCTTTCATGTGTCTTGTGATCATTGAAGTCATCTTTTAGAACACTACGAAGTCAGAAAACTTAAATTCATAATTTATGTTATTATTAAAGAAGTCTTTGAAATATTTTTAAAAATCTTAAAGTTTGGATATTTGATATTGGATGTTTTTAAACTATGTTGAATTTTGATGAATAAAGTATATATAATTACATATAATGATGAGTTGAGTCGAATAGTTATTGAAATTTGTCATATACTTCAAAAATATATATAATATAAATTAAATTATATATAAATTAAAATTTAATTTTAATTTAATAAAATATAAATTAATTTTTTATTTTATATTTTTATAAACAATAAATATTGCACTTGAATTGTTTATAAATAAATATTAAATTATTCATTGTTCAAAGATAAATATATATGGATACAACTATCTATCATAAATTTTATATATAAATATTTATGTGTATAAGGATTTTTTTGTCATTCTTAAGTATAAGTTGAACTAAAAGATTTAAAAAATTTCATTTGATATATATTATAAATATTAGGAGGTTTATTGTTGATGTTTATGTAATTAAGTTTGAATGATTGAATGAATTGTTGAACTATATTGATTATTGTAATAATTAATTTCAGATATATTATTGAACTTTATTTATTTTATTTATGAATAATCATACTTAGACAACTTTTTTGATAATATTTGAACATCATTTACGTGTTATTTTATGATTGGTCTAAAATTACTATACAATCAATAATAATAATCATAAACACTGTCATAGACCAATCACATAATGACACGTAGATGATGTTCAAATATTGTTAAAAAAAATTGTCTAAGTATCATTATCCTTTATTTATATGATTTGCATGTTAGAAAAGTAATGGAACTAAAATCAAGTTTATTTCGAGAAAAGAAATTGAAAAACTATTTAAAAAGTTGTAAAATTTTTTAAGTTTTTTTTATTTAAATAGATTTCTTGTTTCTTATACTTTTAATAACGCTCAAGAAAGAAGTTGTGATAAAGTATTAGACCAATTTACGGATTAATACGAAGTGTCAAGTTATTTTTCTTTCTAAAATTAGAATGTATGTTTTGTGTGATGGATTTCATATGCCAAATATTCATTTAATAAAAAACTAAGATAAATTTAATAAGAAAAATAGAAAAATGATTTACTTAGGCTCTGAATATCTATTTAATGCAATCAATCAATTGTAATTTATTTGTTAATAATATTTAATCCCTCACAGTAATATCCTTTTTAAAGTCTCAAATTTTCTACTGTTGTTTAAAACTTACGTAAATTGAATCGGTTAAACTGTTCTCTTCACAAAATCTATCGATACAATATTATAGTGTTCTTACATAAAAACCAATATTAAAAAAGCAATTAAGGTTTAAATATACCTGTTCAAGAGTCTAATTGATTAACTAATGCTTTTAAGACGTGGCATTAGTGCTTTTCTTTAAAAACACGTTTTGTTTTATTAAAAATAATATAAAAATACATTAAAAATAACAAATAAAACATTTTTGACATATTTCAAAATAAAAAAGTACTTTACACTCTTTAACTAATGTAATGAGAATTTAAATTTAAACCTCATTATTACAATCATTATCTATACTATTAACAAACTCATCAATAAGTTCAAACCTTATTAATCAATCATTTACACTAATTAGTTTAAACACGGATACAATTAAATAAATTACTTTTTTTGTAATCCTTTTTTTTAAAATTTTTTTTTACCTCTTTTTATTCTAGTTCTTCCTTGTTTTCATACATCAGTGATAAAGAAAGGCAAACGAAAATTATACCAATTAAAGAGTGTTTCGCTTACGCTGTCTCCTTCCTTCAGTCCTCGCACTTCCCATTTCTCGACTCGGATCGGAGCAAAACTCGCTTTTCTCCTCAATCTTCTATTTCACTCTCTCTAAAACCCTAACATCTCGAAATGCCCGAACCGGAGTCGCTAAACCGTCACGAGGCAGTGCCTGCAGAAAGAACAGAAGCGCAATCGGTACCGGAATCGGGATCGGCACCCGGACCCGTACCAAATCCGCAGCCAAAAACAGAACCCGTGCGGACGGAACAAGCGCAAGCACAATTGGGGCCGAAATTGGAATCAAAAGCTGATCCCGCGGAAAAAGACGCAGATCTCAGGAAAACGACGGTCCGTTCCAATGAGGCGAACGCCAATCCTTCTCCCACTCCGCAGCTTCGGAAAGACGAAGGAAGCCGTACGTTCACCATGAGAGAATTACTGAATGGATTGAAAAACGATTCCGAACCGGAGAAAGAAGATGTTAACTCACCTTACAGGTTACTGCTCTTTCGCCTCATTGAATTAGGAAACGTAAAGCGATAATGCGCTTGGCTTACTTCTTGATGCAATCTTTTGCTTAGTTACGGAATGGTAGAACACAGGAATTATTGATCGTTGCGTGTAAGATATTTAATTAAGAAATGGTTCTAGTTTTAGCTTCTATTAGCGAATTTCTTTTTGTTCAGCTCTGGTAATTCAAAGTGATATAGATTTAAGGGTTTGATTTCTAGGGTATCTTGTTTTCCTTTTGTGCAACGTGAACTGCGGCTTACACTGTAGTGTTTGAAAAATTTCAGCCCAGAACGACAGCAACAGCACGCAGAGCAGAACAACGCTGCTATGGATTTGATAAATAGCGTTGTAGGTGTTGATGATGAAGGCCGGTCCCGGCAGAGGATTCTAACATTTGCTGCCAGGAGGTAACATGGCCGCTTCTATTTGCTACTGGGAATTACCCACTACGAACACTTGGTGCAAAACTGCAATCTGCTTTGTAATTTTTTGCAAATAGTAGGTGCTCCTTGGTAGGGGCTGCACTTGTCCATATATATTCAAACTTGTAACTTCTTATTTGGATTTTCTAGGTATGCTACTGCAATTGAGAGAAACCCCGAAGATTATGATGCATTATACAATTGGGCATTAGTACTTCAGGTCCGATGTTAGTCGAGTGGCTGGTTTCCATGTTATATTTTTATGTCTTTTACTTATTGGCCTTTTTTTCCCTTCTGTTTGTGGTTAGAATA
The DNA here is from genome assembly GCA_027742785.1 of Vigna reflexopilosa. Taxonomy (NCBI): domain Eukaryota; kingdom Viridiplantae; phylum Streptophyta; class Magnoliopsida; order Fabales; family Fabaceae; genus Vigna; species Vigna reflexopilosa. The sequence goes on from CM050917.1 coordinate 32,666,452, forward strand.
CTTGGGTTGTATGTTTTCAATTTGTTGTCCTGTATAAGTTATTCTGGCATGATATTCCATTAGTATGATGGAATTTTGTTGGCTACTTATATTTTGCATTATTGTAACTGAAATAAATATTTTTCGTTTTCTGATGAAATGGAATTACAAATTCATATTATTTTAGCAAATGAAATTCCTTGGATATCCACTGCAAACAAAGTTCTATCGGTTCATGTTAAACTCAAGAGTAACCACAATGAATTATGTAGAAACAATCTAGTTTTTAGGCCAGAATTACAGAACAAGATATAGGCAATGCAGGGTCTCCCCACAACAAGAAATTTCCTCCTGCATTTAGCAATTAGTAAGAAAACTACCCACTAAATACCCTTAATCTCTGTACATATTATGCATCACATCACACACTAACTGTGCTTCATTGAATTGACCATTCTACATCTGACTAATTAACTAAATTAAAACTGAAATAATGTGAAAAGCAATAGTTTGGAGCCATAGCTACCTAAGGACAATTTCTATGCAAACACTAATAATGCATGCCTACTAAATTTCGGTTTCCTTCTTATCCTTTCTTACATAAACTTTCCAAGTTCTATCTCTATTGGTTTGAATTGTAGTTATGCTATAATTGCTCCAAGCTTTACATAAGCTTTCTATTGAATCCTTTCTGGTGTGCAGGAAAGTGCAGATAATGTTAGTCCAGATTCCACTTCACCCTCCAAAGATGCTCTGCTGGAGGAGGCTTGTAAGAAGTATGATGAGGCCACTCTCCTTTGTCCCACACTACATGATGTATGTAATATTATCCTTCTCCATAATGTTTTAGATGAATCGCTAGCAAAAGTTTGGCTAGGATCTGGATACAAGTGTAGGTGAGTTGAACATTAGAAATGCTTGGGCATGGCCAAAAACAGTCAAGCCTTAATGAGTCTAAACCTCAAATCAGACTTGGTATGCAAATGCTAATAAATACCACTTGAAAACCTTTGAAATGGGCATGCTTACACATATGTGGAAGCTGTAAATATTCTTGTGTATATTATTATTTTCTTACTATTTTATTCTTATTTGAGCTATTAACTAGCTGAGCCAGGCAGTAAAATCCTCAAGCTCAAATATTTTATCGAATGAGTTTGAGTCTTTTGGGTTAGTCATGAATGTGAAAAGTTCAAAATTGGACCAAATTTGGGAAGAAATGAGGGATTCTTATAATGAAATGATCAGTATGGATGTGATAATGACAAGTGATCAAGAATGATACTACTTCTGGTTCTATATATAAGAAACAAATGAGAAGTAAATTTTTGTTCTAAATACTCTCTTTGGGCCTTAATATAAGGTCTTTCTAACGGAATAACACGAACCAATACAAATTTAGTTCATTTTGTTTGTTTTAAAAACTGTTACCAATGCACCAATTTTACTTTCATTATTAATGACTTGAAAAATTCTTTTCTCATTATTCATTAATATAAAACACAGACTCATAATATTTAATAGAGGCAAACAAAGAAAATAAATCTGATGTTGTATAGAAGTTATAAAATGCCTTATAAAAGGACAATATGAGTTTCTTATAAAATGTGCCTTATATTAAAGACCGGGAGGTGCATTAGAAACATATAATCCCCACATAAACAATTCGATTTTATGAACATTTGTTTCTTATATACAAGATTAGATGTAGTATTATGAATCTCTCATTCCCGGATCAGGCGTTCAACATATCAACTTATTTACTTTACATGTTTTTTATATATGCAACAAATTGCTCCAACTAAACTAATAGTCAATAAACATATTGAGTATGTCAAGTATCTAATGTAGTGAGTCAGTGATTGATACCCAGTAGTTAGTTAGTTAGTTACATTGTTAAGTTAGTTAGGTTTGTGTGCCAGAATAGGTTGAAGCAGATATGCTGTCTATAAATAAGAAGGGAGGTTACGAGAGGGATCATATTGTCATTTGTGAGAGTAAATTAGGATCATATGATGGCATAGGAAGGGACAAATACCCAAATGCAGTGTGTGTGTCCTATTCTATAAACTGGGGATTTCTTCCCTTATTTTTGTAATAAAGATGCTAAATTTCTTTTAATGATACACAACTACCAGAGTTCTGATCTTGGAGCTATGGGTAGTGTAGATGGGAGGACCTAGGGCCTAGGGGCTCTACAAGTTTGGCAAGAATGAAGAAACAGTTTTTTTATGTTCTTGAAGAAATCAGAATAGAGAATAGCAAGTTTTAGGTTTTCAGTCTCAAGGAAGAATGATAATTGTTGGTGCAAAAATATGATGAGAAGGTAAAAGACCTTGGAAGGAAGAAAATAGAGGGGATGTTGAAGTCTTGAAAGATGGAGGTGAAGTCTTATGAGCAATAAAATAGAAGGGAAGAGAAAGTCTTGAAGGATAGAACAGTCACTGAGATGGTTGAAGCAGAAACAAAGATGAAATCCGAACTGTTCTCATTGGAGGATGGGAGCAAAGTAATCAAGGACTGATTCATGTAAATGAAGAAACAATAAAATTTAAAAAGTGCAAAAGATAGGAAACGACATCATAATGAGGCAGAATTTGAAAAATTGAAGGTGAAGATGTAGAGATTGGTTTAAGGTAAATCAAATTTCACCAGTGAGTCACAAACTCCAAAAGGTGAAGAGTTTCAGGTCATCAGACAAAAAGAGATAGTTGGGGGACCTGAAGGGTTGACCATAATGGGTGAATATGTGAAGTACTGTTCTGCTGTGCCTACAGGTGTTTGTATCTCAGGTTGTCCAGTCAAGGAATTGCTACAAATGCCACCAGCTTTGTTCTTGCATGGATTTGGATGGGTCACAGTCAAAGATGGAGGTGTGTCTGTTACGTATCCGAGAAGGAGACGTAACGAAATCAACCTCTCACACACTCAAAACAAACAAAAGAGTAATGAAAGAATGGAATTGAACGAATGAATCTCTTTTATTGATGGTAATATCTGAATAAACAAAAGTAAACAATAATTGGGAGCATAACCTCTGTCAATTATTTCCAATAATTGGGAGCATAATCTCCGTCAATTATCCTGTAGCATAACCTCCTTTACAAAACTCACAAATCAAAAGCATATCCTTAACGCTAGACTCTAGCTTTATTTATACTATAGTATTTCCTGTCCATCTCTTACTAAATATCTCTCTAGAATATATCTATATTTAATGTAAATATCCCCTGTATAATCCCCTAGTTTCTATCATTAATTCTAAATATTATATATTGTATATTTCTTTGGACTGGATATTTATTTACTATAGTTATCTTGTACTGAATACTATCCTAAAATATGACTTTGATTACTCTAATTAACTTCTCCAGAATATCCTCTCAGAATATCTTCCTTATTACTCTAATTATCTTCCCGCCCATCCGAACTATTGTGGCAGTTAGGATGCTCCCCTTTTATCAACCGTTCGATCAGCTTGCTCCCTAGTCTTCCACCATTCGGCCAACTTGTCCCTTGTACTCCACCGTTTGGTCTCCTTCTCTCTCTCTTATACCTTCTTCTCCTTCTCATATGCTTTCCAACCCTTACGATTACCTCCCTCCTTATACCCTAACAGTGTCTCTCGTGTGTTTGGCTTTCTTCTTAGTTTGATTAGGATGCTTGTAAGGTGGTTGATGTTGCTCTATTAATGAGACAACAGTGGAGAAAGGCACTGCCTGTCAATTCCAAAGAAACACAGTTCGTATGACAACAAATAGTGCAGAAACAAAGTATAACATATTATCCAAGCCATCATCATCAAAACCACTGGATCATGTTTTTACGAGAAAGAGGACAATGACAATGAAGGAAGAGTGACTGACAAAGCAGGAGAAATAAAATTATGAGTTTAAAGGGTCAACCCAATCTACTAAGGACAGTGAGTACCAAGGAAAAGGTTGTTATGCAATTCACAGGGGAACCAGGATGTCTCATTTGATGCAGAAGTGTAAGTTCATTTTGGGCTGCCTGCAGTGGCCTGGTGGGGTTGGTCACACAGTGCTTCAAAATTAAACAACTGGAAAACTGGTGTATGTTTCTTTGATTAGTTGCCCATTAGTTGATGGTTAGTAAGTCAATTGGCTAGGTTACTGAGCTGAAATAATTTGAACAAAGCATGTTGTTTATAAATAAGAGGGGTGGTTGAGAGACGGATCATCTTGTCATTTGCGAGAGGAAATTAGGTCCTTTTAACATTGAGTGGTTCAGATCCTCAAAATTCTGTGGCATGTAGAACTTCTAGATCTTTTATTATTATCACCCTTGTTAATTAAAGAAATTTGTTGTCCATATGTAACCCTTTTGGAATTTCCTGGTCATGTAATCCCATAATTCCATTGTATTAGTATTAGTATGAGCTACATTTTACATAGAGCCGTCAAAATGGGTCAAAACCTGCGAGTCAACCCGGCCCACCACGGGTTCAGGCCGGGTTGGGTTTGAAAAAATTGAATTTTTTTTATGTGGGTCAGATTTCAATCCGACTCATTTAAACCCGGCTCATGCGGGTTGAACCCGTGGTGGGCCGGGTTGGCCCGCCAACCCACCTACCTATTTTTTTTTTTAATTTATTATTTTATTTATGAAACCCTAAAAAATAAAATACTCTCTTCACTCACTGTATATACCAAATTGTGCTTTTTATTATTATTTTGAATTGTCTTCAGTTTAACATCATTTTTTGGGAGTGAAATTTGTTTAAATTTGAATATAGAAAGTTTGTAATTTTTTTTTATTTTAAAAAAAATTATAATTAAATGGGCTAGTGAGCCAACCCGTTTACCCACCAACCCGTGGTGGGTCGAGCCGGGTTTAGATTTTTCTGGCTTGCTAATAAATGAGCCGTGTTGGGTTGACTCACTAAGTGACCAACCCGTGGTGAGCCGGGCCGGGTCGAGCCGGGTTATCCGTTTTGACAGCTCTAATTTTACATAACCAGACATGCTTCACTAGCCCATCTATCTGCAGGAAAATGCTGTCCATATTTTGATGATACATAAGTAGTATCTTTGTCAAAGTCTATTTATATAATAGGAAAGCTCAAAACTGTTCCTATTTGCCTAAGTATGTCTGTGTTTTTACACAAAAGTGCAGGTCTTTACTTTTCATTTTCCTCTACATTTGATTGTATTCAGGCTTTCTATAATTGGGCTATAGCAATTTCTGATCGGGCAAAGATGCGTGGCCGCACAAAGGAAGCTGAAGAGCTGTGGAAGCAGGTCAGTAAAAGTAAATGCTTCCTTTTATTAATGATTTTCATGCACATTTTGTGTTATTCTGGGCAAAGAACTGAATTTCATACTGAACTTCAATGGAAGAACTGTTCACATTTTGGTTATAGCTGTCAAGGTTTGGTTGATTGAGAGAGGCCTATCATAACTTATCTAATTTTTTTAATATTTTTCCCAGGCAACAAGGAATTATGAAAAAGCGGTTCAACTTAACTGGAACAGTCCCCAGGTTCTTCTCAATTTATTTTTAAGAGTTTGTCTTACAATTTCTTATAATATCCAAACATGATTTTGAAACAGCCTTTCTTGTTTCCTTTGTTATATTTGCTTTATTCTGTACACTTTCTGTTCCTACACTTTCAATTTTCTTCACAATTATCCCTTGTTACTAACATTCATGGAATCTATTTCAGGCACTCAATAATTGGGGACTTGCTCTTCAGGTATATTTAATTTTCCTGTGTACCAGCATTTCACTACTGCATACAAACGGCAATTAAAAATAGTAGTGTATTTGCATTGTTTCAAGCTTCTAGCTGCATGTCTGTCTCCCCCATTGATACATATGTATATTGCAAGTAATGAAAATAGAATTTTAGGAGAAGCTACATTAAATGCTTTTTAAAAGAACATTTTCATTTCTCTCTGAGACTTGGATCTTTTCACTTCATCTGAAACTTTCTTTATACCAAATGCACTTTGGGCCCTGTTGAATAAATCTCATGAATTGTGCAGTCGTAAATATCTTTTCAAGTATTATAATTAATCACCTAAACTGGAAAGTGGTAAAGTAGCTCTGTAATTAAGCATCCATGGGCACAGTTCAATCGTGAATCCATGTCAGAAAAATTCAACTTAGTTTTAGTTTGGCTGTGGATGGACAGTATTATCTCAAAAGCTTCTATAAATGAAAAAGAAAAGAATGGGATAAAATCTTCAAACCACTGCACCACATATGCGCGTGTCCCCTTTATTTTTTTTTAATTATAGCCAACTCTCTTCGCTTTTTCAGAATATATTTCCCTATGCCCTGAGAGTTATTTTGCAAACATTGTACTTTATTATTATAAAATTCATAATCTTTTTTATTGGAAATTCTCAGTTAATTTGTTTGTATTGTCTTGGCTTAAAAAATTGATTTCCAATTTAGGAACTCAGTGCCATTGTTCCAGCCCGAGAAAAGCAAAAGATTGTGAGAACTGCAATTAGCAAGGTAACAATTTTTTGGAGGGAATTAGATGGAAGTGACAAAAATTTGTTTTACATCAGCCATGTCCTCTGAATATAGCACATTTCCTCTTCCACTTTTGACTTTTCCATATTCTTTGATGCAGTTTCGTGCAGCCATACAGTTGCAATTTGATTTCCATCGGGCAATTTACAATCTTGGAACTGTTCTGGTCATATTGCTTCTTCATTTTACACATATTTAATGACACATTATACTTTGGTTTCTTGTATTGACATGTATGAAATAGTATTAAGAGTTAATATTTGACTAGCTTAATGCCTTCACAGTATGGATTGGCAGAGGACACTTTAAGAACTGGGGGATCAGTGAGTGCTCAAGAAGTTTCGCCCAATGAATTGTACAGTCAGTCTGCAATATATATTGCTGCTGCTCATGCATTGAAACCAAATTATTCAGTAAGAAGCTACTATTTATCCTTGGATCCTGTTAATTTTTTTCTCCTATTTTAATCATGCAATCTGCTTATGATTGTTTTTACTCATTATTTTGGTGTGTCTAACAGGTTTATAGCAGTGCCTTGCGGTTGGTGCGCTCTATGGTGAGTACAATTTATCCTAAAACATCCGGATGAACATTGCAAGATGCTACATAATTTATCATTTAAACGACTTAAAAAATATTGCTCTTTCTAGCTTTCTGAATTTTGTTTCAACTAAGAAACCCTGCGGTTTATTGGATTATTGGTTCTCACGTCTCATCCCCTGAAGTAGTACTTGCAGTGAGACAATTAATATTATTTTCTTTAGAAGCTAACTTATCCTCCTTGGATTGATATGTACCATCCGTTATTATTGTTTCATTACTTTGTAATGTCAGTGGTAGTAGATGGAATCATTTATTTAAATACTAACTTTGACAGAACTCATTTTTCACAGCTACCATTACCACACCTTAAAGTTGGATATTTAACTGCACCTCCTGTGGGGTCAACGATTGCACCCCATAATGACTGGAAACGGTCAGAGTTCCTTTTAGATCATGAAAAGCTTCAGCAGGTAAGATGCGGCTGACAAATTGAATTTTTTTAGTTAGTTTAAAAATCATTCATAGCCCTATAGGTTCTAGTCTTACAACTGCTAATTTTGATTAAATAATTTGCATTCCTTCATTCAGGTACCCAGAGGAGATCATAAACAAGTACCTCAAAGCCTCTCAGGCAGATCAGTAGATGCGGTGAATGCGGATAAGAAGACTATCAAAGTAGATATAGCAGATATAATTTCTGTATCAGCATGTGCTGATCTGACCTTACCACCTGGTGCAGGGCTCTGCATAGATACAAGTCATGGATCGTTTTATCTGGTAAGCAACAGTTTGCTGATCTGAGTTTGTTCATATTGCACCGATTTATTGCTTGTTTCCTCTGCACTTATCAAATATTGTTTAATCAATTGAACTAAATCAATTTTGATTGAAGACAACATTTAATTAGGACACCGACATTGGAGTGACAGTCAATGACCTCTTTCATAATGAAGTAATCACTGCACCTAGAGGGCATAACCTCCATGCTTCGAATAGTTTTTCCGTGCATTTGCACAGAAAGGCAAAGTCCTTTCATGTGTTTTTGTGTTTCCCAAGTATTCACCACTGATCACCACCATTGTTCTTTAAAAATGGATATCCTAAATCCAAATTTAATTCATTATACAAGGGTTGATTTCATATTTGAGATGTGATTTCATCTCAATCTAGAAACACGAGCATCTCTTTAGATTTTGAAAATGCAGCTCTAATCTTCATTTTTACTTGCATTATCAAGGTTGCTGACTCTTGGGAATCATTGGATGGCTGGCTGGATGCACTTCGTCTAGTTTACACAATTTATGTGCGAGGCAAAAGTGATGTTCTGGCTGGTATAATAACAGGATGAATATAAGTTTTAAGTGTACCATCAATTTAATATTCCAATTTAGTAAGAACTAATTCCCGCGTTTTGCACTTCTCCGCGAACTTGTGTATAATATTGAGTTATGTATGAAATAATTTCAATACAATTGAAAAATCTTGGTTTACTCTTTAACGAGGTTGTTTCTAACTTTTACAAATATACATTTTGCAAGAGTTGCAGAGTTTTAGGAACTGAAATATGAATTAATGTTGTTTACACTCTCATTTCTATGAATTTCTATTCCTGTTCAAGGTTTATTTTCGTTGCTTGATCCTCCGCGCGATTTTACACTTCGTTGGTTATTCATTCTTACGTCTGTGTCCTGGCAAGGCTGAAAAACCATGTATAACTCAAGACTACATGGGTTTCGTTTACTTTTTTTGCTGGGATGGGGTGTACCTGCAAGAACTGAGCTAAAAAAAACAGACCTTATTTTTGTCAGAAAATTTTGATGATACAAACTGTATGCGGTTACACTGACACTCTTCTGCAATGCATATGGATGATGTCAGTCCAGAGTGTACTTGTGTTCACCAAGGAAAAAGAAGGGTACGCTAGTTAATTCCTATAGCATTTAATTAACAGCTTGTCCTGTTGTCGGTCAAACTTTAGGAGGGAACGAATTTCATGCAGATGGGAGGATGGATTCTTGCAAGAGCTAGAATAGCAGCAGGTAAAGTCCATAGTCCTTCCCCACAAATGAGTCCAGAAGCAGCTGCTGGAACCATCGACTCTGCCTTCATGGAGTCCAGCTTGTGCCACGCAAACACAACCACGCTACCTATGAACATGTCGATAGCGAAGTATGCTCCAACCAGAAATGGTACGGCCATGACCATTGGTAACGGCATCCATTTACCAATATTTTTTGGTGAAAAGTCTCTGATCATGTTTACTCCAATGGCAAAAGCGAAGAACCCAAAGCAAAGCTGCAAGCAATGCTGGGGCAGTGCTGAGAAACCTTGGACACCAATGATTGCCATGTTCCTGTAAATTAAAGCATAAGGAGCTTTGAATTCTCCTTGTGGATTTCCCACATCGAATGCCTTGTAGTATAGGAAGAAACTGAGAGGAGCTGTCACACAGCCCATTGCAACGCCGATTACCTGGCATATGAACATGGCTCTGGGTGAGGTACGTGTGTAATGAGCAGTTTTGAAATCTTGCATCAGAATACAGGACACTGAGACCACGGATTTAACGAGACCGCAACCTACAAGTCCAGCCACCACACCATTTTCTTTTCCAGTAAGTGCTGCCAGGGTAAAGAGTGCAACTTTCCCATAATTATATGCCATGTTTATGTCCGTCAGACCTGCTCCAAAAGCATTACAGAATGCCAGAGAAGGAGCGAATATATAAGCAACCACAACGTAGTACCATTTCAGCTGAGGAAACATACGAGGCAAAATAATTATGGAAACTATTGTTAAAACGGCGTATCCAACTATTCCTATCCGCATGGGAATGCTCTCCCTCAGAAATGTCTCAGCTTGTTTGGTGTCTTCAGTGGGTTTCTCCTTTCTATCAGCAGTCACTGTTCCAGTAAGAACACAACCTCCACATTAGATATAATATATTATTATTACTGTTATCATCATCATAATTGAAAAATAAAAGTGTAGTCACTGTTGCAATAAGAATATGATCTCATCACTAGATATAGTATATTATTATTATTATTATCTTCATCATCATAATCGGAAAATAAAATAGAAACAAACTCAAGCATGTGAATTTGACGGATCTTACCATTTTTATTGTTCTTGCTCTTTATTCTGTCATGGACGTTGAGGACTGTGCAAATTAGAATCTTGGTGAAGTTGTATATGCCATCACCAAGGATTAGAGCTATTGATAGAAAAACCTTATAACCGTATAAACCCTTCATGTTACTTTCTTCTAAATTGTCCGGGAACCAGTCTCCTCTACGTCTATCTGTGAGTGGATATATGAGCCCATAGGAGATCACTGCTCCAAGGAGCAAAGACACGTTCACAAGGTGAGAGCAAATCATTCCTGCTCCAACAAAAGTCATACTAAAATCGAAATAAAATCTGCAAAATAAATCCAGAGTGTGATCAGAAACATGTGGGATGTAACATTTCATTTAGAAGCACTTAGCATACTGAAAAATCATACGTTTGCTTCCAAGCTTGTAATCCAAAGGTTGGGAACTGTTCGAATCCACAGTCCTCTATCCCTGAGAAGAACCACTTGAATAAACCCCATAAGAAACTGATAGAAAAATACTTTGTGAAACACCGTACTTGCTTCCTGCATATTTTATGAAGATAAAAATTATTATAACAGTAGAACTTATATATGCAAATTGCAACAAATGAAGGCTGATGCATAGTAGAGATTGTAGGGTACTTGGCCATTTTGTCTCCCTGGGTATGGAAACCATTGATGAGAACAGCTGTGGCCAAACCACTGGGATAAGTCAAGTTGAGGTCAACTATCATGATCTGCAGCATAAAAAGGTACTGTAAGAAATATTTTCTTACTCGTGAGAGCATTCATTACATGCAACTCTTTCAACTTCATCACTTCATCAAGTCAACCAATATATCACAAAAACAACAAAAACAAAAATATAGTCTGTTTTGTTGATGAGTGTTTCTAACAAGTTCTATATACATGCATCCAATCATATGTACATCACATAAAGATGTGCAGCAAAGACATCGAGTCCAAAACTTTGCGCATGCACTGAAAAGATATAAAGGTAATACCTTTCTGAGTGGAATCAAGACAAAGAGGCCTACAAAACACACCACGAAAAGAAAGGCAGTCATCCAACCAAATCCAGGTTCTTTGATAGCATTTGGGCTGTTACCCTCGTTTTCTACTCCAGACAACTCATAAGTCGTTCTGTTTAATCCCAACAGATAAGAAGCAAATCCTCCTGCCAATATATACATAGATCAAACTTTAAACAGAAGAATACATAGAGAAAGAGAGTGAAAATTCAGTAAGAAATATATATGAAGAGGACATATATTTTCAAAAAGACAGAAGACAAAATTCTAACCTCCAACAGCAATGCTATAACATGCAACTGCACAAGTCTGTATGATGGTGTTTTCCTGGCGGCTGAAGGGTTTGGCTACAATACCAGCTTTGTGCAAAACTTTGGTCCAGGTTCTGATAAACACAAAGGCAAGGAGTGCAGCAGAAACATTCAGGTTAGGAACCATGCCAGTTGTGAGATTGAGCTTCATGACTATTATGCTATATATGATTCCAATCATCATGCTCACAAACACTCCTCTCAGAGTTATCTGTTCTCTCCATGGTTGAGACTGAACTTCATCTGCAGGTAGCTGATCCTCCAAGTCTTCCTCTCTTTCAACTATCTCTAGTTTCTTCTCTTCTTCCATCTTAAGGTCACTAGACGGGGAGATCATCATCTCTCTAACTCTAGTAACAGTTGTATGACCTGTTATGTAACACAAGCTTTGAATATTAGACAAAAACACAACTCAAGCATACCAAAACTGATAATGTCTGTTTGGTATTAATACTATGTTTTTTGGTTGTGATGTATGAACAGAAATATTGAAAAGTGGAATTATAATATACTGTTAACATCCTCCTTACCTTAGTTTAATTGTTCTTTCTCCTTTGCCTTTTCCTCACCAATTGGATGGACCATGAAAGATATTAAGATGCTTTCTTTTCTCAAAGGCACAACTACTGTATGGATTGATGTGGGGTACATATATAGAAGCAGTGTTAGATGGGACAAACAGTAACTTCATTTGGCTTATTGTTGCAGTGAAATTGGTTGGGCATCATTGGGTTTATCAGAGTATTTATAAATTATTATTCTCTTAGTAAATATATGCAATCTCTCGGGTAAGAAAGTGAAAAAAAAAAAATATAGTAATACTAGTTGTTTATACCGTAATTTTTGTCCGTGTGAAAGGTTTTTACATGTTAAATGTTCGTATTTATTGAGTTTTATGTTTATTTGCTTGCAACCTCTTTTTGTTGTGATATCTAGTTTTAACTTTCACACATTAAGCTTGTTGACCTAGGAATGCAGTGGTTGGGATCTGGTGTCTAAAATATCATACATAAATATCGGATTTAAAACACTACAAAAATACTATTCATTTATCCGAAAATCAACCTTGTGTCCACCAATCATACTGCAGATAACAAATTCGCTTCATTACAATTTGTTCATACAATATTCTCTTATTGTACATTGTTTTCCTGTTATTATTTTTTGTATCAAAACAGATTTTTTCTATTAAAAACAATTATTATTTCAATTGATTAAACAGTGTTTAGAATGCATAAAAAACAATTTTTTTCAAGATAAGGAGGTTAAACAGTCCTTGATCTCAAATGAAAGTTATTAAAAGGATTTATTAGCTGTATAGTAAAAAAGTTATAGGTTTTTTTATTGACAAATATTATTTATTAATATTTTGTTAATGAGAAAGTTGTATATGTCACTTTATTTTATTAGTAAGTTAATCTTATAATTCCAAAAGAAATTATAGTTTTTTCTACATGAAGAAATTAGTATATTTTAATATTATAGCTAATAACATAAATTAAAAAAAATGTTTAACAAATATAATGTTAATATTTAATAGAACCCGACTTGGTCTCTGATTCAAAGAAGGATGAATATTAATAAAAATTTATTACAGTTAAAACTGAATCACAACTGTTTCAAAGCTTGCAAAGTATTATATAATATAATACTATTACATGTTTATGGTTTTGATCAATCTTTACTCAGTGTAATAAATTTTTTCAATTTACAAAAAATAATAAAACTTGGTTACAAATTATGTAAAACTCAAAAATTTCTTTCACAAATACACGAGAAACATATACACCCATCAAAAAATATCATGTTATTATAATGACTTATGTCAATTATTACATTACTAATTACTTGTAAAAAAGAAAAATTTCTAATTTAATCATCTTGAATTATGTAATTCAATTGATAAAGGCTGAAATAAAATGATCAGTATTTTTTAATTAAAATAGGAGGGAAATTAAGTTCGTTACCTTGTTTTGTTTCTGTGAAGTGTTGCTCCATAATTTGATGGATTTTGTTCTTCAAGAAGAACTAAAACAGAAGAACATTGGCTAGCTGGAAGTATATTTTCTTATTGAATGTAATTTAATTTAAATACATTTAAAAATAATTGACTAAAGATCACATCTCAGGATTCTAGCAACCACTACTAATAACTTAGCTATAAAATAGGAAATAACTGACCCATTAACCCACTTACAGTCATTGACTAATTAAAATAAATAAATATGAAATCTTCCTAAAATCATGCAACTAACAAGGTAGTTCTCAACACTCCTACTTGCCTTGGAGGCTGCAAACTCCTAGCTTATTCCTTAGGAATTCAAATCTGCTGAGTGAAAAAGATTTGGTAAATATGTCAGCAACTTGGTCTTCCGTGCAACAGTAGACTAAACATGCCTTGCCATTTTCTTGAACTTCTCTTAAGTGAAACAACTTCACATTAAAATGCTTGGTCTTCCCATAAAATACAGGATTATGTGAGATTGAAATTGCTGCTTGATTATCAACAAAAACTTTTGTGCATTTATCTTGCTTCATACCAAATCTGTTAAAATATTCCTCAACCAAATAACTTGATTCACAGCTGCTACAGCTGAAATAAACTCAGCTTCTGCTGTTGACTGAGCTACAACCTCTTGCTTCTTGGAGCACCAAGAGAAAACACCTGAACCCATACTAAAACAGTACCCTGAAGTACTCTTCATATCATCCAAGCTACCAGCCCAATCACTATCAGAAAAACCAAATAATTTAAAGTTTTGTACCTTGTAGTACTTAACTCCATAATTGACAGTTCTTTTGATGTATCTTACAACTCTCTTTGATGCCTTCAAGTGCAATTCACTAGCACAATGCATAAATCTGGACAACAAGCTAACTGGGAATAAGATGTCAGACCTTGTGGATGTAAGATACATTAGACACCCAATCAAGCTTCTAAAATAAGCTTCATCAACTTTATCTGTTCCATCCTCCTTGATAAGCTTCTCTTTTTGATTCATTGGAGTGTTCATTGGTTTGCATTCACCAAGGTGAAATTTCTTTAGAATCTCCTTTGCATATTTTTTCTGGCAGATAAAAATCTCATTCTTCTTTTGAGTGATCTCCATGCCCAGAAAATAAGTCATAAGACCAAGATCTGTCATCTCAAAGACCTTTTTCATTTCTTGCTTGAATTCTTCAATTAGTGCTAGATTGCTTCCTGTCATCAAGAGATCATCAACATATAATGAAATAATTAAAGTATCAACACCATCATGTTTGACATAAAGTGTAGTTTCAGATACACTCTTTTGAAAGCCCAAGTGCAGTAAATGATCATTAATTCTGCTGTACCACACTCTTGGGGCTTGCTTTAAACCATATAAAGCCTTTTTCAGCAAGTAGACTTTTTCTTCTTGTCCTTTGATAACAAAACCATCTGGTTGTTCAACATAAATCTCCTCCTGCATAAAACCATTAAGGAAAGCTAACTTGACATCCATATGAAACACTTGCCATCCCTTTTATGCTATAATGGCAAGTAGTAGCCTAATTGTATCATGTCTTGCTACTGGAGCAAAAGTATCTGAATAATCTATCCCAAATATTTGAGAATAACCTTTTACAACAAGCCTTGCTTTGTGCTTGTTTACAGAACCATCAGGGTTGAATTTTGTTCTGAACACCCATTTCACCCCAATGACATTTTTGTCATAAGGTCTTGGTACTAGCACCCAGGTTTGATTTTTCTCAATCATGGACAGCTCCTCCTGCATTGCAGCTAACCATTTCTCCTCTATAACAGCTTCTTCAAAACTGGCAGGTTCACAAATAGCTATATTGCACAGTGATACATTGCTTTTTTGATAGATATCAGAGAGTAACCTTGTTCCTCTAACAGGTGGATCATCTACAGTGTCTTCAACCTCCAATTCAGTGTTTTGACTTTTCTTTGAATCACTCCAACACCAGTTTTCATCTTCCATGAAATGCACATCTCTGCTTATTAGAATTTTTCCAGTTTGAGGTTGAAAAATCCTATAAGCTTTAGAAATTGTGCTGTAGCCAATAAACAATCCCGCTTCAGCCCTTTTATCAAGCTTATCACGTTTAATCTGAGGTATATGTGAGTAACACAAGCAACCAAATACTTTAAGAAAGTCCAAAGAAGGTTTAAAACCAAACCAGGCTTGAAAAGGAGTTTGATTTTGCAAGGCTCGTGTCGGAAGCCTATTTTGTATGAACACGACTATATTTGCAGCTTCAGCCCAAAACTTCTTTGGTAATTCCTTTTGATGAAGCATGCACCTAGTCATCTCCATGATTGATCTATTTTTCCTTTCACTCACTCCATTTTGTTGAGGAGTGTAAGGGGCCGTTAATTGATGTTGAATCCCAGCTTCATCACAAAATTGTTGAAATTGATTTGCTATATACTCTTTTCCATTGTCTGACCTCAAGATCTGAATATAACAATTGCTTTGATTTTCAACAAATGCTTTGAATTTCCAGAATACTGCAGCTACTTCTGATTTGTATTTAAGAAAGAAAATCCAACAGATTCTTGTTAGGTCATCTATAAAAATAATATAATAAAGACTTCCTTTTATGGATGGAGTTCTTTGTGGTCCAGCAACATCAGTGTGAACTAGCTGCAATTTTTTACTAGCCCTCCAACTACTTTTAGGAAATGGTTTCCTTGTTTGCTTCCCGAATCTACAAGCCTCACATTCAGCTGGTTTCTCTGTCAAGGAAGGAACTCCACAAACTAATTGATTTTTCAGCATGTAGTTCATTCCCAAATGATGGAAATGACCCAGCCTTTTGTGCCAAAGATTGACTGAGCTTGCTGTTACTGGAAATGCAATCTGTTCCTCCTTCATTGGATTAAATGAGAAACTCTTACTCCTCATCTTGACTTTAAACATTTCAAGGCCGGTTGGATCTTTAATTGTGCAGACTTTATCTTCAAAGATAACTTTGAACCCTTTCTCTAGTAACTGTCCAACACTAAGCAAGTTTTGATTAATTTTAGGTACATATAAGACATCAAAGAGGGTTTTTGTACCTATGTGAGTTGTTATAGCTATTGAACCCTTGCCTTTTACTGGAAGTTGTTCACCGTTTCCAATTCTGACCCATTTGACTTCGGTCATGTCCAAACACTTGAACAATTCTTTGTCATAGGTCATGTGGTTTGTGCAACCGCTATAAATCAACCAAGCTTCATTTGAATTGCTGCTGGAGAAACAGGTAGCAACAAATAGTTGGTCTTCATTTTCTTGTGCATTTTGTGCATCACCTTCAGCTTCTTGTTGGACATTTGCTTTGCAAATAACAGCTTCATGACCAATCCAATTGCACTTACTGCACCTTGCATCAAGTCTTTTCCAGCAGCGAAATGGTGGATGACCCAATTTTTCACAATGTTGGCAAGGTGGATAATTTTTCTTTTTACCCTTACCTTATTTTTTATTAAAAGCACCATTTTCACTGCTTGCTGGTTGGAACCTTTTGAAAATTTTCTTTTTACTGGTTCTGACATCATGATGCTTGACAGGGAGTGCACCTTCAACCACACGATCTTCTCTCATTAGCCTGCGCTATTCTTGGGCCTGCAAAGCGTGTAACACCTCTGCCAAAGTAATCTTGGACAAATTCTTTGTATTCTCGAATGAGGCAATAGACGCTTCATACCTTTCCGGCACTGTCACAAGGATTTTCTCGACAATTCTGGAGTCCGCAAAATCGCTGCCCAACAACTTTATTTTGTTGGCAATGCCCAATAACGTGTTTGAGTACTCCTTGATTGTCTCTGACTCTTTCATCCTTTGCATCTCAAATTCCCTTCTTAGGTTCAACACTTGCATGCTTTTTATTCTGTCATCTCCTTCATATTCTTCCTTCAAAAAATCCCAAATTTTTTTTGGTGATTTAAGAGTCATAATTCTGGTGAAGATCAATTTTGTAACACCAGAAAACAAAGATGACTTTGCCTTTGCCTTCTTTGTTTTTTGTTCCTTATGATTTTTGATTTGGGCCAAGGTAGGATTCTTTGGCAGCGGTTGAACAAAGTAATCCTCTTCTACAGCTTCCCATAAATCCAGTCCCTCTAGATAGGACTGCATTTTTACAGTCCACATATCATAGTCTTCCCCATTAAAGATGGGAAGTGCTACTGGAAAGGAAATTGACTCTCCTTCCATTCTACGGGTCCCTTAAAGAAAAAAGTTCTCTAGATACCAATTGTTGGTTTTTAGAGAATAAAAAAAGAAGAACATTGGCTGGCTGGAAGTATATTTTCTTATTCAATACAACTTAATTTAAATACATTTAGAAATAACTGACTAAAGATCACATCTCAGGATTCTAGCAACCACTACTAATAACTTAACTATAAAATAGAAAATAACTGACCCACTAACCCACTTACAGCCATTGACTAATTAAAATAAATAAATATGAAATCTTTCTAAAATTATGCAACTAATAAGGCAATTTTCAACACCATAAACTATACACTCAAAGTCTCGAGGAACAAAAAGTTTTGACTATCGAAAATTTACTTTTCACAGATTCGCCACAACAACGGCAAATATGTACCACTTTGAAAAAAATGACAAGGTTCATCTGTCCAACCACATATATATGCGTTCAGAATCAGAATATATATATATATATATATATATTATGCACACACAACAGGCACACGCACAAAGATAATGAATTGGATGCACTTGCCATGGCAACAGTGAAGGTGGAATCACCAAAAGCTTTTTTTTTTTTTTATGTTGTTTGCTTTGACTAGTTAACGTTACTATTGACCCACCCTTTTCCACTTTTACCCTCGCATGAGGTTCTGATAACATTTGTAACTAGTGGCAAAGATTCTCTTCCCATAAGGAGACTAAGGTGAGCCATTGAAACACTACATTGATTGCATCCCTTAGTGGGTGGGTTGGCCTGTCATATATCAGCATCCAGTTTGAAAACGATAGAATTCTGATAAACTTGGATCAATACTTTTTTTTTTCTTCTTCTTTTTCTTAATAATATAAATAATATTAATAAAATAAGGTATTTTGAAGCAATTAAATGATATGGGAAATAAAAAGTTTATATCTTGCAAATCAAATCTGGTCTGAAACTTTATCAGTTATGTGTGCTGATTTCAGCTCATAGGATAATAATTGAAGTGTGATGAATTGGGTGCTGAAAATATGGCAGAACTTTCTGCTTTGAAGATGGTGATGATGATGATGATGATTTAGTTGCATCATTAGAACCGTTGAATATGAGCACTTGGTTTGTTTGTTTGAAAGATGCTACACTCACACATCACACATCACACATCACATCGTGCACAAATTCTGTGTCTGAATGTAATTGTACATATGCAGAATGAAAGGGTAAGTTAGATAATTTAGAAGAGTGAAAGTGTTTCTGCATCAATTCATGTTATCATGTGTGAGTGGCTATGGCTATAGGTAGCATCTATTTCTACAGAAAAGAAAGGTGAAGGTTTTTTCATTTGTGTTTGTAATGGATACTTGAATTTGAATCTAGTGGCTCATGGTAGATCAAATGAAACACGACATTGACACGTAACACGAAATTCTACCTTAGTTAGTGTGTGGAGTGTGGTCGCCATGTGCCTGATTCGTACGCTTTTGCCTAAACCTCAGCTTGACACTGATTTTCTGTCTTTTTGGAACCCTACAAAATGCATTCACAACTACATTGTAATAATAACACTGTTAAGAACAAAGAATAACATTAGTCGCTTAACAACAAAAGGAAAAACTAAGTTAACAGTGTTGTGTTTTGTTCATATTTAGACAAGAGACTCAAAATCAAAGTATGTACTTCAATTATTACAGGATGGTAAATGATTGATTGTGATAAGCATTTGGAAAATTTTGTTTCTTGAGTTGACAAGTTATGGAAATTATTTTATGTGAATTAAAAAAGTAAACATATTTTAATAAATTTTTATGTTATTGAGTATATGAGAAAATTTAAACAAATATTCAGATATAAAATAAAAATTAAATGTATAAATAAGACTTTCTTCCACCTTTCTCTTCCGTCTAAGGATCAAACAAAAGAAAAGAAAAGTATTTGGAACCTACCCCAAACCAAACAAAATAGAATAACATGTTAATAAAATAATTATAAGCTTTTTCATACTTATCCATAATTATTCTTCTTTTTTATCACTTTCTGACCTATCAAATAAAGACCATCATTATTCTTTCTCATTCTCACCAATCAAATAAAGAAGGAAACTATATTTGTATATCAATGAAAAAAAAATCTAATTAAACATATTGTGTCTACATAAGAAGTCAAGCACCAAATTTTTGTAATTGCTTGCTATTTACTATATGAATTTTTTTTAATATAATCAGAAGTTTGTGTTAAAGGAGTGTTTTATAACTAGAAAATAAGTAAATTTATAAATTATCTTTATTTTCAACCTTAAATGACATAATAATATTAAAAATTATGATTTTTCTTTTATTGAAACAAACATATATCTAAGTAAGTATAATCACTATGCATATAATAATAATAATAATAATAATAATAATAATAATAGTAATAATATAATTAGTTAATGCATATTTACAACTGTATTCCATTTTTCGGTACTTCAATATTTTTGTTTTCATTTATAAATTATACATTCATATTACATCTATAAATTAAACAGGTCAACATGCAAATAACTCTAATAACAATGTTTATAATAGTGTGTAATCTTTTCAATGAAACCCCTAATAATCTTTTTTTTAATATCAATTTTGTAGTCTTGTCATCATGATATATTTTCATATTTAAAATTATATCTTTTGGTTGATGATAAACACTATTTGAACATGGTGTGCTTGCAAATAAAATCTAATTACTATGTAAATATTATAATTAATTACTTTTTTTATTAAATTTAATTTTACTATTTTATCTCTCTTTTGGGCTGGGAAATGGTAGCTTTAGACTTTGTTTCTTTACTAAATTAAGATGTAAAATTTTGTTTTCACAAACTCAAATGGAAGCAATAGGGGAGATTTCTCATATATACATGGTTTTTTCTTCCATCACTCCACGATCATTAACTGAATCCTATACTAATACTACAAAGAGATTATATATATATATATATATATATATATATTAGGGAAGTAAAATGTTGAGTTTATACAAAAATTGTTTTAATGAACTTATTTTATAGAGTATCTCATATAATCAGCAAAACTTATGTTATGGAAAGCATCAAATAAGTTATGAAAAGTCTAGTTCAAAAATTTTGTTTTTAAATTGAAAAAAAAATATTTCAAAAATCTTGTTTCAAAATGTCTTTCATATTTTTTTGAAAATTTAGTCCTAAAATTTTTGTTTAGAAAATCCTGTTTCAATTTTTTTTTCTAGAAATACAGTTCTAAATTTTTTGAAGAACTTTCAAGAATGGTAAAGGATGAAATATTATTTTAATAATTATGAAGGTGTGGTTGGATGTTACAGGGGTGCATAAAGCAAAAGACACTCAAATTAATCGTTGTAGTTGGTGGGCTTATCCATAAGATTATTGGGTCATACCAGATCCCATCTCAATCTCATCACCTTCCTTATCCATAAACCTTACACCACTTATACCAAAATAATTTAATATTTTAAGTTAAATTATTCATCATAAATTTTAAATATGGTATATATTTAAAAAATATTTATTTATTATGAAATATTAAAAACTATTTTTATTTCAAAGTTTAGTTATTTAAAAATACATTTGTTTTATGTGTAACATCTCAAAATATATATTATAATCTATATAAAAGAGTAGTCACAGATATTTACTATAGAACAGCTAACGAGAGTATAAGGTTTTAACTTACAGTTATCCATAAACAACTATAAATTTAAACTTTATATACAAAGGAGTACACAACACTATGTACAATACTTATTTTACTACAAGCTACTCGACAGCATCTCCACCGTCTAACGCATGCTCTAGGAAAACCCCATCTCCCTCTGCTCACATCCATTGGATGATCATTGCAAAAGAAAGAACACAACACATACAAAACATAACAAAAGCAAAAAAGGGTAACCTAGATGTAAAAGCATTCAAGTTATCACATGGCATATAATGATAAAGGAGTATCCATACAAGACAACTCATTCAAACATCCTAACATGTTATGACCTAAACTTGACCATTCGGACATGGAATGAATACCGAGCTACGGTGGGTTGTGCACTTGTGGTGGCCTCTACTGCTTTGCAAAGCCATTGCCATGGGTTTCACCCTACCACACACACAAGGTAAGTCCATTACCGCGCAATAGACCTTTAAGTAGCATCTACACTAGGACCTCATACTACTCTCACCACATGAATCAATCCTTTCTATATGAGAATGAAAGATCATTAGAGTGTTAGGATAACCCCCAATACTGAGCTCCCTGTATTCATTCCAAACACACTTATATCTCACCAAGAGATTCCACCTTGAAATCATACTTTAGTTCCCATTTGAATTCACCATTCCATCCTCTAATATTCATACCATCCAATATACACTCATTCATCAACCAAATTAATCTATCACATCATATAAAACAAACAAAATTAAGAAAAGAGTAAACTAAACTAGGACTATTCGCTTAGCGCACCCTCTCGCATAGCGAATCCAGAGGTTCCTCGCACAGCGACACCAGCTCACTGTGTGAATCCTCAGACAGAGACTCACCTCTTATAACCAGTTGTATAGCGACTAAATTCGCATCGCCAATAACCTCTCAATTGTATCAGACCCTAACCCCTTGCATAGTGCCCCACCTCGCTATGTGAGAACCTTAGGCAGTGGCTCAGACTCCCAAAGCACTTGCAAAACGCACCTATTCGCTATTCGAATAAAAATGGCAGTGGTCCCATGCCCCAACCAATCGCTCAGCTCTTGATTCGTTGTGCGGATCATCAGACAGAAAGCAACCCTCTCCAACCATTCGCACAGTGCACCAACTCGTTGTGTGAATGCCTAGGCAGAGAGTAAACCTCTCAAGCCATTTGCACAATGCACCAACTCGATGTGCGAATGCCCTGATAGAGAACATCTCACTAGGACGACTCACTGTGCGAAACCATTCGCTCAACGAGTCTGCATAATCTACAGAATGAAATTTTGCAGAATTATGCAACTCAGACCCCAATTACCAATTCTAACTATTTTTTCCAACTTTTAACACTCATAGATTGTATTTTACACCTAATTAGACTTGAATAAGTGATTCCAAACCTTCCTAAGATCAATCTAAAGTGTTTTATGCACCAATTCTACTTTAAAACATCAAATTTATCAACTTGGAGACCCAAATCAAAATCTACCACTTGGAACATGTTTTTGACCATTCAAAGACTCAACCTAGTCATATTGGACTTACCAAAACCCTCCCTATAGACCAATTGCATACCAAACCCCAAATACTCAATTTCACTACCTCACTTCTTCCAAAATGTCTTAAAACAAGCATAAACCATTTAAATTTCCAACTAACACTCTTATAATAGAATTCATACACTCTAAATTATTCATAGTACCTCAACCCTCACCCAATTGAATACACCAACCAGAATCATTCATGTTCATGCATCACATTCAACAAAACACACATTGCATTATACAAAAACCTAATTTTGCTCAATTCAACACAATAAGTCAAATCTTAACATACATATTGTATCAATAATACAATTAAAACTGTAATCCAACTTCTCTTACCTTACACAAACTCTACACCGCTCACAGATACCCCGACAGAAACTTGTACTGCAAGGAAACTCAGCAGAAACCTACAACTCATCGATTGATGATAGGAAACAACTCTTAGAACCTAAATTGAGCTGAGAATTGAAGAGAGAAACTACTAAACGCATGCAACAGAAGACATTGCATGATCACAACTCAAGAAATTACGAGAAAAAGTAGGGTAACAGCTTACCAACTAGGATCAAGAAATTGATCGGTCAATCTTGTAGCTCTCAACGCCATAATCGTCTAGACACTTCCTGATCGTCGAACAAATGACATATGAGTAAAATAATCTAGAGAGAAGCGAGAGAAAGAGTAAAGAACGATGTTTTAAAGAAATGAAATATATTTAGATAATAAACCGAGCTTTAAAAATTTCTATTTATATTATAAGATTCTTTTAAAATAAAAATGTTTGTCTCATTATTTTAATACACTAATCCACTTTAGTATTCTATTTTCTAGATTCTTACTATATAAATTCTAATATATTCTAATATGCAAGCATTAAAATAATTTACTTAATAACTCATTATTTATTTTGTATTAAGAAGATAATATTATTCCATTTTTAACTTTTATATTGTTAAAATTTATTATTATTATATTTTTATTATTATTATTATTTATTATTAATAATAAGTGATCATTTTCTACATTAGTCAATTTTATTCATTTTATCTTTTGTGACTTAATGCAGGCAAAAATAGGTCAAAACATTTGTTCATGTATCAACTTCTTAATGTATAATAATCATAAATTGTGTGCATGGACTCAAAATATATCAACCTTACTATTAACTATCACTGTGCCTTGTATTTCTTTCTTACAGATTAAAATATCTAAACATCACAACATCAAAATTTGGAAATAAAATAATAAATGACTATTTATTTAAAAATATATTATAAATAGTAAAAAAAAGGTTAGAATAGTCCACCAAAAGGAACAGAGACTTTCCTCTTTTTATAACATCATTTACTATGCTCCAACAATCTTCCTAAACACCATCGAAGTTCTAAGAAGCGTTCGTCACGATGATTTTGCAAAACAAATATCAATAGTTCACATATTTTAAAAATGGTACAACACAAAAATACAAAAATGGTTCTAAATATATGAAGAGTCATGATTTCCGTCTTTGAGTATGTATTTTTATTTTTATCCGAAGAAAAAATCTTAAATACTTTTTAGAAGAAATATCAGATATCAATTTACTTAATTTTCAATGATAAATTTTAAATACATTTTTTGTGTTTTGTTCTTAAAAAAAATTAAAAGTTACTCATTTATTATTCATTAATTATTAGTCAGTGTTTAGATACATAATCTAACATCCATTTCAAAACTATCTTGTTTAAGTAATTTTTTTTTTCTTTTTCATTTGAGACGGCAACATAGAACTTGTGGTCATCGATTTCACCAAATTCACTTCCATAACCAAAAACATTAGGTGCCACAAATAAACATTAAAAAAAAAAAAACAGTGAATCTAAGGTAACCCGTGAGTGAAGAATCTGAATCACGGGACCATTTGGTAGTTGATTTATGTAGAAATATAAATATATGCATGGTTGTGTCTGTTCCATGTCTCATAGTGCATAGACAATTTCGAATGTAACTTAAAAATTAATATTTCCTTTCAATCCGTGTCTTGTCTTATAAATTACATGTTACAATCTTCCACTTTTTCTTATTCCTAAATAAATAACAGAATCAATTATTTGGCTTCTCAAATAAACACAACTTAAATGCTATTTTAGCTATGAATTGGGAATGTGCAATGTACCTTAGGTAAAAATGCTGTGTCTTACGAGGAACAAGCAACAGAGGTTCATTAAATAACGATAATGAAAGTATCATACATATTCATCTTTTCTCATAACAAGTTCAGGGGTTGGTTGGTGTGACGCAACTGCTACATATCATATATAGCTCTTTTTTTTATTATAATTTGAACCACTTATAAACACTTTAGAAATTGACTAAAAATGTCTTAATTAAAATTAACTAGATCATTTAATCAAGCATTTATTTATAATAAATATTATTTTTTTATTTTATAAAACTTAAAAAGATGGGTCATATAAATCTGATTAATTAAATTTAATCTGAAACCGATTCATTAAACTATAATTAATGTGATTTAGATTAATATTTATATTTATATATAAAGTATTTTTGTAGTGTTCACGTTTATTTAGACCTATTCTGTTTTTAAATTAAAATAATTATTTTATCATTTTTTTAAATGTAATTGTTTTTTTCGATTTAACATTTTTTTTAAATTTAATCATTCTTTAATTATAAAAGTACTTGTTATAAAATAAAAACTATTTACAATAAAATTATAAAAATATTGTATTTAGTTTTATAATTATAATAAAATAATTTTACTATTTTTTATATCATAAAAAAAATAAAGACGCACACATGTTTTTTTAACTAGTAACTACTAATAAGTGCATATATAACTGATTTTTTTTTACTTGTTATTACAAGGCACATAACAAAAAGTAGATATGAAGAAGTCTTGGTTTGGTTGTCTTACCAAATGGGATAAGTTCAATGTCCAAGTTCATTCACTTGAGTGATAAAGTTGAGTTAAAATAAATGCCAAAACTTGCATCATGTTGGACCATATTTAATACAAAATTCTTAAAGCCAATAGATTTTTCTCCAATTTTATTAAGACTTTTAAGTAAGTATTAGTTAGATTTTCTTTTCTTATATATAAAAAAAGATTTTTTATCAATATTTTCAAATATTTTATGATAATTAAAATATTTTATGATAATTGAAATATTTTATAAAAAAATATTGTTGAAAGTCCGCATCATAAATACACTGTTGAATCTAATAAATACTAGTTGATAATGAAAGTCTGCAACATGACTAAGCTACTGTACATGAAAAGTTGCCAAAATAAATAAATAAAAAGTCTAAATTAATAAATTAACAAACGATGACCAATCAAACTTCTTAAAACTGATCGGTGTAGTCATCTAATTTTACAATCAAACTAACAAACAAGAGAAACACTTATTGAACAATAAAATGAAAAAAAAAAGGCTTAATTTTTTTTTATATAAAGAGAGTGGAGTAATAGGAAGCAATAAAAATAAGAGTTTAAATGGTGTTTTTAAATTCTTTTTGCAATATAGTATTTCATAAATAAAATAAATGTGAATGAATATTTAAATATGTTAGATCTCGTGAAAAGTGTTTAGAAGGATTTCAACTTGTTATAAAATAACATTGACAGTTTCTACTTGTATTATAGTTCGTCTAAAAATTAGATTTGTCTCAATTGTTTATTTCTCTTGCCTTCAACCTTATTTAAATTAGTTTATGTTATTTCAAGAGTTTGTTGTACTTCTTGTGGATCAATGTCACTACCCTTTTCCGCATCATTTATTAAAACAATTATCTCATTATTATTTATTCTGGCAACCCCCCATCAAAACCATTGTTAACCATTGGTATGTAAGACATATTTTCAAAATATCTATATCGACAGCTTAGGCAATAGGCGCATGATTAGGTGATAATCCAATTTGTACGCTATTAATAGATAAAACGATTTTCTTCACTTTTGAATCCCAAACAATTTGATTAGGGTCAATACACAAAGATTTAAAGTCATTTCTTCAAATTGCTCCCGTTTCTAAGTTTATAGCCTTCGCAATAGCTTCATCCATATTACCTACCAAATAAAAGGCTTGTTCAGGAAGTCCTTCTAATTCTCCAAAAAGAATCAAATTAAACCCTCTAATTGTTTCTACTATACCAACATACTTTCCAACTAAATCGGTAAAAACATCTACTATGAAAAGAGGCTATGATAAAAAATGCTATATTTTTCGTGCTCTTGCTACAATTAAGCGATCTTTTTCGAATAATTGTCCAAGCCAAGGATAACTATATTGTCTTGAAGTTCTTTATAGCATTGTAAAGTTTGTTTAACTCATTGTACAGTTTCATAATGTTCTTCACCAATGATTCGAGGTTAAAGCATAGTTGAGGTTGAATCTAAAGGATCTATTACTAGATAGATACCTTTGGAGGCTAATCCTCTTGATAGTATATTGGTAGCATCTAAATGTGAAAATTTCGTAGCAGGGGCAAGGTCAGTTAAATCGTTTGCAAGTACATAAACTGCTTGAATAAAAGTTATGGACCCTTTTTTGGTAGAAGTGATTCTTTCTTGTAAAGAACCTATTTCAATACTAAGAATGGGTTGATAACCAACAACAAAGGGCATTTGACCCAATAAGGCAGATATTTCAGATCCTGCTTGAACGAAGTTTAAGATATTGTCGATAAATAAAAGTACATCTTGTTCATTAACATCTCGAAAATATTTCACCATAGTTAGGGTAATTAAACCAACTTTAATACGAGCTTCGGTTGGTTCATTCATTTGACCATATACTAGAGCTACTTTAGATTATACAATATTTTGTTCATTAATTACTCTAGATTCTTTCATTTTCAAATAAAGATCATTTCCCTCGTGAGTACGCCCACCTACTCTGCCAAATACAAATACACCTCTGTGAGCTTTGATGTTGTTTTACCCACTCTAACTCCATCGAAAAGTCCTTTTTTTTCCTCCACAAAGATAAGGAGCTAAAAGATCTACTACTTTTATTCCTATTTCAAAAATAGATAATTTTGTATCTAATTATATAAAGGTAGGCGCATATCTATGAATATGAGATGTTGTATGCTAAACAACTTATGGTATCCTGAGTATTCTAGCCACTCTTGACATCCTGAGTTGTTCTAGCCATTCTTGACATCCTGAGTATTCTAGCCACTCTTGACATCTTGAGTATCCTAGCCACTCTTGACATCCTTAGATAACCTGGTACCAACCTGATATGTTGCCTAGATTGAGTATCACCCACTCCTAGTTACAAGTGTTTTAGTTCTCTCCAAAA
The DNA here is from genome assembly GCA_027742785.1 of Vigna reflexopilosa. Taxonomy (NCBI): domain Eukaryota; kingdom Viridiplantae; phylum Streptophyta; class Magnoliopsida; order Fabales; family Fabaceae; genus Vigna; species Vigna reflexopilosa. The sequence goes on from CM050917.1 coordinate 32,694,666, forward strand.
CATACAACAAATCTACTACAGGATATTACAAGATATAGATGTTTAATTCACGATGAGAGGATACGTTTACAATCATAATCTGATGCGTGTTCAATTATAATCTCAATTTAACTCTCCTATAGAGGAAAAAATAATGAGATGCAGTCTTGTAAGATGTGGTTGTTTCCATTGTTGAAGAGCATTAGACGATATAGGATTGGAGAGTGGCGAAGTTAATCTTCAATTTTCATGCTTATGTTTATCTTTTCTTTTCTTTGAGGAAGTTATTCTTTATTGAAGAGTTATAGAATGTGTAAACTCTGAGCAATCACTATATTCAACATTCAATCAATTTCCATATGATTGCTCCTTCTCTTCTCCGTTCCTTGTAGATGAAAGAGCATTAGACAGTGTATATAGGCTATGTGAGCAATAAGATGAATATTCAATTTGTGCTCTCTTTCTTTTCTTCTCTTTTTTTCAATATTCTCTCAATTTAATTTTTCTACTCCATTTCAACCTCAACTATTTCAACATTTTTTTTTCTCTTTTAAGCAGTAAATATATTTCATTCTTCTCTTTTTTTCTCGCCCATTTTTCCTTCTCTTTTTCACCATCCTTCTCTTTTCTTCAAATCTTCTTTATATAGCCTTTGAACGAGATGATCGTTGGATGTAAGGTTGACCCTTGTGTAGGCTTCTCAGTGTGTTTTAGTAGATGGTCAGACTCAAGTCTTGTTATGGAAATGTATAACACTTTGTCATATCTTGATTGAAGCGTGGCTTGTACGAGTGTCAAAGTAGAAGTCTTTACTTGGAAATGCTCTAATCATAATGTTCTTTGCTTCTCACTTTGTCTTTATCCACATATGTAGTTGTTTTGATTAATTCATTGTGTAATTTTGATATGCACATTAACCAAGGACAAGGAGTACAAGCAGAATAACATTTTTACAGTACACACATTAAATGACATTAAATGTTTTGATCGTTTATGATTGTTAAGTCTGTACCGTGTGTTCAAAACATCTCGTCATACTTTATGTCAATCAATTGATCCCAACACTCAAATAATTTTAGACACTATGAAACATATTTTATTCGTTGTGGATTGTTATATTTTATTCGTTGTGGATTGTTATATGCTTATAAATGAAAGACAATCTTATACATAGGAATTTGGTCTGCTTTTCATTAGATGATGTTATGCATAAGACAATTTTCATTGATTATGAGTTTGGGATTAGTCTTTATGATCCAGAGCTAATATTTATTAGACTATGTTTTTGCTTTAGCTTTCTTTACTTGTAACACTAATTAATTATGAGACATTATGCTTTATTGTTATATCTATTCTCAAGGGTAAAGTGTTGTTCTCTAGACTTAAACATATATCTTCTTGTTTTGTCCTTATGTCTTTTAGACAATATCTATTGTAAAATATCTTTATAAAACATGTTTTACTTAATAGATTTTCTTATTTATTGTTTTACAAGATTTTTTTATATGCTTTTTTCATTCATCACTTCATAAATATATATATATATATATATATATATATATATATATTAAGTTATGTGTGTGTACGTAAGTTTTTTGTATTGATAAGACACTTCTTTTCAAGAATATGTCATTTTATTTAACGCTCATTTTTTTTATTTGGATAGTATCTTTGAATGACACTTTTGTTTATTAGCTGTTGTATTTAAAAAAATGCTTTTCTTTTTAATCATTTAAGCTTATTGTTTTAAAATGTATTTTTGGGAATTTTTCTTATGTTGATTAGACATTTTTACCTATTAATCCTTTCAGGCTTGGAAAATGTTGTTTATTAGATTTCTTATGATAAATTTTTTTAGATTAGCACTTAAACGCAGTGTTAAGACATTTTTTCTTATGAAATTATTAAGAAGTGGGATTTAAACCACTTCTTAATAGATATATTTTTTTTTCTTTTCTTGTACGCTTTTCTTTATAAAACACTATTTTATTTAATATTATTTGTTAAATTTCAAAAATAAACTGTACAGTCTCTTTGTAGACGACTTTGTGTCAATAGAGACTTATTTTCTTATAAATTTTATCAGTAAAAGTTGAGTCACAAATACCTTCTCGTAGTGGGAGTATGCATAGTGAAAAAGTAATGGCAAAGTTCTCACCGTTTCTTCTTTGAACAATTATTTCTGAGAAAGAGATAAATTTCTTCTTCCTTTCAGCTGTTTCTCTCATACAAAACAAAAATTCTGGATATTTCAGCAGTTCCAGTACAAGATTCTCATAATTCATTTAATAAAGTTGCTACAATCCTATCTAATATATAAAACTGATTTTGATGGTTGAGAAGTTTTTTCACGTTCTTCTAAATTTATTTCAGATGCTCTCTTGTATCACTTCATAAAATTCATTCATCATTGCACCTGCAGGATTATTTTGCCTATCTTTTCTATCGAAAAAAAAGCATACATAAATACATAAGATATAATTAGAGTCCTTTTAATTAAATTTTTTAAAAAGAAACTAATTTTGAATAACTAAATATAAAAAGAAGAACTAATAATATATATATATATATATTCATCTACTAATTGCACAACTTAAAGATCAAATTATCATGAAGTCACAAATTACTCATTTAACCAGTTTTCACAAAATTAAACCAAATCAATCAAGTGCAACATACCACTTAAACAAAAAATCAAATCACTAGTACTAAACTATCAATTTAATTAGTCTAAATCAAAGTGCAAGAATTAAGATTAACTTTCCTTGTCTTAGTCAAACAACCTTGTAACTCATTGTTGTTTCTTATTTCTCACAAGATGCCCTAACTATAAACTTCAAATTAGAATCTAAAAGCATCATCATGATCATAAACTAATAGAAATTCACTTTGAGCATAATTGAGTTATATATGCATTGAGTAACCCCTCACATGGAACCTAAAGAGCAAAAACAAGCTTAAAAAAAATAAAGAGCAAACTTACTTTGTTTTTCAATATGATTGGATAAATATGTAGAAATTTTCAGTAGGAAAAATCTTGTAATTTTTTAACTCTAAAAGGATGAAGATTATGATTACAAATCTAGAGAAAAGATACAGGTGAAGTTTAGAAAAAAGTCTAGAGAGGGTGGTTTTTATAAAATAAACTTCAGTCAATAAAAATTCTATTTATAAATTTATCTTTTTATTAATAAAATATTATAGTGTCATATTTAAAAATCACCAATACTCTTAAACCGGTTTTTAGATTCTCACATATATAATTTTTGAAAAATAATGAGAAAAATTATTTGTTATTGTTGACAATTTAAATGAGTTTAAATATCACATGAAATAAACATTAAAAAGATTGAATATCATATAAGAAAAAATATTTATAAATTCATTATCTTAAAATTTTTTAATTAAAGGGAATATTATTTCTTACTTATCTTATGATGACGAGAAAGTTAAGCAAGACTTATAATTTAAAAAACTCCTATTAAAGAAGAAACACTGTAAAAATTATATCATCAAATAATACTCTAAACAATTTTATATAACTTAGATACTAACATCAAAATCAATTTATATACATTTTTTTTTCTCATAATTTTTCGTGATGTTTTTCAAAAATAAAACCATGAAATTTTGATCTTCAAAACAGATAATACATTAAATTAAGTTATTAATTTTAATGATACAATTATTTGAAATAGTTTGAATTTGTAGTGACTCATATATTTAGACTTACGAAGAAAGTAAACTAAGTTTGATGGTGACAATATATTTTATCTTGTAAGTTAAACTAAACTACTAATTTATATATCTTTTTAAATATTTATTTTACATTTTTTAACACATCTATTTTACCAAAATTTATGAGATTGTCATAATTAAAATCCAACAAAATAAATATCAGCAGAAACAAAAATATATATTAAATCAACTAATAATAATGAAAGCACACCCAAATTGATCAAAACTCGAGTATAGCTATAAGACATTTTGTATACTTCTTCCATTTCATTAAAGTTAAAACCTAAATAAGTGACAATATTGAGCTATTACATTAGCATTGAGAGCAACTATTTTGATCCTCATACAAAGGACTTGGACCACGTGACACCACAAACCTAATCTAGTGACCTAATACATTTACCTTTTTTTACTCAAAATTCGTAAGATGCATCACATAAAAAAATAAAATAAAATAAATTCACAATCTCATTACTATCATGTAACACCAAAAACATATATGATTCAGTATATAATCATTCATGAATAATGTTCAACCAACATAATCACATTAACCTAAAGTCATCACATAAAAATTACTAATATATTTTTCAACTTTTACATTTTTCTTTATCACATCTAATAGGCTTATATCATTTAAAAGTCAAGGACAAAAATAATTTATATACTTTTTTTCTCATTTTACTTAAAAAACGTTAACAAAATTTCAATTTTTAAAACCACCAATATTTTAAATGTATGATAATTAACTTTATTAATATAATCTAACAAACTTGAAATCAAATCTGTTATATATTTCATACAAACAAAACATATTTTTTTAACTTGCATATACAAAAATAACTTTTATTAAAATATTTTATCTTTGTACTCATACTAAATAATATATACAACCACTTTATTTTCCTTACTTTCAATTAAGACAACTAAATAAACAAATAAAAAAGAGAAAAATGTTTTTTTAACAACTATTTTTTATAATTATTTATGTGGTAACTTGTGATAGATTGCTTTAAATATAAGGTTAAATATGTTTTTAGTCCCTATACTTTGGGGCGATTTTGGGTTTAGTCCATCTTTCAAACTAAGGTACAATTTAGTCCTTCAACTTTAGAAAACTCTGGTTTTAGTCTTTTTTATCAAATTTTTTTAACTTTATTTGTTGTTTCAAACGCGTTTCTCAGTTAACATTGAAGCAAAAATGTGTCAACCAGTTAACTGAGAAACGCGTTTAAAACAGCAAATAAAGTTAAAAAAAATTTGATAAAAAAGACTAAAACCAGAGTTTTCTAAAGTTAAAGGACTAAATTGTAACTTAGTTTGAAAGAGGGACTAAACCCAAAATCGCCGGACAAAAACATATTTAACCTTAAATATACAATTAATAAAATAATAATATATAATTTATTGATAGAAAGTTATTAAAAATATTTTTAACAATGATAAAAGTCTCGAATATAATCTTCAACTTTTACACTCTACACCTCTTTTTATAAATAATTTGATTATTTGAATCCATATAAGTATATATAAACAATAAAAATTGGAGTCGTATGTTTAAAAGGATCTATACTCAATACTTCATCATTTAATGAAACGTCACAGTCAAAATACTTTCACGAAAAGTTCCTTACACTAAAATATAAGATTTTACTCATTCAGTGAAATCAAAAGCTACTTTGCCTCTTTCTTTTCTTATAATTTCCTTTTACTTCATCCTTCCATAAAAAACCAAATCTAAACACAACTTCTTTATGCTATATTTCATAGGTATATGTCATACTATTAATGTTTATGAAATGCATACGGACAATTATAAAATAAATAAATAAATAATCCAATATTAAAATATTTGTTACAAAAACTTAAACAAAGTGCTTAAAAAAGTTTTATGCATTGAACCCACTCTCACTTTCCTTTTCAAATATCGAAAAACAGATATATGAATGATAACAGGAAAAAGATATGTTGTGATTGGTGATTTATGCAAACGTCATTTAATTTTTATGATAAAATTTTCAATTGAAAAAATTATTGAGTGGATAAAGTCTATGATTTTTTAAGAAAATTTAAAAGTATTTCATTATATATATAAATTTTAGTTGAAAGATTGCGTAAATACTACTTAATAAAAAAGTTATGCACTGAATTGATATCAAAATATCCGATCTTTATATTAATAAAATTGAATGTATGATATGCGTAACAATATATAAAAAAATTATGGTAATTATAACTATAAGTTCTTTTGTATAATCAGATATATACAATAATTCTAGTTACAATTACAATAATTCTATATATTGTTACTTTCCTCATAAACAAATAATTTGGCATACGCATTTACAATATTATCAATAAAATTGAATTATTTAACTTAACAAGTTTTTATTATATGTATTGAAATTAATAAATAAAAATTTGAGAGAGGGTAATTAAATATACAAATTTGTATATAATTTTAAAAGTATTGGACATTTCATTTATCAATTATTTTAATATAAATATTCTTTTTAAAATATAAGAATATTAATTATAATATCTACCTACAAATATGTAATTTATCTAAAATTTTACGTGCATAATCATCACACTGTTTTCATATTGTTTAAGGGATAAATATATTTTTAATAATACACTTTTGTATATATAGAGGGAGAAAAAGGAAAAAATTTGGCATCCTGATTGTTAAAAATATCTACTTTACATTTATTTCATTTAATAAAATATTTATATTATAATAAAAAATATTCATTTTGTAAGTAAAAGGGTAAAATCGGTGTGAACGTGTCCTGATTAGGATATAATGCAAAAATATGGATTTTGGATGCACTATATATTAATCATTTTCTTAGAGCGAATGTTTCAATTTAAATTTAAATTAATAGAAAATGTATATAGAGTACATTATTAAACCTAAAATAAACGTATGTATTATAAAGTAAAGTATCTTTTATTTTTAGAAAAATATTAAAATATTAATTAATCTACTTTTAAATATGTAATTTCATTGCTGATTTGTTACCATTTTTTTAAAAAATAAAAGCAATTATGTTAAGGATTTTTCTTTTATGCTAAACAAAAATTATTTATTTATTGATACATTTTATATTCATTTTGATTGGTAAATTGTATTCGGCTTATCAAACATAGATAGTAATGACTTAGGGTTCTGTTGATAAAGGTGAAACTTTGATGAACATTTATTGAAATAAATTTAGATTCCATATATATATATATATATATATATATATATATAAAGATGGATTTTTAATATTAATCTTAAAGATAAAATTAACTATGGTATAAATAAATAAAGAATAATTTTCTTTACAAAAATTTTCAAAATCTCGAAAATATTATTTGTATTTTTTTTCTTAATATAAAATATATGTTTTCTGAATGTTAAAAAATTAAAAATAAGATTTATCACTGGAATTTGTAACATCATATTTTAATAATATAAAACTATTAAAATAAAATGTTACATAAATTATGACTTAAGATTTATAGAGAAAAAATTCTTATACTAAATAAACTTAACTTATTTATATTGTTATTTTTTTCTTATCCTTATGTTGAATTAACTAGAAATATGTTCTCTTCCCAAGTGTACACCAGTTAAGATAATCATTGTAAATAGAGAAAAATATACCAGACAGACAAAGACAAAAACAAGGGTAAACTAATGGTAAAATAATTCATCTTAATCAAATAAAATTCCATCATACATTGTATTACACAGACAAAATAAGCATTCATCCTAAACCTGACTCAAACTTGACCATCCGGATATAGCATGAATGTCAAGTTATGGTGTTTCATGCATTTGTAGTGATAATATTGCTTGCTCAATCTAAGCTACCACACAAGGTTAGTCCGTTAAAGTACCATTTGCCACATGAAGAAAGGCCCCAGACTATAACATCCTATTATTATCCATGACATAACTATATATCTCTACTTGAGATTGGGGTTATTGAGAGCGTCAGGATAAACTTCCAACTTTACTTCGGTTATTCATACTAATAACACTACAAGGCACCACCATGTAACATCTCCACGAGGATCATGTAATTATGTCCATCAATACCATTCACTTAATCAACAATATACTTATCAACATCATCATATTTTTCACATAATCATATACATACATTCCACATAAACATAGTAAAAAATCTCATATAACCATGCAAAAGAATAAATGAATCACTAAATATTTATCACAAAACCATAAACAACCATCAAGAAAATCTCAACAAAGCCTAAAAACACCTAAAGAGGAAGAAAAAGTTGGCGCTCAGGTGCCTAGAAGTTGGCGCAAGACATCCTAACTTTTGTCATAGCTTATGTTTTCTAGCGTTTAGCACCCTAAGGCTGGCATAGTGTTAATGCCATTGGAATCTAGCGCTTAGGGGGCGCTCAAGTGCCATATGAGTTGGCAACACACTTTGTTTATGGATTCCCATGCACTTGGGATTTGTTCTAATGACCAAATGTATTCCTTACACCTTACAATTGATGTAAAAACGGATTTAAAATTAAGGCAAAGTACTCCTTGGATTATTAGATCGATGTTAAGTGCATTAAGTTCATTTGATAGCTCTAAAAAGACCTAACCTCAAAACAACAACTTTCAACTCAGATTTTTGCAAACTAAGAGTATTAACAAGTCATAACTGACTTAAAAACATTCTCCAACACCTCAAAATTCACTACAACCTCTATATTTTAAATTTTCACTATCTAAAACCTCCAAATTGAACTTAAAACATAACACAAAAATAACACACATACTCCATATTAGATCCATTATAGATTTGACCTAACTTAACTCTTAAACAAGTTCTAAAAAACTCAAGAACTAACCCTAAAACAATGTAACTTTAAAACCGCTTTCTAAAAAACTCAATTGTCAAAACCCTTAAAAATGAATTTGAACCTTTCTAAAAGCCACTTTATTGCTAACACTTATTTCTATATCAGATTCTTCTATACATGACTAGAACAAGTTCTAATTGCCCAAAGAAAATATTCTAAATAGATATTTTTTCCCTTAGACTCCCATTTCTAGAATTCACCTATCAAAGTTTTACTTTTACTATAGCTAATGACTTGTAGCTTAAACCAAACCAACTTCTCTCCAAATTAACACTACCAATAACTCAACAACAACATTATAATTGGAATCAATTCCAAAACAATTCATCAAAACATACCAACATCATTCAACCTATAATAATTATTTTACTAACATTCCAAACTCAAAAGCAATCATTTTAACACAATCAACAACATGCATCATTTTCTTGAACTATTAAATATCATTTTACACAATAATTCAATTGCAAAATAACACTAGGTTCCCTTACATTACACTGAAGTTACTAAACTCTAAGAACGCCAAAACCTTTGTTTTTGACTCAAGGAACTCTAAAAATGCCTACAAATCACCAAATTGTTAGCAGAGTGAGTCTTTAAGACCTCAAATTTACAAAGAATCAAGAATAGAGCACAAATGACACATGCAAAGAATTCCTAAGCATGATCATAAACAAATAACAAAAGAAAAAAGAGGTAGAAACTTACTTGCTCTAAACGAAAAACTAATCAGTTAGAAATGGAGATCACTAAGTTGTGATCCCATAAAAATTTTATGGTCATCAAACAAATGAGCGAGTAGAGAAATTTCTTAAGGAGAAGGGAGAGAAAATTAAGAAAAATAGTTTTATAAAGATGAATTATGTTTTAAGTAATGAAAAAGTTTAAGAAATTATATTTATATTATGAATTATTTTAATTTAAAATAATGATTTCATTATTTTAAAATACTTATAAATTCTAATATTTTATTTTCTAATTTTTAACAAAATTAAAATTAAATTATGAAATTTTTGAAAAATATTATATTCCATTGACATGGAATAATATACCAAATACAATATTTTATTTTGACAAAGTAATTAAAATATATCATAATTCAATTTTTTTAATAAAATAATTAAACTTGGTTTTTTCAACCAAAAAACAGTTTAAAATAATATGTATTTTAAAATTTAAATCGAATATATATATATATATATATATATATATATATGTGAAATTTGAATATTTAAATATAACCACAATTTAATATTTTCAATTTGTATGTGTATAGCCTGAATGAAAAGAGACTATTAGTTGAGTATAGATGAAAAAATACAAATACATGTGACATAGAATAAAATTTGTTATGAATAATTATAACGTGTGAGTATTTATTAATGGTGAATATTTTAATATTTATTTATAAATAGATTAGACGTGAGTATTATATTATTTATACTTATTTCGTAAAAGTAAAAATAAAGATATAATTTATATTTTATTAAGTTATATTTAATTAAAATTAAAAATAATTTATATTTTATTAGATTAAATTTAATTAAATTTTAATATATATTTAATATAGTTTAATTTATATTTTATATTTTTTTCTAATTTTATTTAGATTTAATTTTAAAAATTTATAAAATATTTTTTAAATATCCGTGTGTATTTACGTATTTTAAAATACTCACATATATTTTTAAACAACATGTAGAGAGCAGTAGAGAGCACGTAACAAATGACTTTTTTTTGTTAGTTGAATACACTATCTACGAACCATACCATTTTCATTTCTAATTATGAGGATTTCAGTTTTCTTTTAATTTGAAATTTTATCTCTTAGTTATTTGAAATACTTTTTAAAAATTTGGAATTTCAATTTCCTTAATTAAATAATTTATTTGAAATAATTTTAATTTCATCGTATGTTCTCTCGAGTACACTTATATTATATTATATTTGTGTGAAAGATTTCAATAATTGCAATAAATTGAAATAAATGTTATTTGAATTGTTTATAATCAAATCCTCTTAATTTTTTAAATATTTTGTTTGGATAAAATTTTAATTTTCATTGAATTCCTCTTTTGAAATACAATTTTATTTTAAAAATATGTATTTTAAAATTAACAATTTCAAAAAATATCTGTTAAATTAAATATTAAAATAATATTTAACAATTTAATGTTTTACAATATGTATAATTGTATAATATGTATAAAACTTAGAAGTATCAATTTGATTTAGATAATAGAGCTTTGTTCTCATATGCAAGGATGCATCTTGATCCCTATGAATTAAACAAAATAAAATCATAAAATAAAGAAAAAAACCACATAAAAGAAAGTCAGGAAAAAAGAGTAACAAATATCAAAATAGTCATTTGAGACTAAATATATTGTATTTTAAGAATTAGTTAAAGTAGTGTAGTGAGTCAAATTTACTCTCACCCCATCTTATCCCAACGAGAAAATTTTGGAAACTTATACTTCTTATATCTCTCATTGAATGGAACAATAAAATGAGAGTTTATTTAAGAATAGTTTACACACTATAAGTCCAATTGATACATATCTAATAAATAGATAAAGGATGACTAATGTAGAATTTATGTTAATATTTTTTTGTGGAAAAAAATTAAATTTTAATATTTTAATATTTGAAATACTTCTTAAAATTTGTAATATATATATATATATATATATATACATTTTTTTTTAATTTTTTTATCCAAACAAGTGATTTTGTTTCAAAGAGTTTTAAGTTTACCAAATAAATGGATTACTTTATTAAGATGTTTGGTCTAAACACACTATTAGGATATCCAATTAGAAAAATCAGTATTAATATTTAAATAAATTATTATTATTAATTGATTTAATGTAATAATAACTAAGGTATGAATATTTTGTTTGTAAATTGAACTTTGAATTTGGTTACATGAAAAGAAGACTTTTATTTTAGAAGAACGTCTCTTGTTTGTAAGTTATCATTACTTAATTTGTCCGCACTCATTAATTTAAATTAAATAGTTTATGGCTTAATATATAAATATTTATAACATTTAAGTTCAAATCTGACTATAAGTTTTTTCATAAAAAAAAAATCACACATTATAACAAACAATATGAGCATATTTTAAACATTATTTTATACACTCTAAATTTTAGAAATTCTCATACTCTAATTTATAAAGTTGATTAACAAAATAATATGAAAAAAAATTAGACATATTAATTTTGTTATTAGCCATATAGAGTAAGATACATTGTCTTTCATGACTTACTCACAATGATTAAATTTTATATTTATTTTTATTTTATTTTATTTTCTTAAAAAACAATTATGAATATACTGTATTATTTCCTCTGAATTTTCACCCATTTTAAATTTTTAATTTAAAAGTTTAAAATATAATTCCTCACTATATTTTTAACCAACTTAATAGGTAAGAAAGTTAATTGATGTATCAAGAATATTAATTGGTAATATTTTTTCTTTTATTTGCTTACAATTTTAATTTTTTACTAAAACTCAAAGAAACATACTAACATTTTTCTCTCAAATATTTTATTTACATATCATAAATGTAAAACATGAAAAGAGCAACAACATAATACTCTTAACATGAATAAGAAAATTATTTATATTTTTAATTCATATATTATTTTCTAAAATAATTTTTTAAAATAACCGAACGAATAAGAACAAACTAACACGCATTTCTTTCTTATCGAAACAATAAACTTTTTCTAGCAGTGAAGATATAATTTAATATATTTTACTTCATTTTAAAATAAATTACCATTGAAAAAAATTATCCACTTGCATTGTTATGAACGACAAAATATATAGTAGACTAACTTTTACAATGAATACAATAGAAGTCAATTTATCGGGGTAAACGATATAATCTACTTTTATTTAACAATATCAATATATATTTTCTTACTTTCAATATTTCAAATTCAGATAATTTTTTAAAAAATCTATGATTTTTTTATAATTTATTGCATCCATGTTTCTACAATCATAAATACAACTTGAATGTAATGGCATGAAAAATATGATTATAAAATATGGTAAAGTAAATGAAAAAAATAAATAGAGAAGAATGATTGGAAAAAGTTAAGGGCAGTAGAAAGTGAAAAAAGAGTGGAGGGTCCCATTGGAAGAGTCGGAAGAAGCGGAGAGGAGAGAGAGGAGAGAGAGGAGAGAGAGGACGAGGAAGAAGGAACATGTCAGGCGTTAGAAATGGGCGTTGTTGTTTTGTTGGTGTGCCCACCCTTCACCGTCATTCTTCTCTACTCTTAAGCCTTTACTTCTCTTCACCACTCTAATAATCTACTTCTTATTTTTATTATTGGTATTGATATTGTTATTATTCATACTCCATACTCTCTTTTACTCTTTTCAATTCAATTGATGTGGGTCAACGAGAGCTGAGGGTCAATTTAGGTCTTCCTTCACTTAATTCAGTTTCAAATGGGGAGCAGAAGCTACTCTGCCAATCCCGCCGATTACAAGCTTCTAGAAGAAGTTGGTTACGGTGCTAGCGCCACCGTCTACCGGGCAATCTACCTCCCCTACAACGAGGAGGTCGCCGTCAAGTGTCTGGATCTGGATCGATGCAACAGCAATCTCGACGATATAAGGAGGGAGGCGCAGACCATGAGCCTCATCGAACATCCCAACGTCGTCAGGGCCTTCTGCTCCTTCGTCGTAGACCGCAGTCTGTGGGTGGTCATGGGATTCATGGCGCAGGGCTCCTGCTTGCACCTCATGAAGGCGGCCTATCCAGAAGGATTCGAAGAGGCAGCCATCGGATCTATCCTCAAGGAGACTCTCAAGGCGCTCGAGTACCTCCACCGACATGGACACATTCACCGCGATGTTAAGGCCGGGAATATTCTTCTCGATTCCAACGGCCAGGTTAAGCTCGCCGACTTTGGAGTTTCCGCTTGCATGTTCGACACCGGCGACCGCCAGCGTTCCAGGAATACCTTCGTCGGAACTCCCTGCTGGTGCTTCTCTCGCTGCGGTTACCGTTTTACTGTTCCTCTTTGTGTGCTTAGTTATATGATTTTCATGGTTTAGTGTTCATGTTTTCGCAGGATGGCGCCGGAGGTGCTGCAGCCTGGAACCGGTTATAATTTCAAGTCAGTTAGTGCTCTTTTTCTTCTGGATAAAACTTGGCGATTTTTAATGTTGTTTTATTAGAATTGGAGTTTAGCCTTATTAGCTTGTTAATTTGTGTTGACTTTTAGTGTGGACCGTATTATGCGTATTTACCAAATAAAACCAATTCTAATTCTGATTGAAGAAACACCAGGAGTACTTTAGTAACTTCATCTACGTTTTGTTTGGTGGTTTGGATTACTTGTGATTCAAATTTGGTTTCTTATTTGCTTGAATTGTGTTGGGTTGGGCAGAGCGGATATTTGGTCTTTTGGAATCACGGCGTTGGAGTTGGCTCATGGTCACGCACCTTTCTCCAAGTATCCTCCCATGAAGGTATGTCAAAATGGTATTTATTTGCTGCAGCGTGTTCAGAATGGTTATGTTCTTCGGGTTGTAGGTTTTTGTGATTTGTTTTTATGTGCACATGAAATAGGGATTCATAGTTAGTTTTTTGTGTAGGTTCTTTTGATGACAATTCAGAATGCTCCTCCGGGGCTTGATTATGATCGTGACAGAAAGTTCTCCAAGGTATGGGTGTTCTTTCTGCCTAGACCAATACTTCGGTATTAAATGCATTTGTGGCTTTATTTGGTTTATCGTCAAGGTTTATTAAATGTGAACACACAAACATGATGGCGACTATGTTTCTGCTATGTTTCTGCTAAACAGACACAAAAAAAAATATTGAACAATTTAATTTTCATGTCAATGTATAATTAGATGAATTGTTAAAATATATCAAATTTAAAGTAATAGAAACGTGGACACATAGAAATGCAATGCTTGTGCTTTCACTACTGATATAAGAATAATAATCATTATTATTATAGTAGGAGTAGTAGCAGTCTAATTAAAGTATTTCCAGTTGTGACCAGTCTTTTAAGGAAATGGTTGCTATGTGCCTGGTAAAAGATCAAACAAAGAGGCCATCCGTGGAGAAGTTGCTCAAACACTCCTTCTTCAGACAAGCTAAGCCTCCGGAGCTTTCTGTTAAGAAATTATTTGCTGATTTACCACCTCTGTGGAACCGTGTCAAATCCCTCCAGGTTTGATGTCATGCATACTTCACTGAATGTCTGTTATATAAATTCACTTAATCTGTTGCTTTTCCTGTGCTTGACAACACAAAAACCTTGCAGCTTAAAGATGCAGCTCAGCTAGCACTGAAGAAAATGCCTTCTGCAGAACAAGAAGCTATATCTCAAGTAAGTCTGATATCATATTTTATTTGTCACGTGATGTGATATATAGTCAGTCAATGATCCATAAGAGCATTTTCAAGAATGACTGACGTTATCCAAGTTTGTCCCCGCTCCCTCTTCCTTGATACTGGTTTCCTTTTCTGCTTGTAACCTTGATAGCATATTCAAGTTTGGTTGATTGGTACAGTGCATTACATACTTTAAATGGTATACCTCTGGTTGATCTTGCTTCAATATTTGTCGATTTCCTCTTGTACTGTAAGTTAGAACACACAATTTGGAGAGCGACACTCATTCTCCTCATTTTCTTAATTAGGCATTCCCAATATTCTCTTTCTTTTCTCCATTTGGATATCCATCTTTAACGCCACTCCTGCAGTTGACTTATGAATTTCTCTATCAACCTTTTTTGAATTGTCCTTCTCTTGTCTTTATATATATGCTTGATCTTCTTAATCACCTATGTCTTTCAATCTATTCTCATTTTTCATCTTTTATTTATACCTTAAACTTTAGTATCTTTTTTGAGAAATTTTCAATCAAAAGTTAAAAGTAGCCTATCATCACTATTTAAATTGCTCATTATAAATCCAAAATTGAACATTCATTTCGTGCAATTTGTAAACTAAAATACTAAGGGGACCATTTCAACACTTATATACAATAACCAAGATTTCCCTGCTTATTTGGCCTTGCTATGAAATTTTCTTTTTTAATAAGTATTTTTTTGAAAAACATTTCAATAAAAAGATTTATTATAAATAAATAATTCTGTCGTAAAATTATTTTTCTCCTGCTTGTGCATTGTTTTCTTGGACAATCTCCAGTTTCCAGTTTATTACACCTCTTTAGTCTTTACAAACGAGAGGAATTTAGGCAATTGGTCCCGGTTCTGAAAAAGGCTTTTCCAAGTGGGATTCAAAGATAGCCATTTATTTTGGAAGCTTGGCTTTTGAAGTTTCAGTTAACATCGAAGAACACGAATATCAAGGAAAAATAGCGTTGTTACTTTGATAACCAACCATTGAAATCTAATCCACTTATTTATTTTATTTTCTAGAGTGAATATCATCGGGGAGTTAGTGCGTGGAACTTCGATATTGATGATTTGAAAGCTCAAGCTGCATTGGTATGCTATTTTTCTTTTAGATGGTTTTTACTTGACTAGTTTTTCTCTTGATCTGAACAAATGTCTTCAATTTTACCAGATGCAGGACGATGATGATATTGCAGAGATGAGGGAAGAAGATGAAAACAAATTCTTCAGCTCTTACAAGGTTTGATCAACTGTTCTAAACTTTCTATATCTCAAAAATGATTTCTAAAATCTTTGTTGTTTGTCATGACAGGGTATAAGTGATTTCCAGTTTTCTATGGACAAAAAGAATTCAAATAACTTGCAACAAGATGAGTTTGCAGTACAAGTAGGTAGTAACGACATACCACAGAGTGAGAAGAGAAATGGATCAGTGGCTGAAGCAACATCTTCTACTCTAGAGAATGATATCGGAACAAGCAAGATTAAATCACAATCAGTGAAACTTGGTAAAACCCAAAGTGGACCCCTGGTGCCAGGATCAGTGCTTGGTCATTCTTTATCTGAAAAAGGGCGTGCATTTGAAAGGTACATTTTATTTTCAAATTATATATTTGTTAGTTTTTATATTAGGCTGGTGTTGGTAGTTTGACAGAAAATGGAATAGAAAAGGAAAGGGACGGAAGGAATGGAAATAAATTGCCTTCCCTATATTTAATGATCAAAGGGAAAGAAAATGTGGGGTAAAAAAGGTGGTCCAGTGCATGTGCCTCCCATCCAGTGAAGGTCTGAGTAGGGTACATGTGTGCAGCCTTACCTTTGAAAGCTGCATGGCTGTTCCTAGGACCTGTGACCTAGGTCACAAGTGGCAATGGTTCCCATCATACTTACCTTTGCATTGTTTTAGTAGTCAGGGAGCTATTTCCTTCCACGCCACTCGTTGTACCTTGTGCATTTAGGCTTTGAAGTGAAGAAAGATGAAAAATAGTAGGCTTTGATGTTTTAGTGTTGAAGATATACTGCTTTATATAAATTATTAGACCCATGACCTGGTACTTTTTTAATTTGCAAGTTTAGATACTTTTTATTTTGTCTTGACTACCAAGTATTGGACCTAGAAATCTAGGAAATCAATTTCTCAAATTCAAGGACAAAAGTAACATTCAGAAGTTACCTTTATGTAAAATAATATCATGAATATAAGCTGTATATATTGTAAAAGATTAAAAAGTAAAATTTCTATGAAAAGGAGGATGTATTGGTTATATTGGTTCTGTACTTTATATCTTTGAAAGCATTTCAGTTCTACATTGCTTTTTGGTTTGAGCATGTGTATATACCCTAGTATGGAAAGTGGATCAGCTGGAGGGTAACCCTATTGTTAAATGTAGAAGAAACTAAGATAAACAAGAGTGAAATCATTAGAAGGATTTAGAGGTCAATGGTTTGCCTATACACATCACTCACAGTAGAATATTATGATGATGTTTGATTCTTGTAGTGAATCATAATATAAAATTGATTGGTTATTGTTGTAGTTGTTAAAGATCATAGAAATCAATTATGCTAAAATATTTTTTATAGGGAGTACCGTAAGGTGATTTCCTTCATGTGTGTAAGCAATGGAGATAGTAAGGCTTTAAAAGGGTTGAACTGTTCATAACTTTTTAAAGCTTGACTTGTTAAATTTAAATAAAGTTCTTTGTGATACTAAAATAAGAAGCTCAAAGTTTGAATCCAGATTTGTTATATAAATCTTTTAGGTTTTAATTTTAAAACTCATTAATAGCTTCTTTTTTTTTTGTATCAATGACAAAATCCTGTAATTTAGATAAGGTAATGTCTAAAAAATACTACATATTATTACTTAGTAAATTATGAATGTATATTGAGAACTTTAATTTAATTTATAACCTATTACTACCCACAAGTTACCTGCCTTCATTGTGTTGCACTTTCCTCAAAGTCTTACTTCATCTTCTACAGTAATTCTTTGTGAGCACAGTGGCACAACCAATTGAAAAGCTTTGAATGTACTAGATTTTATGATAATATAATCCAATGGTCATCCACTGGAAAGTTACTAATTGGGGAAAGCGTGAGTGTAATTCGCATCAACATGAGTTGATCCACGTGTGTGCACATACCTGCCAAGTTGGGATGCATTCTCCTTTTGGAATTTGCTTTGATAGTGTGAAATAGCCTTTAATTTAGAAACTATGTCTGGAGACCTATAAACAGGGCAATCGGTCATACTTATTTTATTTTTACCGAGTTCTGGTAAGTTCAAAGTCTATCTATGTAATTTGCGTATTTTCTGGATAATCTTCTTTATCCCTTCTATATTTCTTGACTTGTCCATAAATGCACTCTGTAAAACGTGTAGTTTGAATTTTGAATGAATAAATCCAATGTGTGCTTTTTTGTTCCGCCCTTTATGCTGCTTGGTGATTGAGGTTTTCATATTATCAATAATGCAATCTTTGGCTTGTTAAGATTCGTAATGCTCTTATTACTTTTAGGTTTGAGAATGAAAATCAGTTGTCAGGTGAGAAAAGTAATCGTGATATTCGACGAGCTCCAAGCTTTAGTGGTCCATTAATGCTTCCAAACCGAGCTTCAGCAAATAGTTTATCAGCACCAATAAAATCTTCTGGAGGTATTTGAATCATCATGTACACCGTAAGGTTATTTGTACAAGTTCTAGTATATGTTAATCAGCCATAATAAACCTTGGTGTTGATTCTGTTCCCCAATTCTTGCTAGGATTCAGAGATTCCTTGGATGATAAGTCTAATAAGGCCAATCTAGTGCAAATTAAAGGACGGTTTTCAGTGACATCAGAAAATTTAGATCTGGTGAAGGTATGCATTTTCTTAATAATCAATTTGTCCCTTTGAACAACCTTATCTGACTTCATCTTATTGCATAGGATATTCCTGTAAGTTCAGTTTCTCGCCGATCGTCACAGGTTGGTTGATGATATAATTGATTATTGTTTTTATTTTGATGTTTTTTCTTATCCCTCAGCTGACATTCTCTTCCTGTTACATTACATGCAGGGGTCTCCAATGAGGAAATCTGCCAGTGTTGGTGATTGGATGGTGGATTACAAACAAATGGTTTGTACAATTTCCATCGGCTCTATTCCCAAATTCCTTTAACATATTTTTTTTTCTTTTTTAATATTTGGATTCTTTGGTTGCTTACAGATTGTGTAGGATGTTTCATTTATTATTGTATTCGATAACTAATACTTCTCTGTCTTTCATTGGATGTATTTCTCTTCAGCCAATTGGTCAGTCCTCCAATGATTCTGCCAATATCAATATTCCTGCATCATTTCTAGTGCCTCATCTTCATAATCTTTTCCAGCAAACATCTATTCAACAGGTGAGAGAAGCTTCAAGTTCGAGCAATGGCACATAATTTGCTTGTGTTTGTCTGCTGAAAAACTGATAATTTTAAATGTAACCTCTACCAATTTATAATCATACTGGAAAGTTCTCTTTAATTCCAGGATCTTATAATGAATATGTTGAATGGCTTGCAATCCGCAGAGGCAATTGATGGTGAGTGAAGGATTTTTCATCGGTTATGTTTGAGGATATTTTTTCCTTAATATTGGATGAACTAACGAGTACAATCAATTTTTTCAGCTTCTCAGAATGGAAAGTTGCCACCATTGCCTCGCAATTCAGAAAACAATGGAAATGTAAGCAAAATGTTAGATTAATTCTTTTCACTTGTTCGCTTAATTTTTATTAACTACTGTGTGTCAATTTTCTGCTCAGAGCTAGTCGCCTCTTTTTTTGACATAAACCTGCAGTAGAACACGGTGATTTTTCATCAGCTTTATGTCTTACCTGACATTTGCGTCATTTTATAGGTTGATACAGCAGTTTCAGAGAGGGAACAGGTGCTGCTAGCCAAAATTTCAGAACTTCAATCTCGGTTAGTAAATATCAACTCATAAAATGCTTTCCTGGTCAACATTTCTCTCTGCTTCACGAAGTTAACACACCTTCTGGCATTGTATTATCAGGATGATTAATTTGACTGATGAACTAACTTATGAGAAATTAAGATACGTGCAGGTTAGTTTCTGTACAAGATTTTATATTTCACCATTTGTTCTGGATTTTCTTCCGCTACTTGCTTGGATAACAAAAATTTCATATCCAAGCTGAGTCCATTTAAATTGAAGCTTTGAAGGTGCCTGTGAAACTAATGATCGATCTGGTTATCGCTTTGTACAGTTACAACAACAGCTAGCTGCTGTCTACAGCCAAGAACAAAATGGGGAAAGAGAGGAATATGCATGAAGGTTGATAATTATGATCCTCTTTGATGAAGTACATGTACGTGTACATGTACATCCAGGCGAGTGATCAATCATGCTTTGGACTCCAATTCTCTCTTTACTGAAGGAGAAATAGTCCTTGGTAAGTGTCATATATATTTCTGATCCAGCCTTCCTTGTGTTCAATAAGCCTTTGTGACTATCTAAGCCCAGCTAGTGCAAATGATATGTCACAGTCAATCTCATTATTTATTTCATTTAAAAATTCAGATGTAAATAAGCTTCTCTGCTGTATCCTTCTGCAACGTGCCATGTTTGCAGATTAATCCGGAATTCTCGTGATAACTGATAAGAAAGTTGTGGGGACTACCCCGTGGCAGAAATAACATCCCTATATATTGAACTCTTTTTATTATTATCCTTAATCTATATCGGATTTGAACTTGTATAGGCTTGTTGTATTCTACCACCTGAAAAATAGGTTCTGTATCAAATCAAACTCAACATGCTAAAATATTCTCGTTGTACTATTCTATTTAGGTTATACCATCGAATTTAACAATTTAATTATGTTACACGAGCCAACGTTAAGCAATTGATTGTTCAATTAGGACCTCATTTTCAACCTAAAAAGGAATGGTTATTTTATGATGCAATATTTGTTGTATATATTTTTTTTTCATATGCCATTGTTTTCCGTTTGATACGAAAGTGTTAGAATAACTTTTTTGAGGTCTTATGTTTTTCTTAAAAAATCTTGTATAATTACCATGCTCTTATAAATGGTATCTTTTAATCAAGAAAGTATTTTTCTTAAAAGCCCAATAATTTTTACCTAGATTAAAATTTTATTAATGTAGCCGTTAAATATATTTTGTTATTAATTGGATGATTATGCATACTATATGTTAGAAGAATTGGATAGTTACAATTAACAAATTTTAAAAATATTGTTTGTTGAGTTAAATTTGTAAACAAAGTACTTGTATGAAAATTATAATAGTACAATGTTGTTGAGAGTTGACTCAAATTGTTAAGATTTGAATGCTAATTCTCGTATGTTAAAAGATCTAATTGAGTTATGAATACGGATTTATTGGTTGTTGGTCCATTTATATATTAATTGAAGGAGGGAAGTAACTACCTCATTCGGGTGTGGAACTTGAAATATTTAATTTATGAATTTTACATCGATTTTAAAAATTTTATCTTTACTTTATTTGGACCATCAAACATAAAATTTGTAGAATTTTCTCCTTCTGAAAAACCTCAAACTATACAGTGTCTTTAACTTTAATACGTACTACTGATCCTGTTACTTTAAACGTTGACTTTCCTTTTTAGCTCCAACAAACATCTGCCACAAATTTTAACAAACAAAATTTTCTCAATGTTCATTACTATCGTCGTGTATGTAACGAGTCTTACATGACAAAAATAACAACAATTTTTTTTAATATACTGTGTTGTTGACGTGCTGAAAATGTGTTTAAGATATTTTACTTTTAATTTTGTAACTTCTAATAAATTTTAAGTTAAAAAAATAACAACATTTACAGTGTTTGTTTGTTTTTACAACCTTAGATTGATTTAAATTTTTTTAATTCATTATTGATGTAGAATTTCTATTAATTTTGCTGATAAATAATTTTTACGAACAGATTTCAGGCATCCCATTTAGCTAGCCATGTGATGTGTCTGGAAAAGTTTGCTGTTTTTCTTCCTCGCGGCACATAATAATGCAATATCGTGAGGCAATTATACACACACAGACACTATTAATATAAGAAGAAACCTCATAAACTAATATAGTTTGCCAACTGGCTCATGTGCACATTATTAGTGCATATAGTTGTCAAGTTTATCTGTTTGTTTTTAACCCTTTACACTCAGCACTACTTTCTTGCCATCACATTATTCCATATTCTTCTTCTACCACTATCTTACTCTTTTTGACAACCTTATTTAGTCTTAACCATCTTTCTTTTCTCATGTTCTGAATTGTTCAGTTTTCATTTTAAATCTAGGTCTCTTTTAGAAGAACAAAACTAATGAATGACAACCAACTAGATCAACCAATAAATTGTATCATGTAGGAATTATAATAGTATAAAAATTTTGACTCAGAGAAATAGGGGCACTCAAGTAAATTGACCTTCAAAGTCTGGTTCTTTTTGGATCTCATTATCAATCCTCCATTGGCCATATCTCAGTGGTCCTAGATTATAACTCCAAAATCTAATGTGAGTGTGACTGAGAAGAACCAAGATGGGCAATCTTTCAAGTCCCAACAGAATATTGGCGTTTCTCTTCCTCACATTGGTCCAAATCCAAACCAAGGTGTTTTCCTACCAATACAAAGTTGGAGATCTTGATGCTTGGGGCATACCCACCTCAACAAATCCACAAGTCTACAAAAAATGGTCCACATATCACAATCTCACAATTGGAGATTCCCTCCGTAAGTTTACACTATTTGCTATATCATGTTTTTCAATTTGGTTTATACAACTCTACACCAATGACCCTTTTTCCTAAACATTACAAAAAGGGTACAAATCTGATGATCTCATGTGTATCATTGTATATGCTTACACAGTGTTTCTATACCCACCAAGCCAAGATTCAGTGATTCAAGTTACTGAAGAATCCTACAAGAAGTGCAACATCAAAGACCCTATCTTGTATATGAACAATGGCAACTCTTTGTTTAACATTACATTGAAGGGCCAATTCTACTTCACTAGTGGTGTGGCTGGCCATTGCCAAAAGAATCAGAAGCTTCATATAGCTGTAGGTGAAGGAATAACAGAAAATGTGGATGCTGCAGCTGCTCCTGCATCTGCACCCTCTTATCCCACAGTATTTGGCAATATTCCAGTAGCTGCTTCTACCTCAACCCCAACCTCAACCTCATCTCAACTCACTTCAACTTTTCAACTTCTCATAATTGGATTTCTGATATCTGCACTCTTTTCTACCTTATGTGATGCCAAAATGCCCTTACCTTTACCATTACAGGCTTAAATCAACAGGTTTGAGTATTAGCTACGTAACTATGTTAAATATTTGGAGAGGGAGTTTTGTCAGTAATCATATCACTGGTGCATCTATATGAAAAAATGTCAGTGTCAATGTCAATGCTCAATAATTCATCATGTTGATTTATTTTTTGAGTTTACCCTTTTCATAACAAGGGCCTACTTATACATTACAGCATTATTCTTTCACCATTGTTATACTTTGTGATGTTTCAATCCTTCATTTATCAGAGAGGAATTTGACAAATGTGGCGCGGTTACAACCATAAAGTTTGTCTCTTATAATAAACGTGTTGTGGTGAATTATTGTCATTCTTTTAAAAGATCTCATGCAATCAAAGTTACGAAATAATCAGATGTAAAGTATTTCATATTCGTTATGGTGAATTATCCTCATTCTGCACTATCAAACAAAAACAAGAAAAGTTAAAATCAATTCTATATATATCCAGAGACATACTTTCATTAATGACTCAAAATAGGAGGTGGGGGATCGAAAAACTATCTTTTTTCTCTGTTCTTCACAAGAAATTAGACGAAATTACACGTGTTAAGAGAGTAGTATCTGCTACCGACCATTTTTTTAAAAAAATAGGTGGCACTGAAACTCTAGAGACTTTTCAGTGTACTGATAGAAAATCTTTTAACTTTGGAATTAAATCACTGTGTTAATCAAACCCCACCATGATATAACTAGTTAGAGAGAGAAATCTCACATTCTGTGACCGAGGAAGCAGAAGAAAGCCCTGAAAAGGAGAAGTTACTAAGAAAAGGGGGCATCTTTGAAGGTAAAGCAGAGTCAATCATCCACTGCTACAAGAGGCAGGTACCTGCAAATTCATTTCCAAGTTGTAATTCAAAACCTAAAATGCTATGATCATGGTTCTTGATCTGATGAACACTATTGATTAAACTGTTCTTGGTTGAAAAGGAGTGAGTTGAGTTCTGACAATTGAGATGGAAGAAGTGAATGGACTCAGATTGTACTGTTGCTCTAATTGTAGAAACCATGTTGCCCTTCATGATGATGTGATTTCAAAGGCTTTTCAGGTGAACACTATTCTCAGTCAGCTTTAACTCTTCTTCTGTTATTGATTTCATTTTATCTGTTCAGTTCACAGCATACCCTGCTATATGATCATATCACATGATATCATTAGATTTTTAGAAGAATTTCAGCTTGCTTCCTATTCATTCTTTTTTAATAAGTGTAATTTTCTAAAAGCAACATAACTTTTCTCATTCTATGAAAATGATGAACTTTAGCACAAAATCTTAACTTTTATAAATCTTGTATCTTTATTTTGTAAATTTTAGACAAAACTCCATCCATTCTGTAAATACATGACCATCAAATCTCCTTTTTTTTTATAGCAATAAGAGGATATTATTGGATTCTCAAATGAGAGAAGTTTTAAAACAGAATTTGAGTATTATAAAATAATAATGATAATAAACTATTTCGAATTCAAAATGGAAACATTACATTAAAATGTTTGTGAAAAATTTATTGATGAGATGGAATAAAAGTAATTTTTAAAATAGTTTTAATGAACTGAATAACAAAAATGAAATGACAGTTTATTCATTTAATTATTAATGATTCATCTACACTGTTTATTTCATTGCAATACTTTTGAAACGATTCTGATAATTATGCCATCAATGGTTATTAATTTTGTTCCATTACTCTAATGCTCATAAATTATTTTACCGTTTGAATATTAATAATTTCAAGTTTTACCAATTGTAGAGATATTTAGTTGTGATTTACATAGAAACGGGAGTTGTGTATAAGAAATATAAGAACTTTTGCATATGGGCCAAAAAAGAAGGGCATTTTTCTCAAATTTATTTGGAAACGAAGTGTTTTAATTTATTTTCAGGGGAAAAGTGGGAGAGCTTTTCTGTTTGGTCATGCATTGAATGTTAGTGTGGGATCAAAAGAAGACAGAGAACTAATGACAGGTCTCCACACTGTTGCTGATGTCTACTGTTCTGACTGCAAACAAGTTCTTGGTTGGAAGTATGAGAGAGCCTATGAGGAATCTCAGAAGTACAAGGAAGGCAAGTTTGTTCTTGAGAAGGCTAAAATTGTCAGGGAAAACTGCTACTAAGCATTTTAAAGTGCTTCTTATGTGTTTGTGATTATGCTCATTTCACCATTTTTTTTGTTGCTTGCTGTTTACACTCTCCTCAATTTATTTATGTATGTATGGAGTGATTTCTTTGTTTTATTCAAGTTCTCAATCGTCATGAAAACAGTATATTGAAAATCCACATTATTGGAAGGTATAATAATTTGGATATATTGTTTTATGCATCTTGGGCCAGCTTGGGGAACCTTGGTGATGCAATCCTCAATCACTTTTTCTTTTTCCATGGAAACCGTTCCAATTTAAATAAAATCTAAAAGAAGTATTTTTTTTGTGGGTGAAATTTGTATGGTATCCTAATAATTTAATGTATGGAAAAATATCTGATATGGAATGATGTGATATTGAGGGTGTAGTTGGTTAGTGTGTCACCTTTTTCACAGAAAAACGACCTTTCAGCTGATTCGATCAACAGTTGAAGGCACCACATTCGATCAAGAATATAACACTGGACCCTCCACCAAGGAACCTTCAGAAAAATATTCTTTTGGACGAAAAAACTTGCATTTCAGTCAGCCTTTTTGTATAAAAGAACTTGATGGTAATGTTCTTGAGTTTAAAAATAACTTCTTTATCAGCAGAAAAAACTGTCTCTTTTAAATCTTCAAAAGTCAGTTTTAAAGAGTATTAACAAAGTCGTGAAATTAATAAGCTTCGTAACGACATACATATACAGCACTGGAAAGGTAGAGAACACAGATACCAGAGCCTAAGCTCTTAACAATGGTGGTAATTTGTATTTCTGCTTTAACAACGATTCCAAAATTCACCAATTTATTTCATTGCGTGTCCTAAGAAACTTGCCAACTCAAACCATAACTAGATCTTTCCCTACGCTGCCCCTTTTAGCATCTTCTTTTCAACAGATTATATGATTAATTAAAATTATTTCCTATGAAGCGATCATGTTTCCAATATTTTGAATATCATTTTAATATTTTCAAACATTTTATATTTTAGTCTTTACATTTCTATAAAAACGTTTTTTTCTCTCTAATAAGAGATTAAAGCCATTTTATTTTTTTATATAAGAACTAACAATAGATAAATTTTATGAGGATTAAAATCCATATTTTAAGACCAAAAACAGATACTACCTTTGATAAATACTATAAAAATGTCCTGCTCGTGCCAAGCCGGTAACTGGTTGAATAGAATATATGATCAGAAACAAAATATACAGATAGATAACACTTAGGAACTTCCTAATTAAGGGAAGGGCCAAATATAAATTATATATTATATATATCATTATTCTAAACCATCTCCACATGTCGCTATCTGTTTGACTCAATTGAAAATAAGAAAAATAAAAACTACAAAAACCACGACAACCTATGCATCTAACAATTTTAATTGTTCAACCAGTCAATTTTTTTAGACAGAAGAATGAAACACCACAGAATTTCCCTATTTGCAGGTCTTATCTTCATGTATTCATAAGAGTATTAGGCAAGTTTCATTCTAATGAAGTGAGCTCCACAAATAAGCTGGCCTGAGGATGCAATCCTGCCTCCTTCAAAGACAATGCCAGTTTGTCTTGTTCATACTTTACAATTGGAAAATTGGACACCAGGATGTAACTGTCGGCTTCTAAACTTCCCAGTGAGTCAACATAGTCATATAAAGACTGAATTGTCGCTGTGTTGTGGAACCTTCTTCCCTTACGTTCACCATTTGGAAACCGTACCATAACCTATCCATTCATCAACATAGATGTAATTATCATGTAAATTACAACACAATCAAACAAAAAACTGAACTGAAAATAGAGAAACTAAAGAAGGAGGCTAAAGCAATTCCAAAACATACAGAACTAGAAGTAAATATCATTCATCATGCATATAAGTGAAACCATCAAGAATTTTAAGTTCAACCTTATCATATGAATTAAAGCTGAGATCTTAAATACACAAGTGAAACTATATAAGCTGAACAATTATTATATAAACTAATGAAAGATGCTGGCACTAAAGGAGAAATAAAACATAGCTCAATCTTCTAATACTGTACCTGTGTAACATCAGGTCCTTTTTCAGGTTCTTCACCAAGAGACTCAGCTTTCTCTTGACGTATTTTAGCTAATGCAGCTTGTTTCTCTGCAGCTTCTTGTGCTGCTCTTTCACGAGCCTCTTCCTCCTCTTTGCGCTTCCTCTCAGCTTCAGCAGCTTCCCTTGCAAGACGTTCTTCTTCTTCTCTCCTCTGACGTTCCCTAGCCTGAACATATGTACAACATTAATCCATAGCACAAACATGCCTGTTCTTTCAATAAAAGCCTCTGCAGAGAAAATTGAGATTGAAAAAACAGACAAGCCATTGTCTGCAGACCACAAAAAATTATACGAATCAAGAAAACAAAAAACCATAAACTGCAAAACAACATACTTGATCAGCTTCTAGCGCAGCCCTATATGCAGCATCTTGCTCTTCTCTTAAGCGCATATTATTTCGTCTTTCTTCTGCATCAAGCCTAGCTGCAACAAGAACAGGGGAACTTTCTTCAAGCACTCTCTGCAGTGTCACTAGCAGCTCCTCACTGGATTTTGGACCTTCAACCTGCATTACATGAACTAGATTAACAATGAAAGCATCATAATCAGAATACTTTATCAACTATAATAAGTGGCACATCATTTCAGTGGAAACAAAAAAATATGGACTCAATAAGCCTTTCTAGAAAAAACTACTTATTGAATTTACGGAGCTTTACTTTAAGTATACAAAGAGGGAGGAAAAGGATATAAAAGTGACTGAATACTTAGTTAAATACAATCAAATTGATATGACTTTGGTTTAATATAGTGTCTTACAAAGTGATATAAAACATGAAGAGTTAACTACTACTAGATCATAATGACTAATAATGAACTATGAGACAATAGGGAAACTAAGCCTAATAAATAACTTGAAGAAACTCGTCAGGGAAAATCGCATGTGCAAAGCCTAAATGCAGGAGACTCCTTGTCAGCGGAAAAGCCTGTCTTGGCCATGTAATGAAGACATAAATTCAGTGTACTTACTCTTGGGTTTAACATTCTAAAATACAATATTTTTATGTCATGAGGTGAAATATTCTTCACATATTCTGACAATACTGATGGAATTGAATCTATATACGGTTTTCCTAAGCATACTTGTGGCATAACCACTTGACATCAATAAAAAACTTCCTCATAAGCAAAAGTGTTTTGTACCAATTGGGGAGGAGGAAAACATTTTCAAGTGACAAAGGACCAAACCGAGCAACATAAAAAATATAAGTTGTCAAAACCAGCTCTGTCCAGCAAGTCCAACCAGTTGGGCTGAGAACTGGTGGCATAGCAGGTCTAAAATCTTTATTGGATTGAATATGTCACCGAACTGGTGTAAACTGGTATTAGAATACTTATTTTTTAATTCATGAGTTTGACGCTTCACATTGTCCAACAAAAACTGGCATGCATCCCTGTGCACACAGACTAAGCCTGTAAGCAGAGTGAGTTTGCCTTCCCAAGAAAATGATTTACTAAGATTGAAAGTGTTACCAAGTTTTAAAGACCTCCACAAAAGGTAGAATTTGAACCCAGCTCCTTGGATTGGTTAAGCTTCCCTTGTCAACTTATACAGTGATATTAGTATTCATCTATGTACCAAATTTATTTATATACAATAACTTACATGCATTTTTTATATAATTAATATATACTAGTTCACGCAACTTAACCATTGATCCACCTCAACCAGTTCAATAACTGGTCTAACATTTAAACAGTACTAAAAACTATGCAGAATATCAACAAATCATTCCTATCCTACTAGATAGGAATAGCTACATAGATCAAACAATCAGTTTCAAGGCACTGATTGATCAAAACTCATTCCATACATCAAGTGAATCTTCATCTAGCCAACATCAGTTCTTGCTACATGATAAAGAAAAAGGTACTTGATACAAAAATGTATTTCTTTTTATTGGCAAATGTTAGTTGTTAGTAATATGTCAGTGGGAGTTGAACCCACAACCCCTGCTCCCCTCCCTTCCAACTTCACCACCAAGCCACCTTATTAACTCCTAGAAAAATGTATTTCTAATGATGATTATTGTGCTCTATTATTCTAGTACTGAAGTAGATTGCAATATGTTTAGTCTAGTGAAAAGGAAGAGAGGAAAATCAAATAACATCGAAGGAAGTCATCAAGGGAGATCTCATGGTAAATAATATTCCTAAAGCTTAGTTTTAAAGGTGCCGAATGGTGCCATGTGATTCCTGTAGCCAACCTAAGTTTGTGTGATTTGTTTTTGTTGTAGCTCTAGCACTGAAAATCAAGTTCTGTACAATAAAAAAAGAGGAATTAATGTAGATAATTTTATCCAGCTTCATAACAACCTCAAAGGTATGAAGACAGATATCATACCAGTAAGAAAATGAAAAAGTGGTTATCCCCAATAAAAGGATTCTGAAAAGGATGTTTCCTTCACGATGTCATTGTTAGTGTTTAAACTGTGTGTGGAACTAGCAAGACTATTTGCCACTTGTCATTATTCCTTTTTCTGACAATAACAAGGACTAAACAACATCAAGAGTGACATTTAAATCCTCGAGCTTACTCTGGAATCATATAACATGAAGAATTTTTTTGGGGGGAAGTCTTTTATCCATGTTTTAACAGATTATGAACATAGTTGTCCCATTACTAAGTGCCGAAAGCCAATTTCGCCGTCTGATCTATCATAACTTACCAATTCTAGCAACGTTAAAAGTGTAAACCTTGTTTTACATGCAATTTTTGCAAATGGCGGTTGGCTCAGCCACTCAACAAATAGCATTGAACCGCGTGAATACGACTGGCATGCCTAAACTTGGAATCGGTAACACGCAATAAACACAAGGCATATCAAGTAAGAAAACTCTTGTGAGAAGCAAGAAGAGATAATCGTGTAGAAAACGCCAAATATCTCAATGCTTGTCTAGACTGACCACATATCACGCCAACGAATTCCACGACACTACAAAACCTATTTAACAACACTACAACTAGGACATGATAGAACTACGGGTACAGCAGCGATGACAGCAGACGATCATGAAGGCGGGAGGTTGAAGGAAGTTGCAAGAGGAGGACGACAAATCCACAATGCAATCAAATTCAGAAAGTGGAGAAAGTGACGAGAGCAAGCATGTGCATAGAGGGAATGTAACTGACGTTAACTAGAGCTACAATAGGCATATAGTCGCACAGACTGTGACTACTTAAATCATACAGGGGCAGAGAAAATGCAAGCCAAATCAAATCAAAGAAACTATAACCTGCCCAAAGACTAATCATGATAACAAAGATAAATATTTTCATTTCATATATGTTTGTCAACCTGACCCAGTTCACTCCAATTCGCCAAACCGAAAAATCCATAAGAATTAACAAACCTGTTGAAGGAGAGCGATCCTCTGATTAGTGGCGGCCATGACGAGAGCACAAAAGGGAAAGCGAGAGGCTTTCAAGCTGTTACTCATCTTAAACCCTTCGCTGGCACGAATGCTGCCACCCCAGCAAACAAAATTCTCGTTCACAAAGGCGGCAATGATTTCGGAACAGAGAGTCCTGTGGCAAAACGAAGGCGTATCGGGGTGATCGGGGGAATGCAAGTAAACAAAGAGAAGCTTGAAGGAATTCCGGGAGCGCTGGAGCGCGTCCATGAACCCCTCGCCGACGAAATTGGGCCCAGAAGAGCCGTACTCCCTCTCGAATGCGGCGACAAAATCCATGGCCTCGGAAGTGGCCGCAGAAACGGAAACCAAGGGAGCAGAGGAGGAAGAGGAAGGGGTGGAGCCAAGGCCCACCAGGCCGAGGGAGTAGGATAGTACCCCCCCTGCGGCCCATAGGCCCAAGCCGATCGCGCCGGAGATCAAGCCTAGACTGCCGGAAATAACGGAAACGGGTAGCGTGATGAGTTTCCAGGCAAGACCTGGCGGCGGTTGGGGTACAGGTTGGAGATCGGGTGCGGAGGGAAGATGATTGTTAGGGTTAGGTTGCGGGGTGTCGGTGGTGGGGTTTACGGAAGTGGTGAAGGAAGAGATTGCGAGTTCGAGGTCCCAATTGTGAGCAGCTAGGATTTCAGTGCAGAGGTCTGCATCTTCTAAACCAGTTATCGCTTGAAAATACGCTAATTTATCTGCTACATCTCCCATTTTCCTTCCTTCTTCCTTCTTCCTTCTTCCACCTTCTTCTCTTCTCTTCTCTTCTCTTCTCTCTTTAGGGTTTACTTTGAAGATCCTTCCTTCTTCTCCATCAAATTTATTCAGCTCACAACCGCCTTTTCTTTTCATATCAATTATTCTCGGGTCTATCTTATTTTGTTATTTTAGATATTCAAAAACTAATTTATCATCTTTTATCTCTAATATATTTCTCAACTATAACAATAACTATTCATTCCAACTAATTTCATATACATTATCAAAGATAAGTTACAATTTATACAATATAAACAACTCACATCCACATATATATTAATATATTATATAAAAGAAAGTTAAGTACTGTTTCAAATTATTAATCCACCCTTACTTACAAATTTGACACCTATTATAATTTTTTTTTTGTTTTGTATTTAGTCATTTTGTATCTAACTACTACTTGATTTATCAAAATATACGAAAATCTCACTCACAAAAATATTCCTATTATTCACAAAAATAACACTTAATTTCTTGAGAGAAATATCACTCATATTATATTATTATTAATTATTGTTATTACTATTATTATTATCGTTCTTCTTCTCATTATTATTTTTATTATAATTATAATTATTATATTGATATTATAACTATTATTATTAATATTATTATTAGTAGTACTATAATAACAATTATTCTTATAATTTATTATTAGTATTATTATTGCTAATATTATTATTTAATTATTATTCTTATAATTATTAATATTATCATTATCTTTTTTATTACTACTAATATTATTATTATTTTTTGTTATTAATATTATTAATAGTATTAATAATATTAACATTATTGTATTAGTATTATTATTTGTATTAATAATTATATTAGTATAGTAATATCAGTATAAGCATAAATATTTATTATTGTGACACTTAAATATATAATAATAATCATATAATATAGACGTCATCATTCAAATAAAAGAGAGCAGTTAGAGATAGACTTGCAAATAAGTCTCAAGATTTACCGTCATTCAAAAAATACTAGAATTTAAACCTTAAGTAAAAGGTCTAAACATAAACTTGGCATCATCAAATTGATACAAATATCAGAGTATTTCAAAATGACTTAAATTGAAATATAACAATTCTAATAAACCAAGCTGCACTATCAGCATCCTCCAACTCTTGCTCCAGGGGGACCTCCTCAACAACATCTACTCCCATCCAAGTGGATGATCATCGTAAAGGAAAACATACACAAGCAACACACAACAAGAAAGCAAGGGTGAGCCAGATAAATAAGGAATACACATATAGTACACTCAATCAATGTCATCATGCTTAGTTACATATGAAAAGAACAACCAAAGCATATCATTCAAACCATGCATTAACTACTCAACACGATTCATCCGGATTGGTATAACTGTTGAACTATTGGTCCTCTGTGCACTTGCATAGTTCAGCTGGCCCTCCCCAACACTATGCAAGGTAAATCCTCCCACCAGTCTATGTCTAAACTCTAAGATTATAGACGAGGACCTCCCTCTACTCTCACCACTCACATTGTTCTTCTCTATTTGAGCATGGACAATTCTTTGAGTGTAGAGATAAACATACCATTTCAAAGCTCCATACAATTATACAGAACAACAACAACACATTTCCTATCACTTTCAATCATCTCACCCTAAGATGTCCAGTTCATACTCAATTTCATCATTTCAATTTGAAGTCATATTATTTCAAGCCACACAATTCAAATATATGGACATACATACACCCTGACAGTCAAACAATATCAAGCATCTCAAACAGAAGAAGAAAAGTGTGAAACTCACTGGACCTAGTCGCACAGCGCACTAGGGCGCACAGCGCACCAGGGCGCACTGCGCGATCAGCCAAATTCGCAAAACGCACCCCCCTTCTGCAGATTTATGCAACCCAACACCCTGGAACTCATTCTAGACCTTTTCCCCCAACTTCTAATGCTCCTAAAACATCTTATATACATAATTTGACTTGTCTAAATGATTTTAGACATCCACAATATCATTACAAAGTGGTTATGCCCCCAAATTATTCTCTAAAATCTCAATTTCATCTACCTAGAGGTCTAAAAATGAATTTACCACTTAAAATGTGTTTTTAGCCAATTTAGCACTTGTAACAAGTCTCAAATGACTTAATCAAATTGTCTCAGCAGTCCACTTACACCTCAAACCTCAATTTCTCAAAATCACCTCCTCACTTCCCCAATTTGGTCTAACTTCAACTTTAAAACTCCAAAATCATTAACTTAATGACCCAAATTCTATTTCCCTACTAAGAACATGTTTTTACCCAATCTTATGATTCTGTTAAGTCAAAATAGACTTTCTAACAGTATCCCAATAGACCAATTACACTATCGGTATAAACTACTCAAAAACACTACTCCACTTCATTCAAACTACCTTAAAATCAGTATATCTTACTTATGTTCATAACTGCCCACTCTTATAATAAATCATCAAGTCTATAACATCAATTTTCATCATCACACCACCTCCCAATTCAGTTCATACGCAGCCTAATAAAATCAAGCAATTTCATCACATGTCATAATCCACTTGAAATCAATAAGAAACACATTCAACCAGCACATTATATTCACACTTCACACAAACATATTTCCACAAATACAAACAGAAACCTAGCTCCCCTTACCTTGATTTCCAAGCACAATTTAATTCACAACACGTTGTCCACAATACCTCACTCAGTCAAGACCTTAATAGTACCCTAAAAACCACAAAATGGTGGTGGAAACAACTATTAGAGCTCGAATATAACAGAGGAAAACTGGAAAGAGGGAAACACTAGGCACATGCAACTTGCCCGAGGTTCCAAACAGTGGAAAAGAGAGGCGAAACCACTTACCGGTCCGAAAAGAGAAATCAATGGGTTCAATCTAAAGCCTTTGACGTTTCGGACGCCTGGATACCTCCTAAACGAACATGCAATGGGTCAGTGTACTTGAAAGCTAGAGAGAAAACAAAGAAAAATAGGATTTGAAATTCTAGAAAGAAGATAGTTCTTAGAAAATTGGTTTCTGCTTTTTAAAAAAAGAGATCACCAGAAAATATTAAACATGATTTCCTTTTTGCTAAAAAAACCCTTCTCTTTATCCTAAATACTGTTTCCACTCTATTTCTTTTATATATAATATATATATATATATATATATATATATATTTATTTATTTATTTATTAGGTACTTACAATTATTATTATTATTAGTATAGTTAATATTATTAATGTTGTTGGTTTATTATTATTATTATTATTAATATTAACATTAACTTTTTAACAATAATATTACTATGATTATTATCATTATTGTTATTAATATCATTATTATTAGTAATAATAATACTGGTATTATTATTGTTATTCATGTATCAATATCTATCTATAAATTTTTGTATATGGATTTACATGTGGTTTTATTTAAAAATTTTAATACCAACTTCGTGTTGGTTTTATTATGTATTATATTAAATTTCACAACATGCTTACGTTTTACTTTTTTATTATTATTATTATTATTATTGTTATTATTATTATTATAATACACATTTTATTGTAATATAATATAACTTAAAACTTTAATGGTAAATTTTAATTATATAATAATATTATTTTACTATACAAAACTAATAAGTTATTTATTAAATTTAAAAGTTACTATAAACAAATTTATATTTAATGTATAATTAAAAAAATAAAATTAAACCCATGTGTATGCATGAATGTCACATACATCTTTTATGCCTCTATGACATGAAAAATACTTAATTTCAAAATCTTAAAAAGTTAAAAATAATTTAGGATTTGCAACCATCCTTGTAAGTTATTATTTATAAATATATCTGTTTTAAAATTTATTCATTTATAGATATGCCTATAAAATTTTACAACTTTAAAAATATAAAAAAGTAATGACTAAATATTATTGTCTTAATATATTGATTGATAATTTTTAAAATGATTAAATAAAAAAAAAAAGACCGTCTACTCGTGGTAATATTATATGTAAAATGCACATATTTTTTAATTTCAATTTATACTCAAACTCTTTTCATAGATTCTCTTGTACCCTTATCATCAGTACTCAAATGAAGTGAAAAAAAAAAAAAAACTCTGAATAGGAAATAGTTCATAAAATTTTTAATTTTTATAAATCTTAAAAAATTGAAAGGCTTCTACAATTTTTAAAATGAGCATGGAAAGTTACGGACTTAGTACAATGATTTTCTTTTGAACATGTTGTTCGTGTGATGTTTTCCTTTACAATGATCATCCATTTGAATGTGAGTAGAGATAGATGAGGTGTCCTTAGAACAGGTCTTGGAGAGTGATGATGTTGCTGCTTAGTTTAATTAGGACTTTTTAGTTATTTTATATAGTTTTGAATTACTCTATTATATATAAAGTTTAAATTTTATAGCCATTTTAGATGACTATAAGATTAACATTTTATCTACAAGTCTTTAACTGTTTTATAATATTATAATGATAACTACTATATTATATATTTTTTATATAATTTGGATGTTACCCTTCCAAATTTAGTTCTTTAAAATAATATAAAGTTAATTATTGTGACTAAGTATTATTCCCTTTAAAATTTAAAACTCTATAAAATTTATCTAAGAGAATTAAAGAAGAAAATATATATTTAAATTATTCTTAACGTATCTCTTTAAACGATATAGTACTATTAAAGTATTTGTATACGTCAAAATTGGTGAAACAAATGCTGTAGTGTAGAGAATAATGGTATCATGTTGGCTTTAGTTTATGTTTTTCCTTATGATGTAACTTGATGAATTTAATCCCACATGCAACCATATAACGTAGCAAATGTTTTTATGTTGTGATCTGTGAAAGCATATTGCATCCTTTAATTGTTTAAAATTCTCAAAACTCATTCAAAATTTGGCTAGTGTCGGAAATCTCATGCCATTGCTATGCTACATATCGAATAATTCACTCTCTTGCTACTTTTACGATGCTTATGAAAGTGACGATGCTTATGAAAGTGGCAGTGCTTATTGAACAATAATAATACAAATCCAGATCCATCAGGAACACATGTATGACTCAAACAAAATTACAAGGGTAAATTTACACGTGTTGACAAAGGTCTCTGATCTCATATACACTATTCATGTATATTCATGGATCAAAGAATTAATGCGCAAAGAAATTGTGTCTATGTCTTCACACCATTTGTAGTGTTCTGTCGGTTTTCTCGTCAATCTGTTGGTCTGGGGAGATCTTGCTGTCTGGTGAATGTTGTTTGGATTTGACACACATTTCTGGTTGGAAATTAGCCAAATCTGATAGTTCTTCCACAGTTTCCACAATGCCTTCCACACGTGCCACAATTTCAATAAGCAAAGAAGCCACTGTTACAACCTGAATAATTTGCATAAGTGGGATTTCTACTTTTGCAGCTTGAGGAATATCAGATGGAGCTGTTTCTGTTTGTGCACTACGTTTTGCATTAACCAAGTTTGGATAAGAACTCAGTAAACTTCGAAGCTCTTGTGCAGCACTATTCATCTCTGTAACCAGAATATCAAGTTTTGAGGATTTTGTCATGTTCCTCATCGTAGTTGCTAATTCTCTTATGACACTCGCAGAGTTGGCACCCACTTTCATGGAGATGCTTCTCATATTCTTCTTCATCTCATCCGAAGCCTGTTCAAATTAAGTAATAAATTAACTGATGAAGCTCGTGATTTTTGCATACTTATGACACTCGCAAAATACCTTATTGTCTGAGTTTATGCATCCCATAAGAGCATCTAAGCAAGAAGCACAACTACGCATTGATGCTCCGATTTTAACATATTGCCTCCATGGATGACGAAAGTTGAAGCGACCATGGCCAGGCTCCCATCTAGCCAAGTTTGCCTACAGTAACCATCATAGTTTAGTCACACTAACATACAAGAGTAACTGAGATTTTGTTTTCATTCATTAAGCTTTGCACCATCAACAGATATAACTCTACCTTTTGTTATTCACATATTGGATATTATATGTATGTAAACACTATATATTGACGTAAAATTAACTAAACATTTGCAAAGAAAAAGGTCAAAAGAGTTACAAGTATATGCATATATATACCATAGCTTCTTCTGTTGCTTTTGAACTTAGCACACACTTGTAGCCTAGCAACTCTTTCTCGGACACCTTATCACTTTCTTCATCCGAGGCTTCACTGCCATCAAAGTACTGAGCCACACAACCTGAAACACATGCTATACGTTATACATGGAACTGAGAAAATTAAGAATTTCTATTCTCTATCGGTGGGAACATAACATGAATAGTTGTAATATGAAAGTCAACATTGAAAACTGACATTGTAAGGAGTTGGCCAGTTTGTCGAGATTCCCTGTGACTATAACAAAGAGCTCAAAACCAGCCCAGATGGGGCGAATGATCACGCTGACAATTATGCACAATATGCGGCCAATGATAATTGTGAACATTCTGTATTGTGCCATATTCAGCCTCATCAACCCGATAACCCGATATAGACACCAGGCAGAAAGTGAGGATGAATATCATAGCACCATAATCAAAACGAGCCTTTATGGTGGGGATGAATCTGGAGAATGTTGCTGCCGAAGCTGAACAAGCACATACCAATTCATTAGCTACCATCAAGTATTAAACACACTCAATATTGATTGCGTATGTGACATAAAACTTTATACATATATACCTAAAAGAAAGAGAGAGATTCCTATGATTATTGGTTCATATTGTTCTCCTGCTCTACTAGCTACCCAATGTACACCAATGCCCAAAAATCCAGCAAGGGAAGTTCCACACATTCGATTAACAGTTTTACATATTGTTGCACCTGCAATTTGATTGTCACTAGTTACATATCACTGGGGAAATATCTCAGAAAAAGTGTTACAGTTAAATTTCTACCTACCGGCTGTGTATTCAAACACCACAACCACTGTCATGACAGCCCACATAGCATTTCCTCCAACGCCATCATACAAAGGCTTCCAATAGTAGAAGAGCGAGACAAGTGAAAGAGCAACCCCTACTTTCAAGCAATGGATGAATTTTCTTGGGTCATTCACACCCAACTCCCATGCTTTCTTCACAAACTTCCACAGCTTCAAAGCCACACCTGCTGTAGCTGCCCACATGCAACCAACCACTCTTCTCTTCAATGTGTCATCTTCTTCTACCTTGATCCTCCACTCTATTTCTTTTGCCGCTTCCTTGCCACAAGCCATCTTCTTGATTACAAATGCTGTTTATGTGTATCTGTTAAATTAGCAAGTGGTTCTGCAAAATATTGTTAGACCAAGATTAGTGGCTAAGGCTTTAATCAAATGCCTTATGCCACACAAAAACTTGTTGGAGCTAGAGAAGTAACATTGTATTTATATAAAAGAGGACAAGTGTTGGATACCTCAATTGGAGGATATTTATAAATTAATCAACTGAAAAGGAGGGTTTGTGTCCATTAACTTTCTATAAGTTGGTAAGTTTATATTCTATTGTTAAGACATAGTTGATGTGTAAGAGCACACTGACAACTATCCCACTCAAGTATATTGTTCTATCTTTTTAAGTGCTAAAATGTTCCAATTCAAAAGTGTTGGGCACAATATATGCACAGATGGTCATGTTTTATTGTGTTTATACTATGCACGTGACTGCAGAAAAACAGAAAGCACGTAACTTAATGCAAGTTGTATCAATGCAAACAAAATAGCTGGGACTTGACCTAACCAAGATAATGAATCATCTCAACTTAAAAGGGTTTTCAGCTCACACTGTCAGTGTTGAAGATGTAATCGTGAATAGTAAATTTAATATCCCATTACTTACATAAAGTCATGGGTCCTATGTCAGAAAACTTAGTGTATCCGACACTCATACAATCAACGACTAATTAAGCATTTTTTTACGTATTGTTACTTTAATGAAAGAGTCACTACCTTGAGCTGTCAGAATATGTTTTGCATATATGCTCATACCTCGTTTACAGTTTCTTTGAAAATTCTACTGATTTTCTTGTAGCAGTTCACGTAAAGTTTCTTTTCTAATAAATTTTATAGATGAAAAACTTAACTAGTTGGTCGTGATGTCTCTACACCAATAAAAAAAATTAGAGAATAGAGTTTTGCCTACATATGTAAGTTATAAATGGAAAATATGTTTTATATTAAATTTGACCTACTCATCGAACTATGCAAGCAACTACATATTGTTTAACAAAGGATATTTGGACACTAAATAATAAAAAAGACTTCAACATTCCAGATGTATATAAATAGTTAAAAATTCAACAGATGATATTTTGGTTCATCTTTTATCTGTTGTCTGGCACTTGTGCATGCAAGATAATTATTTTTAGATTAATGAAAAACCTATTAAGCATATCGTGTCACTTCCACTCCTAATTTACATATAGGCATGCACTTCCACATATTTTAGGCCAATGTTCAAGTTTTTTATGGGTTTTTCTTTTTTCTTTTCAAGGAGTTTTTAGGGTTTAAAAAAAATTATATACATATAACTTGAGTTTAAATTATATAAAGAATTAAAACCACTTTTAAATCAAAAATTTTAAATATCGACTATTCTGTTTTTCATTGGTTGACCTAATTAAACTCATATTTAGACTATTCTCAATGGTTTTTTGATTGGCTGACCTAATTAAAACCAGAATATGGGATATGTTTGATATGCAATCTTATAGTAGTATAATGAGTTGGTCCACCATCTCTAGCATTGCTTGCCTGTTGTACCGCACACAGCCGTCACCTGATTCTCAGTGGCACGGTTATCAGATCATTTTTCTGCTGTCTGAAAATGGATAACAAAATTAGGAATTATAGGAAGCAACACGGAATGAATTAGGTCATGACTAGGACTTGCTACCTTGAAACAATTTTCTGGCCAATTAGGCTTCTGGGAATTTACAAAATATATGGGAGAGCCCTTATCTAACTCCTTTGTGGTGTTTGCGCACTATTTTTGAAAAGTCAGTCCAACTATCAAAAGTTGCTTATATAAATATATACATATCTTACTTGTGTCACCATTTCTTCATGTCCTAATTTGTTCTTAATTAATCAAGTTTTAAAATTGTCAGTTGCAGCAACATATATTGCCTACTTTTGTAAAGTATTCGTACAAAGCATGTGTCCGGATATTTGTGGGAACCATGCATATCACATCATGTTAACATTAGATCTATAATTTTAAATTTTTTAATGAAGGGGTTGAAAGATACAGCTATTAAACATGTATTATGAATACAGCTACTAAATATACACCATACTTACCATTAGTGTAATCTTTTATTTGCCATTTCAGTTTGCAGACGTATTGCAAACAAACATGTTACTATGCCTAAAATTGTAACTTGCTGGAAACCAATTGGATTATGCAGTGTTGATGAAATCAATTATAATTGACAAATAAGATACTTACCACTATGAATCTATGATCTTGTCTTTTAATTCCATGGACACAGTGTTAAGCGAATCAACAATTATTTCTGTGGGTGGAAGTAGTATATAAGTAAAGGATTTCGGGTAGAATACTTGGATTTGCAATTTGTGGTAAAGATTCACACTTAGATAAATTGTGAAGAAATCAAGTATAATATTAAGAGTTTATATATTAAGTGGAGAAAAGTTAGATAAGTAATATGTCAAGAAAAATTTCTATAAACTCATTAAACTGAGATTATTAGCATCTTTTATATGGATTAACTCGTAACTCGTTTGATTAAAAAGCTTAACACATATATATGAGATTGTTGCTTGGATACAAAATCAAATTATATTTTATATAGATTGACTCATGACTCATTCAAATCTTTTCGAATACATCTTAATTCTCTCTTATATGTCCACCTGAAGAACCCTATATGAATATATAAAGAATGCAGCTTGGATTCTTTGAAGATGTGATGAAAACAAAGTAGATACATGTCCATTAGTTCTGTTAAGTAATGCGGAATATATAGAAACAATCTAACGGGATATACCTTAGATTCCTTAGTTAATAATGAATGAATTAGGTCATGAATACAACTTTCATTTTGATTCAAAAAGCTTTCAGACATCTTGAGATGCATGTGGATCCATAACATTGTAGAGCACTTAACTCCTCACTCTAATTCTAAATTCTAATTGAAAAGACAATCCAACGATCCAAAGGAGCTTTAAAGAACTTTATTGAGTCAGCATTTTCTACAAGTCCAAATATTGGTCTTTACACTTAACTAAAGTTATAGCTACTATGCTGCCTCTTTTAGTTAACCATTAACAATGTTTGTGTTGGAATGTTTGGATGATTCGTCATCTCATCATTGCATATTGTTTAGCTTTTTCATAAAAGAATCTAACCACTGCCCTAAAGAACCATATCATTAAGTATGTGATGTTTTGTCTAACTTTTGTCTGTATCTACTTCTGCAGTACAAGAGATGTTTGTAAAGGAATATAACTCACTGTAAAACAGTTTCACAGTATCATCCAACAAATTATCATATATAATAATTTTTTTTAATTATAATTTCTTACTGATTAACACTGTAAACTTTTTTATGCTAAGAGTACATGGTAATTAGACTCTAATTGTAAATAAATCTAACTACTACCTGATATGCAGATGAAGTTGATTATATTTGATTGAGATATAGGTTTCAACTAATTTATTAAACATCTTCAAGGAATACTGGATGTAAAAGAGAATTCAAATATGCCTATTTGGATGCTGATTTGGGTCACTCTTAACTTTTGGCCCTCAGAAACACAAAGTTGACAAGATAAAGCTCAACAGTATACATA
This sequence comes from Vigna reflexopilosa, assembly GCA_027742785.1. Classification (NCBI taxonomy): domain Eukaryota; kingdom Viridiplantae; phylum Streptophyta; class Magnoliopsida; order Fabales; family Fabaceae; genus Vigna; species Vigna reflexopilosa. The sequence continues at coordinate 32,737,241 of CM050917.1, forward strand.
ATTTCAATTCGTCACCTGCACAGCCTCTTCCTTGGGAACTTAGTTGGGAATTGATCACCTACAGATTTTGCTAAGTGTATCCTAATCTACAATTTATGTACAGACATGGATCCTGTTCCTAGGATTTGATGCTATTGGCATGAAGAGCATCCCAATTCTTGTTGGAAGAATCAATGCCGGAGGTGTTTGTCTGTTGTAGAAGATGAATAAGGGACCAAAACACATCTATCCTTGTCACATGTCTGTTTGCCTGTTGGACAAAGTAAAGCAGTGTTAATTATTTCATAAAAGCTTACAAGTGAGAAAGAAAACTGCAACCTCACATATCAGCATCTAAATACTGCAATCAAATATTTGATCTACCTCAACAATAAAGCGTGCCCATAGTTTGTTCTTCTTTCTTTCCATCTTGGCTTTCAATATATTCAGTCCAAAACCCCGAATTATGTCAATGATCTCAAGGAATATACCCTGCACCTCACAAAGCATCTGCAACAAAGTAATGCCAATGAATTAAATTTTGCATAGGTAATCCAAATGATAGATATGTAAAACATACACTCTCAATTCTATCTTACCTCTATAAGCATTTGGCCTGGTGGACTCATGTCTTCAACTATAATGGGGCATAGCATTGTTTCGTGTCCCACTTCATATGCCCATGTAATGCCACAGTTTTTGCTATCCGCCACACCACTGTCTTTTAGAACCACTTCATTTTCCTGCTCAATAAGCTAAACAACCAAACAAGTCCAATCATATCTGATTCGTACATGTTTAATTGTTATCAAATAAAACATTTTACAAAATTGGTTTGATCAGTTACCTTCGGCTCATTTGGTTCCCGTAGCTTGTCTGAATACTTGAGAACACTTTGTAAGAAAAGCATATATCTGATAGTGAGGTCTAACAAAGAATCAATGCTACACTGTCAAATAAAGAAATCATATGTCAGTATCAAAACAGTCTGCAGCACAACAAAAAGATTGTAGCTAAGATTATAAGGGTATGCCTTGAATCACAAATACTAAATGGAGAAAGTTTTAGAAGTTTCAAATTTTGCTTCTTAAGTAGAGGAAATATAATGTTGTCTTGTTCTTATAATTACAGTTCCTTGGAAAAAAATATCATTTACCTTTCCACCGTTTGGGATGATTCCTCTCAATTCTTTAATACAGTCTTGGATTTGCTGACGATCTTTTGGCCGTGGTCGAGGGCTCTCTCCTGGTCTAGCCCTCTTCTTGGTGGGCTTTGCGTGTTCCTCTGGCTTTTGAGGGTGTTTTGGAACAGCCTTTCTAATGTTAATGCTATGGCTATCATCAATCCAGGTTGCTGCTTGTAATTTTGAGAATGTATCTTTCTTGCTTGGAAGATTGTTTGTGCTGTCTAAGTCACAAAGAGGTTGCATCAGTTCTGCTCTTGTACTTCCATTCACAGATGAAGATTCTACTGTCTGCCTCTTATTGGGTGATAATCCACACTCAAATTCCGAACTATTGACTGGATAGTAATTTGCTCCACCCCTCAAAAGCTCTTCAATTCCCAACTCTGAGAATAATCTCTTCCGGGTGCCTGGCAGAGTATCAGAAATCAACTCTGATATGCTTTCAGAAAAGCCAGTATCAGTAACACCACTCAACACTGGTGTAAGTGTATTCCCCCACCATTCATTGGCTTGTTCATAGCTAAAATCAATTTCCATGAAATCCAACGGACCTTTTTCAGTGTTCTGCATAACCACAGATGTTTCATTCCCATCTGAGTTTGAATTATACCCAGCTAGGCCTGTCACTAAAACATCATTTAAAGAACTACTTCCAACCAGATCAAAGGAAGTGGGATTAAATTCTGTTGATTCAGAAAATTTGTTATCCATTGCAATTACCGCTTTGCAGATGCTATCCTCTGAAGAAGGACCAAACCAGTGGCAAAGATCATCCATGGAGCTGAACTTTAAAATTTCTTCTGACATATCAACTGGCTCTATGCTCTCAGAGTGTCCATGCAATGCATATGAAGTAGAAGAAAAATCAACGTCTGTCACAACACTAGACTGATTTGAATATTGGTTATCCAGTGAATTTTGCAATTTTCCTTGAAATGACCCTCTGTCCATACTGCAGAATGGGACCAATGCCGAATCCTGAACTGGAAGTTTGCTGGTGGAAGATGCATTTCCATTCATAAAACAGGCATCAGAAACATCTTGTGGCCTTACACTGGAAACCAGTAGTTGCTCCAACAAATCAAAAGAAGATAATTCACCATCACACACACCAAGATAGGGAGTTTTGGCAATGAAGTTGTCCGTAGAAGAGTCAGGCTTCAAAAAAAGCACATCAATGCTATTCCTATCTGACCATACAACTTGTGCTTCCGTGGTAACTTTCAATTGGTCACCAAGATACGAAGAATCTCCTTGAAATGAAGCCATTGCTTCTTCATAGTTTTTATAATGAGAAGGGAAAGGGTCGTTGGGACTAGCAGAAGAAATGGAAGCCAACATCCCATTTAAATCATTATTTTCACAGTCCAATGGTAAAACTGCATTTTCTGACATGTCAAACATACCCATATCATTATCTATTTCTGTGAGCATGCTTTGTGTTTGCTCCAAAAATTCCACTCTCTCCAAAATCTGCAGTAATGAAAGTATTATGCTGCAATCCATTAGCACTCATAGAAACTGGTGTTGATAAATATTCAAGATCGTTAATTAGTTATTAGCCATGATGAAAATAACGTAAAGTGAGCTAGTAAAAATTAGTTCCACGGTTTTCTTTGTCCAAGTTTTGGATGCCATGCTAAGATACTCTTCCAGATGAAACATGAGTATAAACTTCTACTTTCCAGTCATTCAGATAAAGAACTACGCTTATAAACCGGAATTCAACAACCATATATTGTCAATTTAAGGTTTAAGGTTCTCTGTTACTGAAACAACAATTTCACTTTCTGATAAATCGACATCTATCAATCAAATTTAGTACAAAAAACAAAGACACATTGTGCGCAATGTTCTTGTTTTGTCATAGTAAAAGTTGCCAGGACAAATTCATTTATGCATGATATCACAAATTCATGTTCTTTCATGATACTACTAACCTTATTTCTGGATCCAAACTGTATCACTCCTAATGCTTTGACAGGTATGACCACAATAGTCTACAAAGCAGAAAAAATTATCAATATACATTGCTCATGGTTTTGAAGAACAAAGGTAACCAAACATGCATACTTGGTATGGCATTGAGTTATCGAGGTAACTTTAACAAAAAAATTATATTTTAGATTGGAAAAATTTTGAAAGGGAGGTGAAGAGGAAAAAGATGAAATCTGAAACTAACAACCAAAAAACATTTTCTTCCTTTGTAATACCTTTATTCCGGAGGAAAACTGTTGATGCAAACAAGAATCATCCTGCAAAAAAAGAAAAATCTTTTGTGATAAATGGACAAAAAACAAGAGCAATCGAAAGTTGAATTGAAATAAATGGCACAAACTCAACAGTTGAAAGCAATACTTCACAAATATTTTGCCCAGTCGGATTCCAATAATGAGTTTGACCATCTGAGTGCACCCAACTGTGTTTACCCGTGAAAGCAGCTTCACCTACAATTCTGGACAGCACAAGTAAACTGTATCAGCCCTTTGTGTTAGGCTTTCCAATTGAAAAGAATCTCCACTTTTATCTCACCAGTTTCGTGAAAAATATGCAATTTTGGAAAAGTGAAACTAAACACAACAATAATTTGACCATACCCTTCACCCAGCAAGTGGACCTGTGGATGCATGTCGGCGATCTCTTCTCCCAGATGCTCTTCATAGTATGCTTCTTCCACAGTCAACAACCTTCAAGAATTTCAAACATGCAACGCAATCCACGGTGAGAAAGATCAAAAATACCAGTGAAATGTGAGAGTACTCTTTGCCAAGATATGACAGGAGTAATTCGGAGTGTGAAACTTTTGAGCTTCCCAGTATAGAAAAATGCTTACACAAGTGACATAACAGAAGAGAAGGAAGAAAAAAAAAATGCTTACAAGGAATTGCGTGGATGAAAGCGCCAGAAAATAGCATAAGACCAAGCATCAACAGAAGAACAAAGAGTCTTGAGCTTATTCCTTAGAGTGAGAGGCATTGTGATTGGCATTAACTAAAGTGGTTATTACCAATGCATGAAGAAGCAAAGTGCAGAATATATAGCAGAAGAGAGAAATTGGTGAAATGAAGAGAAGGCAGGGAGGGCCACCAAAAGCGAATATTCACTCAAGAAGCTTAGAAATTTGTATGTGTCAAACACAGAAGAAGAAAAAGAAAGGCAAAGTCTGAACAGAAATGTTGTCAGTTTTGGCCTATTCTCACTTTGAATCAAAAAAAACTGAAAGAAAGCATAATATAGACATGTATTTAATTGAATAAATATTATTCTAATGTTGTAGTAGTAGCAGTAGTCACTAGTTGTTGTGTTTTTTTAGGGACAAAAAAACCAACAACATCCATTACTGTAACTCTCTTTCCTCTTCCCTAGCTTCCAATTTCCAACACACCTTACAACATCAACTTCTCCCACCACCGCCCACAAATATTCCCTATCTTCATTTAATATAATTTTTTAAATATTCATTCTCATAATAATTACTATTATTTTTATAATAAAACTTGCTCATATATGACGTCCATGTTCATCATTTTTAATATTACATATTTAATATAATATCCTCAAAATTTAAAGAGTCGTGGTCATCATTGGCATTCAGATACGCATGTATTTTAGGATTTCAAGTTTAGATGAGAAAAAATATTTTCTCGTGATTATATCATAATTGTTAATAATTTATACTAATGGATGGAAATAATTATAATTTACGAGCATTGAATTTCAGAATCTTATAATGTTGTAAAAAGTTGCTGATACCATGCATTGCATACTAGCACATCATAATGAATTAATAGACAATATTATATAGATTTGTAAAGTATCTTCTTGCGCCCCGCGCTCTAGCTACATTCACAAAACTGGTATAGTACAGTGTTTTCAGTGCTTCAAAGCAAGAACAAGAATCATATTCAGACAAAAATATCAATTTTAAAATATTAAAACAAATTAGTGTTTTTTTTTTAAATTTGAGAAATTGGTTTGAAGTTTTTTTAAAGCTTGAAAATACAGCTATATCTTGTCTCGTCAAATATAACAAGAAAATAAAAAAACATCAAATTAAAAAAAAAATATTCTATTAGTATGGTATTTAGCTTCATCAGCAATGTTAAAACTGACATACTGGATCTCAACAATTAAAGGGATTTTAGTCCCTTATCTCACAAGCTAATGGACTAATCAGCAATCTGAAAACGTAGAAATTAAAAATTATTAGAAATTGTACAAAAAAATTAAAAAGTGTTAAAATAAAATTATTGGAATTGTAAGGAAAAGTGAATGCATTAATGCAATAGAAAAAAAAAAGGAAACTTAATTTATGTCATTCGAACATCAAATAAAGCATAAAGAAACACTTGATATCTTTAAACTTTTTCAACAAAAAATATAAATATTTCACCTATTCATTTACTTACTACAGGTTAATGAATTAGATGGAATAAAGTCGTATTTAAATAATTAACATATTAATTATTGTAAATAGTTTGATTTACGGATTAAGAAAAATGTCCAAAGGTTCAATAATGTGCACCTACTTCTTCCAATTCCAGAAAATAGAACTCTTCCAAAGTTTCACAAAAATATAAGTTTGCTATTATTCAATCTTTTGTTGATATATATTTATATTAGGATGACAAAATTTTAGTAACTTACAAATAAATAACTAACCAAAAAATATTCTCATTTATGAAAGTAGTTATTTTATATTAATTTTTTATCACAAAAATAATTTTTTAGTTTTATATTTATACACATTTTTTAATTTTTTTAACGCTTGTAATCCTTATGTGTGTAATTTTATTCCTCTTTAGTTATGTAAGACTAAGAGAAAAATAAAAATAGTATGTCTACCAACTAAAAAGGTATATATTTAAATCATATGGCCAAAAGAAACATAACTATAGAGATTAGATTAATAATGTGTTCTTTATTTTTTAAGTATACATAATCTAATATTTTAAAAAATCAAGAAGAATAGTTATAGTATAATATAGAATACCTTTACTCTTTTTCATGCAACCTTATTTATGGACCTTTATAATATGTCATAAAATCATTAAATGAAAAAAATCAATATTTTTAATATCTTAAATATTAAAATATTTAATATGATCTTATGAAATATTCAAGCGAATTAATACGGGAATAATATAATAAATACTAAAAATACTTTTGGTAATATTTTTTGTACTCTAATCTGGGATCAGTGGTACTGTTACTGTTATTTCCTTGTTCCAAGACAAAAAAGTTTTGTCTTATGGTTCATCTTCTTCTCTCCTCGTTTCTCACCAAAAGTAACTATTCCCATTTCAAGTGTAATTTTTGTTTAAACTGAATAAAAGTACAGATAATTTTTTAAATATTAATATATTTACACACTTAAGATTAATTTTAAATTATTTTACATCAAGAAGTGCTTTATATATGTGATAAACTTTGCATGAAGTTATATTTGAAACTCATTATCCAAAATTTTCTAATGAAAAATGGATTATCTTAATGGTCTTATTCACTTGAGTAGATTTGAAAGAGAGTAATTGAGTGGATTTGAGAGGATTTGAAATTAATCTTTATTTTTGTTCATCTGAGTGAATTTGAAAGTAAAGTTTATGAGAATTAGTTTATGATTTAATTTATGTGATTGACTAAAAAAATTTATTTCCAAATTTACTCTCACTTACTTCCAAATCTATTCAAATAAATAATAACAAAAACAAAAGTATCTTCAAATCCTCTCAAATTCTCTTAATTACTCTCTTCCAAATCTATTATGTGAACAATGAGAAATATCTGATGTCAATTCATAATCAAACAGATAACATTAATAATAATATGAAAAATGTTTTTACCTTCGAGTCAATAAAGTTTGCATTAATTGTTATTATTTCATGTTAATCAAATTACAATTATTTTATGTATAAAATGAAAAAAAGAATAAGTTATACAGTGTTTCTTTAACATAACAATAAAAAAGTTAATTTAAATTTATCTTTTTATTTCTAAAAATATTTTTTGGAAACTCATCCCTAAATTATCTATCATTTATGTCACATTGTGTATGTTTAAAAAACGCTATCTTAATGAAAAATAGGATAATTGAACACCAAAAAATTGGAAAATTGCGTTTATTTTACACAAACTAAACGTATTTGTTCATTTTGCTTAAAAAAAATGTAATATGCATATGGAAGAATGGATAATTATAAACTAGTGATCTAGTTCATTATATACATAGCAGAAAAAAATAATTTTTTACATGCAAAATGATGGAGTGTGAGGAAGTTTTACATGATATGCAGAATCTTTGATAATGTTAACAAAAAAAGGAAGATAAATATAAATAAATAATTTGATTTTAGATGGCAAAAATGAGTAGAACTTTTGGATTGCTTATGATGGCATTGAACAGCCATGATGAAGCGTGTGGTGGCTGAAGGGGACAAAATTATATGCCTTTCCTCACTAAATAAACAACACTTTCATTAGCTATGCCAAAAAAAAATACCCATTTTTATAAATAAACTTACTACTAAAGGAACTTCGCGTTTTGCAATCACTCAATTTCTTTTCTTTTCTGACCTTTCTTTTGTATTCTTCTTCTTTTCTCACCCTAAGCAAAAATAAATGAAGTGCTAAATTCTTCGAGCTTATGAAAGTTGAAAAGACACTGCTTCTTGTGTTCAACGACCCTATGATTTTCAATCAATGACCACCACCTAATCAACTAAAGCAACATCAACACTGTTTAAACCACATTTCCAATTCATGCTTCTTCCATAAGCTTATGTTCTTGTCTTAACCTATGTACCCATGTCATTTTGTTAAGGTTTGTTTGTTTATAGGAGCTATATGAACAACCTCGTTATACATAGCCTCCTAGCTTGTTCGTTGAGATTGTAACCACTGTACTTCACCGTTTCACACCAATATCCCTAATTGCAAATAAATTTCATGTACATTTTATACACAAGATTTACATATTATTGGATTTATTGAGAAATAGATTTACCGGAAAGATACCATACTGACGAGTTTAGTCACTCACATTTACATTGATATCATTCTTTATCCAAAACTTAAGATAATAAATTAATTAATTTTTCATTTTTATACAGTATTCTATTCTTTTCATTTTTATTCAATATAAAATTTTGACTTTTTGAATTTCCAATAATATATATAATAGTTTTGTTTGTATATGAATAGTTACGGCTAACAAAACAAGAGTCTATAAAAATTTATGTCATCTTCAACTAAAATCTATAAATAATATATTTATATATTATTTTTCTTATAAAATGTTTGATTTTCTACTATTTTTTATTTAATATAAGACTCTCAACCATTACATTCTAGTTAAGATAAAAAAAAAATTATGTCTTTTGTTATATTTTTTTTTGGGTTTTATTAGGCAGAAGAAACATGTTTTTTCTTTCTCCTTTTGGGTTTGAAATTTTAAACAAAAGGGCATGGTGAATTAAATAAAGAATATTTGAAATGGTGAAATTGTAGGCAATTGAACATAAGGTCCTACACATGATGAATTGGAGGAAGTATAGGGATTTTGTTTTGACCCTTTCAATTTGAATGATAATGCGTCGAATTCAAACAATGCAACTTACCTATATAATGTTTGGTTTTAATCTGAGTTGAAAGTTTGTATGGTTTGGCCTTTAAGTGAGGGGCGATGGGTCCTATATTATTGGAATAAGACAGAAAACTATTATGATCAGTTATTACTTATTATATGCCATGTTTCTCTTTACTCCAACGCTGCCACATGTAATTGCGTTTCTCCTTCTTCAATTTCCTTTCTTCTTTGCTTTTTGTTTTTCGTTTAAAAGTAAAAAAAATAAATAATATATAAAAAACACAAATATTAATTTTAAGTTTGTGTATTAAAATTATATCATTGTTTTTTGTACAAATAATATTACCTCGTAGTTAATAAATAATTTCAGTAAAAGAAATTCTAACATTGTTAAAAATAAACTTTAAGTCTAATTCAACTTCACAAAATTAATTTATGAGATGAGGTTTACACTCACTTATATACTATCAATTGATCTTATTTTTAGTCAATGTGAAACTTTCAACAAGCATAAATAACTTTTTATGTGAAAGTTTTGTGAGTGTTGAATATAATATTTTTTAAATCTTAATTAATTGCACTGAAGATTTGACCTAAGTATAATCAAAGGGGTATAATTGAGATGGTTTTGGTTTGTTCAGAAAATCTGGAAGTGGATTTGCTTGTATTGTAAGTGTTGGTTGATTGCCAACATATTGTATCAGCAAAGTTGAGGTAGGGTCACAATGAAGTTGAAAAAAGTGGTATTTTTATATATGGATTTACCTAGCAGGACTTGCACTAGGCTAAAAGGTTTAATTCACTCATTAAACACTTATTAAATATTTATAGTTCAAAATTATTATTACATTTGGTTAAAATATATTATTTTTATTATTTTGTATGTCTAGTAAATGCCAATTATAAATAAAAAAAATTAGATTAAATATTCAAATAATAAGTTTTAGTATTAATCTAAAATAATTTTGACGATGATACACAGCAAAAATTTATTTTAAGTGAAGATAGAATCTAGAGAAACTTGGTTTCTTGGAAATTCGTTGAACAAACTAAATTTTTCTTAACAAAAATTGAGTTGAGAACATGGATTTATAGGTGAAGAGAATGTGTGAAATTTAATATGTTGAAGGAAACTTTAACTTTTAATTGAAAGGAGTCGTGGAGAAAATTAGTAAGCGAATTGATTAAGTGAAAGATGAATAAAACTTTTTAATGAATAGTTCACTTCTTACTTATTGGCTCAACGAATTTGCATAAAAATAAATAAATTTCTCCTATTTTGGAAATTGAGTGATATAACTATGTTTTTAAAAGAGAAAAAAAAAATAAAAGACTTCTTAAGAATAAGAAACTAGGCACGAATCTATTGAAGCTATTAAGGAAGTTTGAGAAAGAAAATGTTCTCGAAAAAGTGTTTACTTGAAAGAAAAATGCAACTTGTGTAAAAAGATGAGCAAATATAGAAAGTATTTCTTTTATGTTATAGCAAAGAAATATGCCATTTTTCATTGGTTACTTATGTTTTATTTTCTACTCATGTACGTGTAAAAACCACGACAATTGTAAAGTAACAATTTATTTGCTCAAATTACCCAATCTTAAGAATAAAGGCATAAATGCATGGGTTGTACAATTATTCATTTATTTTTATGTTATGAATAAACACAATTTTCTTTTTATTCATATTTCTTTCTTTAACTCTTTTTTTTCATGTCACTTTCTTTCATTATTCTTTCTTTTGGTAAATAAACATGAGTCATCTATCATTTTCATGTGTTTGATAATTTTGTTACTATGTTTTACTAGTTTTTTTACAGGTGGAGTTCAACATAACCAAAACAATTATAATATATTTATGATTTTATATTTTATATGGACCAAATGTTTTTTTTATTTAATCTTAATTGTATTTCACTTTTGAAAAAATATTTTATAAAATATAGTAGTTTAGGTAAAATAATATTCTATTATTATATGAGGTGATCCACTTAGATTGATTTAGTTTATATTATACCTACACAAATATCATATCATATATTTAATTACATGATAATGATTATATTAAGAAAGTGAAATTTAAATCTTTAGTATTTATATCATTAAATTTTTTTTCTATTCCAAAAACAAAACAAAAAGTGCCCGGGTGGAACAAAACAAATGAAGTCAAAAGTATGTTGATTTTAAATAATGATTTTGTAAGAATTATTCAAAATTTATTTGTAGATAAAAACAATTAATTTATTTAGTACAATAAGTATTGACATGTGTTATTTTTAATATAATAAAAAAATAATACAAAAAACTTTAATTCTTTTAATTTTATTTAAATTTTATTAATAATTTAGATAATTGAAAAAGTGTTTTGGTATTTGATATTTAATAATTGTTTGACGTGTTTATTAAATAAACATAATACGAATATGTATTTCGTTGTATATTAACGTTAATTTTTTTAATAAATACATTAGACAATTATGAAAACGAAGTTATTTCATTATTATTTACTTTTTTAACTAATGAATAAAACATATTTGCATCAGAAATAAAGGATAATAAATATACAATAACTTTTGTGAAATTGTTTTAAGTGTTTTGTTATATTATAGAATTTTTTTTTTATACTCAATTGATCTACAACAAGTTTCTATTTATTTCTACCCAAGTTATTTATAATTCTCATCTTCTTTAATAATTTTTTTTATAATGTATTTTTACTGTTTATTATAAAAATTGTTTGATTTACTGAATTTTATTTATTCTTTAAATATATACTAAAGTGCGAATAAATAAAACAAACAAATTTATACTAACACTGTTGTGTATAGTATGACTCTCCGGTCAATCATTAATCGAATGGTCAATAAACTTATAAGTCGATCAGTGAATTGATTGGTCAATTACAAACAGAGTTAATCATAAAAATAATTACATTAATTTTAAGCTAGATCATCATTCTTTGAACTGTAAGTAAACTATTACTAATCAAAAATCTATTCTAAAATTTATAAAAATTTAGAATTTAGATAATTAGTTACATTGTGTTAGCATTATCAAACAAACATTAACTTTAACATAAGAGTTATAATACTCAAATTCAAGTAAAGAAAATAAATTAAAAATAAAACACTGACTTAAGGTTTTAAGCTTGAAAATTTGAGACTCTAAAAAAACATACTTAAGATCAATTCATAAACCGAAAGAAGAATTGTAAGTAAACTATTACTAATCAAAAATCTATTCTAAAATTTATAAAAATTTAGAATTTAGATAATTAGTTACATTGTGTTAGCATTATCAAACAAACATTAACTTTAACATAAGAGTTATAATACTCAAATTCAAGTAAAGAAAATAAATTAAAAATAAAACACTGACTTAAGGTTTTAAGCTTGAAAATTTGAGACTCTAAAAAAACATACTTAACATCAATTCATAAACCGAAAGAAGAATTGTTATTTGTATTATACTAAAAGTAAAATATATTAATATTTATTATATTAAAAATAAGATTCGTTGATCCTAGATAAGGAATGAAAATTGTGAGACGTAAATGAATAAATTGTTATGAAAAAGAGAAGAAAGAGAAAGTAAGAGGAAGAGACAAAGGTGACAGGAACAGGTCCATTCCACCAAGGTTCTTTACGACATAAGCCAGGCTTTAGTCATTTATATCTCAATAATGTTGTCCAACAAAGTGAGACATTCACCCTCCTCTTACTCACTTTTCTCATCTTCTCTTTTCGGTTCACGCTGCTCCATCTTAATTAACCTTAATTTTACATTTTTTTAATTAATCACAAAACTATTTCCTTTCACACGTGTCGCCTTCTACTCAAACACTGCTCCTACAAAAAGTCTATTCTCCTTTACACCTAAGACCAAAGTACAACACAGCTTTCCAGCACAGCGTGACATATGCTACATAATATAATTATTTTTTATATTATAGATTATATGTAATTAATCCAGTGAGTAAAAATTGAAAATAAAAGACAGTTAATTAAAGGGCCGTATAATGTGTTATGATTATGGTGGCATTTGGTGAATTAATTGAGGATTGAGTTGTTTAGAAAGTCAACTCAATAATTTTTTTGTATTTGTGTGGTCACTTTTCCAGCTGTGATTCACTGTAAACTTAGTCAATGGTTGATTCTGAATTCCCACCTAAAGGATGAATAATTAAGCATTGATTAGAAACTCCATTATCCTTTTGGTTTCTCTTAAAAGAGGTGAGAACGAAGATGTTGTTGCGGAAGAAGAACATATAATTATCATAGCTTTCCCATCATCACTCACATTTCAAGTAACATCATCGTCATGCTCAAAATTTCTTAACGAAATTCTTATGCTGATTCAAATTCATTATGTGATTAATTTTAATTTCGCAAGGACTTCTCAGTATCCTATCAAATTTTTTTGGTACACTCAATTAAAAATCTCCGGAAAATTATTTCCTTAGAAGTGGGATGATTGTCTACCAAGAAAAAAAATGGATTTGTTTTATTACATTTTATTATGTTCCAGAAAATGAATTGTCTCTCCATAATGACAAAAAAACAAAGTTGGAAAACAATGATTACTACTTACCAAATTTTATTTAATTCTAATCCTATATCTTATTCTCGTTTTCCACCTTTTTGTTCAGTTTCTTTTTCATTTTAATTTTGAGTTTTTCTTTTTTAGTGTGATTTATTTTTTCGTTGTGTTTCCTTCATAGTGTGTAGTGTCTAATATTCTTTTGTGGTCTTTCTTTTTCTTTTTTAGATGTGTTGGTGACTCCTCTTCTTCTTTGTGAAACAAAAATTAGGTATAAGCATGGTTAAAGTTCGTTTTTGCATTTTGAAACTTATAAAGCAAATCGGATGTCGAAATAAATTCATGGATTTGGAAATCTGGTTAGAAAAAACTAACGAGTTTAGTCTTCACTAAATTTAGAAATTTGTTGAAAACCTCACAAAATTTCAAAATTCGATTAAGGTTTTAACAACTTTCAAAATTCTTCGAGACCTTTATTAGATTTCGAAATTCATTGAATGTCTCGACAAATTTCAAAATTCGGAGAAGGTCTCGTCATATTTTGAAAATTAGTTAAAGGATCACTCAATTTCAAAATTCGACAAGGTCTTCAATAGATTTCGAAACCCAACGAGACCTTCACCAAATTTTGAAATCTAGTGAAACCTTCACCGACTTTTGAAATTCGTTGAATGTCTCGTCAGATTTCGAAATTTGATTAAGTTTGAATTTTTTTTTTTAAGTTTTATTATTTTAGTTTTGTCTTTAATTTTTTAGCTTTTTTTTTAAAATAATTTGTTAGGTATTATTATGAATGAAGTGAGCTATTGAGTGGTGACAATATTATGTTATAGGTGATTATATTGTAAAATGGAATATTATCCATCCGGTATTGATTCCCAAGTAAATTCGTACTTCGTGCTAGATTTTTCTCCTTTCATCAATGAAGTGGCGGGGAGATATTACATAAATAATTTTACAACCGATCAAATATTTCTCTCTTATGATGACTTAATTGAATGGGTTTGAGAGACTGCATTTCATTTTAAGTTTGCGGTCGTAACCATAAGATATGAAAAAGCTAACGGTGAACCTGGAAGAAACATGTTTGTCTTGTTAGGATGTAAAAGAGATGGAAAGTATAAGAAATACAAACATGATGCTCAGTAGAGTATATACAACACAAGAAAATGTGAGTCTCCTTTAAAGTTGTGGGGCAAGCCAAATTCTAATGGAGAAAGGTGAATATTGAAGGTAATATGCGGATATCACAACCATGATTTGTCACAGAGTTTAGTTGGTCACCCTTTTGTTAGGAGGTTAAATCCCATTGAACATTCATTACTTGTTGATATAACTAAGAATCAAGTGAAGCTTGCAAATATTCTATTAATTCAGAAAGAAAATAATGATTGTAATGTCACAACAATCAAGCAAATTTATAACATAAGGTATACATACAAACGATCATTAAGGGGGTCAAGAACTAAATTGCAACAATTGATGATGATGGTAGATTGTGAGAAGTACCTTCATTAGAATAGATTTTGTCGACGAATCTGAGGTGATAAGTGACCTCTTCTAGACATATCCTGATATAGTGAAATTGTTGAATGCATTTAATATTATTTTCTTGATGAATACGACATACAAGACAAAAAAATATTGAATACCCTTTCTTGAGATAGTTGGTGTGACATCTACATAATTGACATTCTCAACAACCTTTGCATTCCTATCAAGTGAACAGTAAAATAATTTCACTCGGGCTTTGGAAATGCTTAAAGATTTATTTATGACATTTTAGGGCGGTCCACATATGATTGTTAGTGACAGGGACATGAATTTAATGAATGTCATTGTTAATGTATTCCCTGAGTGTTATCAGTTGTTATGTCGCTTCCACATTCTGAAAAATGTCAAAGCCAAGTGCAACGAAGGATAGTACCCATGATAGATCAGTTCCATCCTATTGGTCACCCTTTCATTCTCGATGTTGTTGATGTTGTTTCTGATGGTCATTGTGGTTATAGATGCATTGTTGCATCATTGGGGCTAGGTGAAGGGTCATAACCCCTTATTCGACATAACTTGTTTAAAGAATATAGTCAGTTGCTTGATGAATACACAACACTAGTGGGAAGCTTTGAGCAACTAGAAGAACTGAGGAGGTCTTTGCTAGTGGAGTCACAATCAACAATACACGTTTCCATAGTTGAAACTTTACTTATTATTTGTTAGCTTTTTCTTTCGTAACAATTTGTTTCATTCCTTACATGCTAATATGGACATGTGGATAACAATACCAAACATACACTATATTATTGCTATTCAACATAATGTCATCTTAGTCTGTCTGTCATATGGATAAAATTATACGATATTCTCACTACGTAGCACACCACCTTCTAATATAAGACAACATCGATTAATTTGCACAAGACACATTCATGGATGTCATTTCGTGCAGGTAATGTTATTATTCTTTACTTTCATTTCAAAATAACTTGTATAAATTAATATTAATTTTACAAGTTCAATTATAAGAAGATTGTCTTTTGCCATATCGTCAACTCACTATTATCCAGATGTGTGAGCATGGTCATCTTTTTACATAAGTAGGCTGCAAAAAATTGTATAGTCGACAAGCGATACTATTAATTATGTTGACGTACTTGAACCCCGATATTTGTGTAATGTGAAGATATGTATAAATGAACATTACTTTTGTTATTAATTCATTGCAAAACGTTCCACTCTCATGCATATAAAATCTCATCCTCTCCATGAACAAATTAAGTTTATATAAATGAACAAAGTTTTTCAATTACATAAAAAAAGTCCAAACAAATAAAAGTTGTTTTGATATATCATAAAAAGTTCGAACTTACAAAAAAACTAATACAATAGGTCAAAACGATGCTGAATGTCTTCCATAAACATGTCAATCTCTTCTCATGTTAATGTTCTTTAGTTGTCAAACGAGCTATCTTAAGACCTCGTTAGTATGTTCATAGGCTATCGTCCCCTTACTTACATCCTGACAAACATTGTAAGATTCTGAGGATGCACCTCAAAGATCCATGTAATAACTTTGATCCATTCTCATATCCCCACAAAAACACATTCAGGAAGATGTTAGTGAAACATCTCACCAACTATGATCCAGTCAGAAAACAAAGTGATGGTCAGAAGTGGACGACTAGCCCGATGTGACTCATATAAACACCGGATGACCCCATCATATGTTAGTCATCCTAATGTGACCTAGTCTCAAGTAGGCTACAAACCTGTCTCTTTGTCACCCAACGTGTGCACGAGGTCTGACTTCATAGCAATTGGGTAAGACATGTCTCCTTCCCATTCCACGAAAATGTTCATAAATTCAACTCTACAAAAAAAAAATTAATTAAAACTTGGTGAACAATGAAAAAAAAGAAAATCAAACTACAAGATATTTGTGTACCTATAAAAGAGTCAGATATTCAACCATTTTCTTTGTCTCAGCAAAATTGACATCTTTGAGTTACTCGTACATCTGGGCTAGTGTAGCCTCAGGCATATCCGTCACATGTGTCATATCTCTAAATAACATCAAGTACGATACATGGATCAATGTGACACTCCTATTCGTGAAAATGGTACATCCAACTAGATGTAACAAGTATACGTTTATGCGGCACAATCCCACTAGTAGTGCTCACAACACTTATTATAAATATCTCTCAACCAGCTCACCCTAACTTTTGGACCACGTGCTTATGTCATCTCAACTTCAGCCCTTGTGCGATCCATACCCAATAGCTCCACAATAACAGATCGAGCTTCTTCAAGTTCCAACAAGTCAATTGGACATAATTATCCCATTAGTGAAGCAACAATGACACGTCATCTATTGTGATGGTCATCTCACCCATCGCCAGATGGAAACTATTTGTCTCAAAATAAAACATTTGTCGATGTAGTTATAAGAAATGTCACATAAGGACATCAAACCAAAATTCAACAAAAAAATGTTGAATTGCCTCATGACACAGTCCAATTTTTTTTTTCCATGGAAGATTAACTTCGACCCTACACAAAAATAATTAATATAAAATTCATTCAAACTACTCATTAGCCATTAAAACTCAAGTATTATACTAGCCTGACCCTATCATAAGGCATACGTAACATGCTCCACATAATGAGTTATGAGTGATGTATCGTGTGGATCTCCGGAGAATCTACCTACTTCTTCTTCTTCTTCTTCTTGAAAGACATCTACCACTCAACAACATGATGTTGTTGTTCAGTAACATTGTGATGCTCCTCATGAACATCTTTAGGCCGCCTTCTACGAATTGATGTCGTATGCCTCATTCTCTCCTAACCTTGTGAAAAACTCTTTTCTTATTAAGTTCACCTTGTGTTATTGCCATAGGAAGGAATTCAAGATGCAACAACTAGGATTTTCAAGTAACAGAGGTGAGTAAATGTGTGAGCTGGTATGTGATTCAACATATGAGAGAAAAAGTAAAAAGTTGTTAACTTCAGGTGAAAAGTTTTTACCTTGTCAGAAGGTTATTCTTGTCATTTTTTATAAATTTTAGAGGTGCATGGAGAAGCATCCCTTAAAGTTTATTGAAGCCCAAATGATACTGGTGAACATTTGAGGCTCACAGTTGCTTCGTGGTCAGGGGATCCAGTAGAAAATGGGAAAGTCCTGTAGTTTATAACTTGTGAAATTAAAGAAAGACACGTTTTGTCAAATAAAATAAGCAAATTTGAATAATTTTAAACTTAAATGTCAATTTTACTTAGTCAAATATATTTAAAAATAATGAATAAAATAAAAAGGTATATTGTTTAAAATATAATATCGTATTTTTTTAGAACTCAAGTTAATGTAGTTGTAAAGCCGTATATTTTCAAAGTAACTCTTTTAACCCAACTCATCTTATTCAAGGCTAAAGGCCCAATTTGACTGCACATGGGTCGTTATTTTTGTAATTTTCTTCCCGCTTCACCCCTATTACTCACTGCACTCCCATACTAACATAAAAGAAGTAAAATTAAAAGTTATGTGGGTGCAGTTAAAAATTATGATGGTGCAGGAATAAAAAGGCATACTTTTTTCTCAAAAAATACTTTCTATGTTTTTAGAAATGATGACTGTGTATTTAACATAACTAAAATATAGAGTAATTAACTTTTAATATATAAAATATATCGTGACATAAATTTATAACAAAGCCATAATTTTTACATATAGATTAGGTTTGATGATAAACAAAATTAGTTATGTGATATTTTTCAAATATTAAAATAAAATTTAAAATAAAGGATTAAAAAAATAGATTGAAAGATATTAAGAAAAAAAAAATAGTACTTAAAACATTATCGTTGAAAAGAAAAAGGGTAAATCACACCTCACTTTCCGTGTGTTTTAATTAAGTAACATTCATTACTCGTATTTCATATTAAAATGTCATATTGACTAAAATTATTATAATAATAGAGAAGGTCAATATCACTTTCTGAAATTACAATAAAGATGCACATAATTTATTAAAAGAAAAAAACCAGATAAATGTCTATATAAAATTTAAATAAGATGTAACTATCCTCTTATTAAAAACATAAAAAAAAGTGCGTATTTAAAACTATAAAAAATATGACTGTGGTTTAAAATATCAACAATTTTCTTTACACATGAACCGTGTAAGACAAAGCCGTCTAATATTTATTATTTTATTAAGTTGGTCAATTTTAAAAATAACAGCTTTAACAAGTATCATTAATGATAGTATAATTAATCTCACTTTTTTTATACCTCCTTCTTTTTCTAATAAAGAAGCCATTTTATTCCTCATTTTGGCTTTCTTGCAACCCAACGAACAAAAGTGAGTGAAAGATGACGTATATGTTTTTTTTTTCTAATGTTTGATACATAAGATCATATAGTGTTGTAGGGTTAATTTTAAAAATATTTTTTGTTTTATTTATTTATAATCCAACAATATCTTTTTCACTTATTTTTTGTGTTTATTTTCTCCTTCCCAAAGGGAAGATTAGGCACATGGCAGCAGGGACATGAAATGAAGTGTGCTACAGACGTCAAAAAATGTCAGAATATAACATGCGTTTCACGTCTATCACACCAATTACGCCCACCATTTCCACTTTCCCTGCTCTTTCGATTTAGTATAATAATCTCTTTTTATTATGCCAACTAATTAACAAAAAAAGAAAATTATTAAATAGGTATCATTTTAAATAATTTTTCATATACAAAATTATAAATCTAATAATAGAAAAATGAATTTATGTGGAATTTGATGAGCTAATATAAGAAGTGAGAAATTTGGTTGAATGTTGTTTACTAATTTTGATTAGTGGTAGTGGGTTACAGCGCAGAATGAGAAGAAAAAGACAAGCATGGTCACAGAAGAGAAGTCGGGTAGGAATGTAGATGAATTGATGAAGCAAGTGGGACTGAGAGAGTGTGTAGTTATTCTTATTAGCACACATGCCGAGGGGAATGTTTACGGGGTCCCACATCGAAAAAGAAAGAGAAAAATAGAAGATAACAATGTATGTTTTGTGTCAGATCCTTGTCACTTTCTTTTCTTCTTTCAATTGAGATACACAAACAAAGGAACAAGATGTGGGACTCAAGCAATCATCAATGGTGTGTGTGAGAGAGAGAGAGTCACAGAAATATCAGAATGAACCCATTTTCATTATTTTTCATGCATCTGCATTTGCATACCAAACCAAAATAAAGATCTGTATATTATTATTGTGGAGACCGGTAGGTGGGGTTTTGATTGATGCAGCTTTATAGTTTGTAGTTATGATGACTATAGTTAATCAATGTTACTACTTCTTTAATGGGATGTCACGTGAAGATATCAGAACTCTCTCACCTGGCCTTTATTCTCCTCTAGCTAATTACAGTACACCTTCTGCTTCATCTTAACACTTTTTTTTTAATATCATCATAAATATACTTTGCTTCAACTCACCTTCAATTAAACCTCAATCTATGAAAACAACAGTACAAATAAAAGTCAGAGGAAGAAAACATATTCAAACAACAACCACCACCATACATATTCACATTCCTCAAGCATAACATCACATACCAATTATATAATATAACATTCTTGTACATTATACTTTTTTTTTCACAAACCAATTGATGATGATGATGGAAGAAAAATTACATGAAAAGGGCAACTCTTTCTAGCTACTTGTTAACCCTAAAAAAATGGGGTTAATCTTTGCATATGATGAAATTAATGTAATGTAACCCTTGTTTACTTTTCCCACATGCGTAGGAAGGATTTGGATCGGCTGGAACGGGAACAGGCATGAAAGAAGTGAAGCCGGTGGCAGTTGAAGTGATCCCAGTGAGAAGCTCCAATGCAGAAAGGTGTGAAGTTGTAGGAGTGGTGGTAGAGGTAGTTGAAGAAGAAGAAGAAGCCGAAGCAGACATGTTGTTGTTGCTACTATTGTTGTTGTTTTGCTGAACCAATTCAGAGATGTTTCGGAAATCTGGGGTTGTGGCTGGGAAACCCAGATTGAGATCTTGACCTTGATGAATGTTATTCTTAGGGTTTTGAGAGTGTGGTGCGATGACCAGATCAGGAAGCTTCTTATTATCTGGTGAATTATTGTGAGGTATGGAAGAAAAAGTAGAAGATCTCTTGTTCTTCCTGGAGCCACCTCCTACAGGGATGTTTCTGAGGGATCCACCTTCAGTCCAATACCTTCTACAAGTTTTGCAGAAATAGCGAGGCTGTGTGAGGCTATAGTTGTTGTAGTAGCAGAACTTGGTGTTAATTGAATGACACCTTGGACAGTTAAGAGCTTGTTCTTTCTGTGGCCTTGGCTTCCTTTCCACAGCACCTGCAACCTTCGGACATGTATTTGTAGCTGCTATATCTTCCATTGGTTTCACCACCATCTCCTGCAACATCATGCACAAACATGTTAATTAATCGAACCATGCATCTGTGTCTGGTCTACATATCATACCAAGCACAAAACATATCGGTCTAACTTTTCACGATTGAGGAAGAAGGAGGAAATTGTGTGTATAATTCTATGACATATGGCAAAAGAAAAAGATGTAGAAGAAGAAACTAAAGCAGAACTTTTGAAGTGGGAAAAGCAAAGGGAAAAAGTGAGAAAGCGAAAGGTATAGAAAATTGAAAGATATATGAATAAATTGATAACGTAGTTTCACTTGCACCAGGTGCAAAAAAGGAATCAAAAGGTAAGTGTGTTAGATTTAATTGGTTACCTGAGGGCACTGAACTGTGTCCATGGAATTGGATGAAGATGAAGATGAAGAGAAAATGAAGGTAGGTGCAGTGAAGTGAAGCTGAAAGAAGGAGAAATGATGGAAGGTTTTGTATTTTAGTTGAAACTCGTTGCAGAAGCAGAAAAAAGGGAATGATAGAAACCTGTGCAAGAGTATATGAATGAATCCAATACTTTTTGCTACTTTATCAGTTTTAAGAGTCAGAAAGAAGATAAGGGAAGGTACAAAAAAATATAAATATAATTTCTATTCTAAATATTATATTCTACGTATTTCCAACACCGTAGGAATACACGTTAAACATGGGAATACGTGTACATGAATTTAAATCTAACCTATCCACTCATAAATCTCGTTCTAAGCTCTTTTAGAAATAAAAGAGTGAAACAAAATTATCTTTAATTAATTTTTATTTTTTTTATAAATTTAAATATTTTTAATTAAACTTTTATTAAATTTTTTATTTATTAAATATTTCTAAAAAAAATTATTTTTAAGTGAAAATATTTTATTTTATTTATTTATTATATCTTAAACATGTTTTTTTATTAATATAAAATGGTATTATAATAAATATAAAAGAATAATATAACACTTATATATAACCTAATTAAAATAAATTAATGACAAATTTAATTCAAAAACATAAAAAATTTAAAACTTTAAGTATTTAATAAATAAAAAATTTGTAACAATAAATATCATATTGTTATTTTTTTTTTAAGCTTTTATACAAAAGAAAAACATAACTTTTCAATTTACTTCGTAATGCCATAATAAATGTACAAGGCTAAATAATTGAAGAATTGAAATAAAAGGACTTATTATAAAAAGAGAAAATTAATATTATATAAATAATAAATAAAAATATTTTTTAAGTGATAATTAAAAAGTTAAGAAGAAAACATGATTAGGGTATCGATAAAACAAGTTAATGTTGAAATAACACGTATGTTAATGTTCTTTCTTAATTTTTATGATACTTGTGCTTACGTATATGAGATTCTATGAAGAATAATACTAAGAAGGTAAAGAGAATCGCTTGATTTATTCTTTATTTTATATTAAATTTTACGTTTTAATATTTAGTAAAATTGGAAATCTTCTTAATATTATTTTCATAAGTTCTTAATATAAATAATTAACATTCGTTATATATAAATTAAGTACATCATTCAGTCCTCCGTGTAAAGATCTGGAAGCACAAATAGTATTGGTTTGGATTTAATCATTTAGAATTATTGATTGGCTTTATCATTAATAAAGAAAAGAAAAAAATGGATTGAATGTATGGACAATTTTATATTTATCATTCATTTTATTATTTAATTAGCGTCTTTATCCTTAAAATTGTGAAATAATCACTATATTGAAACATAGTATTATGGTTCAACTACAACTCGATTGCTGATAGTAATTTTTTGGTTTAAATATATTTTTTAAAAGCGTAAATATTTGTTAAAGTACCTAATATTTAAAATAAAATTTATCCAATGACACAAATACATAAACCATTTTTTTTAATACAACTCGATAAATCAAATTGAAAGCGATCAAGAAATTTATTTTGCTAATTAATCAATCCGAATGAAATATATTTCTATATCTATTAATCATAGCTTTGAAAGGTAAATATCATTATTACGATTATAATAATTAAAAACGTATGATATAATTTTGTGACAATTTAACTTGATTGTTTCATTATACAGAAAACAACGATAAAACATTATTAGATGTGAAATAAAAGCTTCCCTCTTGGAACCAATAAATTCATTAGAGATCTAAAATAATTAATATGATTAAAAGTCCATCAAATAATATAATTAAAAATAATCACTGTAAAATTATTCATTTTGGAACGTAAAATTTTATTATTGTTTTATTATTAGAAAACGTCTTAAAAAATTGAAGAAGATGTTTAAACTTTTATTGATCTGAATTATTAAACAAATATAAGATTATTAAATATATCAAAATAACAATATTATAAGTTAGTAAAATAAAAATTTATTAAATACGTTTACAAAATATAGGAATAAATTAAATAAAATTTCATTAAAAATCTAAAAATGATTAACTTAATTCAAAATCCGTGGAATAATATAATTAACATGAATCTTCATATTTATGATATTGTTCGTTTTGAATATAAAATTTTATCACGGTTTTATTATTAAAAGATTTGTTATTAAATATAAATAACATCAATATTATAAATTAGTAAAATAAAATAAACTATCAACTACGTTTACAAAATATTGAAATAAATTAAATAACAAACTAAAATAACTTCCTAAACTGAAAGGGAAACTTTTAATCAGAATCTGGTTATACTTTTAAGATAATGATATTTCATAATACTTTGACATTATTTACTTAGTATCGTAATTGGTTGAAAATTATTTTACAATTAATAATAATAATTATAATATTAAAATGTTATAAAAAAATATTATGGAGGTATGTTATTTTTTTTTAACCATGACTAGTCTAATTTTTTTTCCATCCTATAGTTTTTTCTACTATATATAATAAAATACATTATTATTTTAATCATCATTTAAACACAATATTTTATTATTTTTCTCTATCTATTCAGAACACTTAAATTGTAGCACAACCCTACGATTTCGTAAATTCCTTATTAACAATATAATAACTAAGCAACAAATCTTTTTGATATGACCACTGGAGATTGCTGCAGCCCAACCTCGTAACATTTTTTATTTCTTTCATAATCCAAAATCGACATATTTTGTTTCCGACACTGCCAGCGGAATTAACGTTCGATTTTGACATTTTGTTACTTTCCCCGCTAAATCGAAGAACAACATACAAATTAACAAGAAAAACATTTGAGATGGATTGGAAGATGATAATTGATATATATTATTAGAAAAACCAAATTAAATAAAAGGACCATTTTACAACTTATTTTAACAATATATTTATCTGGTTTGAGATATTAAAGTATTCATTTCATCATGATTGTTGATTTAAATATTTAATTCATTATGTATTGTTTTGGATTCCGATCAAAATCTCTTACTCAAAACACTTAGAATTGTTTTATAGATTGAATAAATTTTTTGATTATCTTTCATTATCTAAATTGTGTTATTATTTTTTGTTTTTTGTCGAAGTCGTATGAAATAGTATTTGCAAAAATACATTACGACACTCAAATTAATAATTTTGTGTGATAATATCTAATAAAATGAATATTAATTTAGATTAAAATATTATGATCTAAATTAGGAGGTGGTTGTGTTTGTTTCTTTGTTTTATATTAAGTTGCATGGTGAGGTGCATATGAGAAAGAGGAAGAGAAATAGAAATGTGAATGAGTGAGTGGGTAGATTTTGTAGGCATTAGGTGGGAAGGAATGATGATGTTAATTGACTTTGGTGGTAGCCAAAAGGACCGTCTTTCCCACTCTCTACATTTTCATCATCATCTTTTCTTTTCTTTTTTTTCAAACCTTTTCCCACTTCTACGTTTTTAATTACTATTATAATTTCAGTTTTTAGTTCTTCACTTTAAATCATTTATTAAACAAAATACTCTATTCATAACCCTATCAATCAACATCCATAATATACGATTTTGTTATTCTCTCAGATTTTTTTTATTCTAATTAAATCATGCTCAATATGCTTAAATCCATGACCTTGTATAAGTTACTCATTTTTTTATTACCAACACAATCTTAACAGTAGATTAGTAGTTTGTTAAGAACAATTAAGTTAAGACTTTTAAGTAAAATTTTATATTTTAAAGTTACGTTGTACAAAATATATACTGTATGAATATATCTTATTATTTTGGATGTGAAGTCCAAGTATACAATTTTGATATAATGTTCAATTTTAAATTATTAAGTAGTTGTTTGGTAAAATCATTTGTTGGTTTCGTTAAATTAGAAAGTTATTTGTAGAAAATATTTCGATACAAAAGTTACTAAAGATTGAACTGTTTAAGTATTAAGACTATATTGAATGCAATCAATTATTTTTTTTATTTTCTATATATTTCTAGATTTTGAAAAAGATATTTTAATCCAATTTGTGATATTAACACCATGTTTTAAATTGGTTAAAATTAACGTTAATCTCTCCATTGATTGACAATTCTGTCTTACCTCTTAAACAGTGTGGTCACAAAAAAGATTTATATGAAAAAATAATCAATTATGATTTTAACCTAAATTTAAATTAAAAAAAACTTTAGTTGAAGCACATGTTTTTTCTTTTTTTTTTATTTGAAAAATCTGTCAAATTAAGAGAATGTGGAACTTTGGTACACTTGAAAACCTACTAGTCAATATTCACAGCAAATGAATCCACGAGCTTATACTAAAGACGTCATCTCTGCCCAATTCAGACATGGTAGGATGCGTCCATGGAAATGTGGAATTGGAATCATTCATAGTCATAGTCAGCATCACTATTAATGTTTTGGATAATGATATCTAGACAACATTTTTTTGACAATATTTTCTTGATAACATTTAAACATTATTTAGGTATCATTCTATGATTGGTTTATGGTAGTGTTTATGATTATTATTATTAATTGTAGAGTAATTTTAGACTAATTACAGAATAACATGTAGATGATGTTTAAATGTTATCTAAGTATCATTATCCTAATGCTTTTGTAACGTAAAATAAACCTTTTAGTAATTATAATAATGTAAATATATAATTAATAAGTTAAATAAAATTGACAAATAAGTTATTGAGGACTTAAATAAAGCTATTAACTAGTTATATTTTAATGAAGTTTGTTTACATATTAAAGGTGTTAAATGAGTTTAAACCTGAGTCAAAAGGTTTTATCATGATACTAAGTTGAATTGAGTTAAGAAAAATCAACTTTTTATCATATTGATCAAATTGAACCTATAAAATTAAAAGAATCCAAATTGGATCGAAAACGGGTTAATCTCTATTCCACTAGCGATAATTTTTTACTATTTTCTTAATATTTTTTTATTATAATTATTTATTATTTAGAATGTTGTTCAATATTTGTTTAAATAATTTAAATGTTTAATTTATTTATTTTTCTAATTATATATTTTAACTATTATCTTTAATAATATTTAATAAAATATATGAGTATTTTGATTATATTATTTTAAAGAAATGAGTTAAATAAATTCACAACATCTCATTTTAATAATATAATATTATTAAAATAAAATATTTTATTACAAGTACTCAGATTATCCAAAGTATATCTCATATTAGTATAGTCATTAAGTAGATAAAACTATAATAATATAATACATGTACACCTCAAGTTTTGCACTATGATTTTATTTCAAAGATATATCTAACAAGATCTACGATTGTTTTACGACCAAATAATTGGTTCATCTGCTCACACTGATAAGATCACCATTGTAAAAAAAAATAATATAAACACACAATAAACAGACAAACAAGAGAGGATAAACTAATATACAAAAGAAAAATCGTATATTCATAAAACAATGCACTCCAACATCTCATACAAATATAAAATATAAAATCAAAGACTCTTACAAACTAAATTATCTAGATACAAACATTGACATCGAATCTTAGAAGGTTTTACAGTTATAGTGGTCTCTTCTACACTACGGAGGATACGTTTCACTCTACCACTCACAAGGTTACTCATATATTATCTGTCATAAGAACTACATTGACTATGACCTCTTGCCACTATCAACTCCTCAATCATTATTCTCTATATGAGTTAAATGGTTAATAGAGTCTTAGGATAATTTCCAACTCCAAACTCCCACCTTAATGCATACATTACATAACAACTAAAACTTCTTCATAGAATTCCTTTCTCGAGACAACCACACCTTACTTCATCTATATAATCATTATCTTATATAGAATTCATTCATCTACACAAAGCATAATTTAATAGATTTCAAAACATTCATAACATCAATATACAAATGTATATACATATATATACTTCACCAAACCATTATAACCATCAAATATAATATTCAAGAATACTTGTATCCCTTATTCAAGGATTTACATGTAAATATTAAGTGAAAATATATATAAACTTTATATTTTAACGGTGGAAGGATGGTTTTAGAAGATGAGATTAGAGATCCTTGTTAATTGAATATAGTAAAAGTATAATATATTAAAGAATATAAATCTCGTGTTAAATACATGAATTACATTTGAGGTTTGATTTTTTTTTAAGGGTTAAATATCATCCCTTAATTATCATATGATTTTGGGTTTAATCCTTACTTAAAACTTTGATTGTTTTTAGTTCTCATAGTTTTGAAACTCTTATTATTAGTCCTTAAAATTAGATGGCTTTAAGTTTTGTTTGATGTGGCAAACGGCGAGACCACGTCTTATGCCACCTTTCGTGCCACGTTGATTGTTTCATTTTTCAAATTAAACCTCGTCATCTACGGTGACCCAGAAGTCTCCCGTCTCTGATCCCTTGCCCTCCACGCCCTCCAGCACTGTGACTAGGAAGACGCCGACAACCTCTTCCACGACAAATCATTATAGACAAAATATCAGCACACGACAAAGGCATCTACATTGTTCACATAATCAAAAGAACCCTAAAAAGTGTAAATCATAAATGCACTACAAATTTCCTTTGACAATCGCAACACTAAATTAAATCAAATCTCAGTTTCATTTCATCTCCTAAATTACATTTTCCAGAGAAAGAGAAATCAAAAGGCAATCGCAAATTAATAAGAAAGGGACAAAATCTGTCGAAAAACAGAAATATGGAACCATATAATCAGAATTGGAAGTGAGAAATTATGGAAAATTAAAATCGAAAGAGAAATTATGGAAAATCAAAATTGAAAGACAAAATCTTGCTATCAGACTTACTGCCCCCTTTTCCCCAAAAATTAGGGTTTCTAAAACAAGGGAGGTGTTGCAGCCGTGAAGACACGTGAGTTCTGCTTGTCATTTTGCGATTTCACAGATGTTGTAGGTTATCCGAATTCGTGATAGATTGGAGAACACGAATTGGGTTTTTTGATTTGGTTTGTCATGGCAGCAAGAAGATGCAATTTAGGCGAGGAGGACGAGCTTAGAGGGACTCGCGTCTTAGGGTTCCGACGATCGCGAAGGAGAATTAAGGCCTTGGTGGAAGATGATTATCTGGGTTGATTGCGTTTCCTTGCAGGTTCTAATTATTGATAGTGAAGAAGAATTTCTCCGTTGCGTTTGGGTTGCAGGTGAACTGCGCGCTAAGGTTATGGTTTGGGTTGCAGGTGTACTGTGCAAGGAGGTGATGGTTGCTCAAGGTGATGGCGGCACTGAAGTGCTTCTCCGTTGCGTGTCTGGACTCATGGTGGAGACTTTAAGATGGTGTCGGAGGCAGTGGAAGATGCTCATTAAAAAAAACGTGGCACACATTTATCAGAGAAGTTGGCATAAAACGTGGCCTCTTCGTTTGCCATATCAAACAAAACAAAACTTAACGCCGTCCAATTTTAAAGACTAATTGTAAAAGTACTAAAACTATGAAGACTAAAAGCAATCAAAGTTTCGAGTATGGATTAAACTCAAAATTGTGTAATACTTAAAGGACGAAAAACATATTTAACCTTTTTTTAACCAGTGACATGTTGTAAAATTAAGTGTGATGTTTTTTTAATTTGATGAATCTTAATTATGAAATTTCAAAAATTTACCTTTTCTTAATCATTAGTAGGATAAATAATTACCTGTATCAAGGTGATTTATTTATGCGCACAGATGAATGATTCATTTGAATTGTTAAACTTGCATTTTATGATAAATTGGAAATGAAAACCTTTTGGTGCACGTGATTTTTTTATCGGGGAAAGAAAAAGTACTTGAAATGAATTTGCATCACCCAATCGCAATGTACAAGGCTTTTTGAAGTAAATGAAATTGAAATTAAATTCAAAAGTTTTATTCGGTATTATCGTACGGGAATACTATATATGACCCGGAAGTAACATCATGACATAAGTAACACTTAGTATCTACAGACTTTTAAGTTAAAGTTATAAGTGAATGATAGATTTGTATGTTATCCAACTAGCACAATTTATCTTTGTTTCATTTCAAATTAATATTATTTATTTTAGTAACTCTTAAAAAATATTTTTAAAATTATTGAAAATTATTATTATAAAATATTTATGTATCATTTAAAGTTGATTAATTGGTTTACAATTAATGAAAATAATAACCGGAGATAACTTGTTTCTGCTATCAATACTCTTTTTGTAATTAAAAGTATTGGGTGATTTCAATATGCACTTTTATGTACTAACACTTATGTAAAACTTTGTCATTAAGTGTTAATTTTCAACTTACCAAATTTTTATGTATCTTTCTTGTCAATCAATAAAATTAACTTTTCTAAGACCAAGTTAAACTTCACTTTTAAACTATGGATTTTAACAAAATAGAGGAGAAATAAGTTATTATTACTTAGTGAAGTAGCTATAAATAAATATTTAATTGTAAAATTTGTAAAAGGTCTAACAAAATTATTTTATTTATTTATAAGGAAGATAATTGCAAACAATATTAAAATAACCCTCCCTTAAAGTAAAATTAGTGGATATTTTATTTATTTATAAAGATGATGATTGAAAACAATAGTAAAATAATTATCCTTTAAAATAAAATTAGTGGAGAGTTTATCAGATTACTACAAAATAATTTTAAATAATTGATAAGTTCTTTTTTATATATTAATTATTTTTGCAGGATTAGATTTATACATGTCAATCTTTTTTTTAATGCAGTTTCATTTATTTTTGTAGTTTGTTTTTTTAGAAATACTTTAGAGAATAAAAATAAATCTCGATAACAGAAATGAACATATAAATGAAGTTAATAATACCTTATGAAATAAATTAAATACGAAAGTAAAAATAGTAAAAATGAGATTAGGAACACCTTCTAAAGTAAAATGAAAACTAACAATAAAGACAAATAAATATTAAAATAATTACAAATGAAAAATATACAAAAAATTATATATATATATATATATATATATATATATATATATATATATATAATATATATATATATATATTATATATATAATAAAAATAAATAAAAAAAAAGACATAAAATTACATGGACGAGATGAGAAGAAGGATTTTTGGTTGATTGGTAGAGAAAAACTTAGTTATTTAAAGGCCCTGGTTAGAAGTATCGAGAGTGATTGGGTTGCTGTATGGGCCATGGAATAAGGTACAGTCCCAGAAAACTTCACATGCTTAGCAATTTTGTATGTGACCAATCACATGGCGCAGGTATATATGTCTGTGATACTAGGAGAACCACTGCCCACTATCCACATTCTCATCATGCCATCCCTCACTACTTATAACCTATGCTATGGCCCTACCTATGCATCTTTTTCTCTTCAAAATTCCACAATTCCCCATACTACCTTCATCTCTCTATCAACGCTTCAAATAAACGCACTTCCATCACCAATAACGCATCTGACGCTACCATTCACTCAACATCAAATAGTACACCGGAAACACCCACAAATAATTCAATACACTGTACCTTATAGGAGTAGGGTTGTGGGAGTCGCAGAATAACTGTACAAAACGAGTGGCGGCGATTCCAACTTGTCAGATGCACCATATCTAACTTTCCCACCACAAAAAACGTACTAACATCAACCATAATAATGTGTTTTTAGTATTTTTCATTTTATAAATAAATACTTTTTACATTATCAAATAACAACAATATTTTACTTTCTTAAAGAAAATATTAAATAAGGTGTTGTCAAAGAATTTAAATTATTGATGACGTTATGTTAGTGATGAGTGACGTCAATGGTTGTTAGGTTGAGAGTTTTGACCTTAGAATTTACACCTTTAGTCCTCCCAAAATTTTAAGTGTGCCATGTTGACTAACACAAGAGTTTTATTTACACACCCACTTTTATTAAGGAAGGCTTTTTTTTTTTATAATATTTAAATATCATTTATGTATCGTGATTGGTTCATAATGATATTTATAATTATTATTGATTATAAAATAATTTCAAATTAATCATAGAATAATACGAATTTCAAATACTGTCAAAAAAATATCGTCTAAATAACATTATTCTTAACTAAGTTACTTGATGTATCATTATAAAAAAATATTAAATTTAAAATGACTCCAAGGATTAAAATATATTCTTCAATCTTAATATATAATAAGTTAAAGCTTTAAGTTATACAAGCATTATATCATTTGAACCGATAAACATAATGGCCAGGTTTACCATGTTCAATATTTCCAGGCGTTACTGTTTTAAGCAATTGCGGCTTTTTCTTTCTGGATTCCATCATTACTAACTACACCCAATGTTAACATTACACAAAAAAGGTTAAAAAATTTCTTTCACTACATTATCTATTCTTACCGAAATTTTGTCTGATGTGAGGTTAACTACCCTGGTCTTTGGAGCGAGTATGATTCTAATTTTCTAAAAAAAATAATCTCCTTTCACTAACTCGCATGTTCAAGTTAATAAAGAGTATTTTGTGAATATGAAAATAAAGAATAAAAACTATATTGCTGTACTTTATGTGTTATAATGTATTAATAAATTTATGTGGATTTGTTAGTATAACAGCAATTAAGATAAACTTAAAATATAATAATAGATTAATAAATAATAATTAGATTCAATTTATTATAATTTGGTTTCTGTTTATATTATAATCAATATTATTTTTCCTAATTTTAAGGGTGTTAATATTTCATGGAGATCTCACACTTGAATGGAAAATAATAATATATTTGGACCAAGTAAGTATACAAGCTCTTCGAGTTCGAAAGTTAATAATTTTTGTAAGTGGACAAAATTATTAAATGAATTAGTTTATAGGTTATTTTTATCTTTTTGTACTTGATTTTATATGTTACTTTTAGCTTTTGGACGAGTTGTATTCTACTTTTAGTTCATAATCGAGTTGTACTCGAGCACTTATATAATCATTCTTTTGGATACTTAATTTATACTTGAACTTTTTTTCAAGTAATTTCATAGTCGAACATTCATAAGTTTATAATCAAACACTCATAAGTTTATGGTTGGACACTCGTAAAATACTTTCAAAGTAGGACCATGGTTGGATACTCATGCTCAAATATACTGAGTAGTCACATATTTTGACGCTCATATTCAAATTTATCGAGTAGTTACATCTTCAAATATTGGGCTCACATTTATCGAGTATTCGCAAGTTTAGACATTGGACTTTGATCTATCGAGTAATCGCAAGTACTTTCAGACGCTAGGTTCTGGAGAGTTACTCCCTCCACCACCACACATTGCTCCCTGCACCTCCCCATTCCTCTTTTGCCCTTCAGTAATATTTAAACGAGCGTTGGATTTTAAAACGGATGACCACATTTGTGGATGGATATCGACATCCGTTGAAGGACAAACGAATGTCAATATCCATCCACAAATGTTGTCATCCGTTTAAGAATCGAGGGCCAACGATTGTTGACATCCGTCCAAATGTCTATGATGTGCGTGATGTCACTCATGTTCAAGACCCTATTGCTTTTTCTGACAGCATGAGCAAAGCATGCACATACGCTGATTACACATCTCTCTCCTGAAGGATCTTGCAGTGGATTAGAGGTAAGAGGCGAGACAATTCTTCGTATGCATTCAACATGTATTATCAGACCATGGATTAACACTAAGGTTCATGCAATTTCGATGGTCTCTCTATTGTCACGAACTCTTTCACAAATTATTCTTTTGTCAAAATGGTTAATGGACAAAAATCAAAGTATTAAAGATTTTTTATGTATAGAGTTTTGAATAAAAAAAAATTAAAGATACATATGAAATAAAAGCAATATTTCATAAAATAAAAGTAAATATTTCATAAGAATAAATAATCAAATAAAAATTTTAGAGATTTTAAAATAAAAGAATAAATGTTAATTAAAATAACTCAACTTAATAATAGCAATAAAGGTATTAAAGCGGGCTTGGGATAAGTTATTAAAGTCCATTGGGCCGGCCCTTAAACAGGTCACCACAATCTTCACTACTCTCCAACTTTCAACAAACTATAGTACACCAAACAAGAACTTATGAGTTAGCTGCTGCTCAGGTCTCTCATGGGAGATAAATTTTATACCGTTAGATCCTTTTTCACTTTTAAATCAATGGTTAACTTTTATGCACGTGTCAGAGTTTCTCACCACTCACTCGTTTCCTTAAAACCTCTCTCATCTACGCGTCGCGCAGACACTGGTTCCAAATTCAAACCTTGGTCGTGGTGTGTGGTGGTCGCCACCGCCCACGGTTGTCCTAACGGCGGCGCCGTGATGACATCATTAGTGGCTCCGGTGACGTCACGGCGGTCACGTGGAACATTTTGCATTCTTGGACGGCGATAGTACGTTTAGTCGGTGACGAAACAGCAACACAACAATCTTATATTTTCTTATATTATACACATCAACTTCAATCACTCTTCAGCCTTCGAATAAGAACAATGTTTGAAGATCGATAAATGACACACCAAAAATTACATTTGAAAAGCAAATATTTGGCTCCCTCCATGATGTATTATCGTCACAACGTTATTTTCTGTCTTCCAACATTATAACCAAAAACAAACACAAATCTTAATGTGTTTCTATTTCTTTTCACTTACTAAAATTAACTTCAACTTTTTTCTTTTCTTTTTTATTATTTAAAACCTATAATCTATAAAGACAGATGTGCATGCCAAAAAACATTCTCTACAGTATACTTTCTCATACTATGTATACATACACGGAATATTATGTACTCATATGGAAAATATTAACGAATTACTAACATTTTTAAATTATACCACACAAATTATTTATCAGAAATATGAATACAATTTATATTTTTAAAATATTTATTTAATACCAATTAATTATGTAAGTAAATATTTATCCAAAATATTGCATAAAGTAAACCACAGTTATTATGATGAACGTGAATTGAAATTTTTAAATTCTGATTCAAATATAATCTAAATTGAAAAAAGCATATTAAAATTAAATCAGAGTCATATTTTAAAAAATAGTTTAAACTTTTATAAATTAAAACCTAAATAATTAAATTGAAATCTCAATTTTAAAATTAATATCTTTTGAAAATTTGGTTTATATCTAAAATAATTTAAAACTATCACATATTTTCTAAAAATAACTTTTAGAATAAAATTTTATCAGAATCTTGCATATTCTTAAGATATCAGTGTTAGAAGTTAAACATACGTAATTAGAATGAAATTAAATCCACATTCATATTTTTCTAAAAAAATAATTTGGTTTTTAAAAATCGAAAATCTAAACAATTGGATTAGATTTTAAATACAAAATTTATAATTTCAAGCATAACATAGTTTAAATTTTTATATTGTTTGTCCTACATTTTTTTTTGTAGGTTTTCTTTACAAAAAAGGTATTTCACATTTATTAAGAATTGAAAAAGGAAAACATAAAATAATACACAAAAATATTTTAACTTTATTATTTTCTTATTCCACACTAAATAAAAGAATATAACATGTAATATCATGCAAAAGAGGAGTATATTTGAATGATATGATATATATAACTAACTGTGTCGGGTTTTATTTTCTCAGTATTCATAAATTGGAACACGAAATATAAATATTTTTCAACATAAACAATATAATATGTGTACTGATAAAATTGTTTAACGGATGAAATTGCAAGAATCATAAAGGGAAAGTTAGGAAGAAAGACGCAAATAAGTCTGATTTGGGAAACTCTACATTCACCAACGTCACTCACTAATTTCTTTATTATTATTATTATTACTTTTTGAAGTTTTGATTGATAGATGCATTTTGAGTTGGCATCTTAGTGACATTAGTACTCATGAAGTGAGAAGATACATGAAAGTGTGAGTGCTTGGGTGGTGGTTGCAAAAAGTTACAAGATTCTTGTTAAGAGTTCACAACATTGTTCATTGGATCATCATATATAAGGAAATCCACAATGTCATTTCTATTAAGGCACGTCATCTAACATAAAAGGAAATAGCTACCTACACTCTTTCATCTTCTCAAGGATCTATAATCCGACCAAAACAATCATTCTACTTCTTAACAATAATGTTTTACGTCTTTTTATCTTCCTCTTCGTTACAGTATGGTAGAAAGACGATGATACTTAAATAACATTTTTTTAAATATTTAAATATTATTTACGTGTCATTAGTCTATAATAATGTTTATAATTATTATTATTGATTGTGTAATAATTTTGAATCAATTATAAAATAATACATAAATAATGTTTAAATATTATAAAAAAATATTGTCTAAATATTATTATTCTTGTATAAATTATCTTAAACTTTTAGCATCAGGTTGTTTGTCCTGTGAATTTTGTTTTGTTAAATGGATTAATTGTTTTTTATTTTATTTGTGCAAAGTTAATACGGGTTGAGAAAATTTGGGTTGGAAGTATGGAGATTTTTTATAATTTGAAAATGCCAACAACTATTGAATTAGTTAAAATATCAACACGACAGCACAATGCTGTTTGGCTTAGAAAAGGAAACAAGGTTTACCCAAAAATACAAATCAATGAACATTAAGCTTAATTAAGGACTGATGTGATGGTTTACTACGTCAGAAACTAAAAGTGCATTTTTGTGAAAACATTTTTCATTCTTAATTGATTCCAGTCTACAATGGTCATTTTTTGCTTTAAAAATTCTCAAGATTATATATTAGAGAGGTAATTCAAATTATTTGTGACAATTAAACTTATATGTTCCTATCTTTGTCGTTTGGATGTGAAAGTGTTTTTTAATAATTATTTATACGAAGAAATTTATATGAAATAATATCTATCTTTTGCTGTTTATGAAGATTTTTTAATATTGAAATGTTTATTTTGTAAATCTTCGTATAATATTTTAGGGTTTTGTTTGACACATTTAAGTCATTTTGTTTGATTTGCAGTGAGACAAATTTAAAATATATAAATAAATATTAAGATGCATAAGTTTTGAAAATAAGAATCAAATTATTATATACAAGTGATTGAAACTTTGTCTTAAGAGTTATTTTTGTAAAGTTATTTAAAATTCATCTTTAATATTATATTAGAACTATTTAAAGCTTGTACTAAAAAAAATGTTATTTATTGAAATTATTTTGTCATTTATTCCTAGCTAGGTTATTTTCTAAATCATCATTAATATATAATCTCACAAAATATATATATATATATATATATATATATATATATATATATTCAAAGTGAGAAATTACATAAAGATTAAAAAAAAACTAATAAATCAATAATACGATACAAGTTTCTTGACTTTTATTTTAAATAATTAATTATTAGTCTTATTTTTAATTTTTAATTATTTTGAAATCAATATATAAAATTAGTAGGCAAAATTTGTTTCGCTTGTCTATGAATTTTATATACTTATTTATCTTTAACAAAATTTCCAATCTAAAGCGTGAATAAAAATATCTATAAGTAAATTTTTTTATTATTATCTATAATGTTTATGTAACTTAATTTTTAATATTCGTAGGTAAAATATATATATGTAACATGTTATTTGACTATAAACAAAAATCTGTATGTAATAATCTGTAGATAAAATTACATCTTTCTTATAGATTTTTAAGTTGTTTAGCATTATATTTAATTACCGTGATCATTGACTGATTAATTTGATTCTTCAACTATTCGATCATAGTAGTGGTTTATTCGTACATCTATAATAATAACTAATTGTTTATGGCTGACTAGACGGTCATATGATACATAAGCCCTTCAAGTTCGAGTGTGAAATGATTGACGAAAGGGTTTGTAATGGGATAAGTGGCGTTCACCATTCAGAGGCACACGTCCTTCTCTCAACAGTTATATTTTCAAACAATTCGAAAGATTGTCAACGGCTTGATCAAATGATCTAGATGCTCCTGAAACGGACGATTAGGGATTGTAAGCACCCCTAAACAACTTAAACAACGAGTACCACTTATCTCATTATAAACCTCGTTGCTAGTGATTCGATTAACCATAAATTAGATGATTAACTGTATTGAAGAAACATAAATAAACCACCACCAGGAGCAAATTGTCAAGGAATAAGACCGATCAGTCAATATTAACTCTAATATTGAAAAACTTAAACGTAAAATATGACTATCAATAATTGAACTCTAATTAGACCGATACTAATAAAAAACTTACTCTAAAATCTATAAATATAGATTTAAGGTAAGAAGGTACATGATTTGTACATCATTAACATCTAAATCGTCAAACGTTGAACTGAGTTTGCATCAAAGTGATTTATAAAACACCTTTCAAACAATTACGGAAAAAAGTAAAGTTGAAAACAATTTTAAATTTTTAGAAGATTTACTAGACATTAGACTGTTGATATTGATTCTATGTCCCAAAACGAAAATTATTAATAAAACTCATATTTATATATAGCATGTAACTTACCTCTAAAGGTCAAATTTAATCTAACTGAGAAGAGAAATGAAAATGCTTTCATTAATTGATAGA
This sequence comes from Vigna reflexopilosa, assembly GCA_027742785.1. Classification (NCBI taxonomy): domain Eukaryota; kingdom Viridiplantae; phylum Streptophyta; class Magnoliopsida; order Fabales; family Fabaceae; genus Vigna; species Vigna reflexopilosa. Next base: position 32,775,430 of record CM050917.1, read on the forward strand.
CGAAGAAGAGACCATTAATATCTAAAGAACACAAACTATATACTTTAAAAGAAACATAATAAAACCAAATATGATTAATTAATGAAACAATATCAAACTATTGGACCGTCTAAAAACATGTTACAATTTAGTCACTTTAACAAAATTTTACTAACTAATCTTCGCAAATTATATTAGAATTATCATAAGTTTATTTATAGTTTAACTTAATAATACAATTCGAGAAGAAAATAGCAAGCCATGTTGAAAAATGACAAAAAAAATTTAAAGAAATTAGGTATTGGAAATAAACGAGGTTGCTCTTGATTTTGTGATGACATCACTCTTGTATGCAGTTCAAATTTCTGCACACCTAATCTTCCTATGTAATACCCACTTGTAATTTTTATATTAATTATTTAATATTTAATGTTTATTTCTAGAAGGGAAAACATGAAAAAAGACTGAGACGGCAAGCAATCTCTTTGTGTGTATACTGTAGGAATTGCCAGTGTGGTCACTTGGCACTCACTCAGGACAAAATCAAACAGTTTATTATTTTAAAATATAAAAGTATTTTATAATTTAAAAAAAAATCATATAACTATTTTATTTTATTTTATTATTTTCGTCGTCAGTTTAAATCTTAACACAACGCTAATCTAAAAAGGTAGGTAGAATAGAAAAAAAAAGAAGCAAGAAAAAGGAAGGAGTAAAACCAGCTTGGCACAGCACAAAGTAGAACTGAGAATCAATGAGGCTTCAAAAAGACGTGGTTTTTGCAAAATGTGCGCCATTTAAACGCAATTGGAACTAATATATTAATCTCAGTAATTAACAATAATATATAAAGCCACCTAATGCTAATGCTAATTCTAATCTTAATGCTAATACCATTTTCTAGTTGAGGCTGCTTACAACTTACAACATTGTAGGCAGTGTCGTACAGACACACATATATCATATTCTTATTATGTTATTGCTATGCATGAATAAAAACAAGCAATATCCCAATGTTCCACAATAATTAAAATATATTTGTAATTTTGTTCTCAAAGTAGAAGAAGACTCTGTCTCTGTCTCTGTCTCTGTATCTGTCTTTGTCTCTGTTCGTCTCTCTGAAGGAATCGCTAAGGATCACATTCTTTTCAAGTTTAATTTCTGCTTCTGGGCACCTCTAAAAGTTCTCTGCTTTTTTAGGGTTCCTTTGATTCTTAATTGGGTTGCAATTGGGTGTCTCACTCTGTTTTGCCCAATTGATGCCACTGTAGTTGTTCATGGTAAGACTCATTAGGAGCATGCGATTTTGAATAGGATATCAAGGTGGATCTTTTTTTCTTCGGAAATGATGAATACAAGTGGGGGGTTTGTTGAAACAAGTGCTTTTTCTGGGTTGGGGATTGTATCATGTTGGAAAATCAGTTCAACTTGTGTGTTGGAATGAATTCGGACAAAGTTTTCTTTTTGGGTGGGGGTAGGTGTGGTGTTAATACGAATTCTGCAATCCAAGGTTTTGTGTGATTTTCATTAATCCAATGGTGCATTTTTCTGGTTAGTTTAAAAAAGTTTCGATCTCTGGAGCTTTTATTTTTGTCATTACTGTTTTCCTGATTTATCGGTGGCTTTAGTGACAGTGGTGTGAAGCTGTGACAGGACATCAATTAGTGCAAGAAAGAGATATAAAAAATGCCAATGTTCCTTTGCGTTTCTGCAATTGTAGCTTGTTTGGATTTCTTTGGAAACCCCTTACTCAACTCATGATTCTCACTTTTTGCAAACTTTTCTCCTGCTATCTTCTCCAATTTTATGAGCGGAAACTTTTTCCTTGAAGTTTCTTTACCCTGACGAAGTTCTCATGCGGGTTTTTGCTTATGTTGGGCTTGTGTTGTTGGTGTAACGAGGTGCACGGGGGGACTGTTACCTTTAGTTTTTACTATCACCAATTCACTATTCATGCCTATTGCAATCTTTTGAAACCTTTCCCTTGTCATCCCAATCAAGAATTGGCACGGACCACACTTGTCGTGTCTCATGCCGTTTTTGTGATCTAGTTGCTTTTATGTCTATATTTTTTTCCTCAACCTCACGTTTCTCCCTGTGAATTTTTGGAACAGATAATAGTAGAACTTTTGACCTGATCAGTGAAGAGTGAACTGCCAGGGCAAACGACAAGGTTAGTTGGATAAATCCTTGGTGCTTATTTTTAATTACGAGTTAAGATTATGGAATGAGGAAAATAAATAAAGAAATCAGAATCATTATTGCTGCTGAAAATGGCCTAATAAAAAAACTCAATGCTGTCAAATAAAGTATATGTCAGTTTTAAAATAATATTGGAGAGCCCTGGTACAGCTTAAAATGTACTGCCGCTCGTGAGTAACCTACTACCACTTATTTGTTGGTTGACATTTAATTACTCATGTTAATGGCTTTTTACTGTTAGTTTACCTCTACGTTTTGAGTATTCTCTAAGCTTTTTGAACTTTGATTGATGAACAGTCATCTTTGTTTCGCGAATAAATCTGAGACTGATACTTTTATCTCTTTGTCTCTTAATGTCAGAGACAATAGAAACTCGTTGTGTGCACAGAAACACTAATTTTTTGGTGGTGATTCACTGTGTCTTTTTTTGTATCAGCTGGTATAGTACTCAGGATATGGGCTGCTTCGTCTCCACTCCAAAGGATTCTAGTGGGAATAGAAGAAGACCAGGGAGTATTGGGGAGGTTTCTGTGTATGTTCCCGGTCTAAGAATTCCTAAACCTGTTGATTTTTCCCTGTCACTTGGTGATTACTTGTCCAAGAATATAGTGGAACGCCTGTCTGCGCTTAGAACTCGTATAGTGGTAATGGCTGGTCAAGAAGGGCCTACAATTACAAGAACAAAAAGGAAAAGTGCCACCCAACATGGTTAGTGCTAGCAAGGATGAATCATTTTATAGTGAATGAGTTGCTCAAATTTAATGATGCATCACACAATTTCATCCTCAGGAGGTTCAACATTGGCTGATCTTCAGCAGGCTCTTGAAGACTACTTGCCAGTACTTTTGGGATTAGTCGAAAATGGTAAAACATGTTTTAGCCTATTCATACTTGATGAATGTTCTCTCCATAACTTGTCCTGATTAATCGCTTATCTTTATTATGCAGGAAGCCATTTACAATACAAAATACAATTTGGTTGGGTGAATCAAGAGGATGATGCAGAGGTAATCCCTACTTTTTTAATTCATGTGTTTCTGCTTTGATTTGTATGTTTACCTGTATACAATATAATGCTGATATTTTTCTATCTGCTCCACTTTTTGTTTGTTTGCTGGTGCAACTGCTTTTTTCCAGGAAACAGCCATGTCAAATGCCTGGTACGAGGTGTTGTCAGTTTTGCACTTGATGGCTACGCTATCATTATCACAAGCCAATTTATTACTTCTTCCCAGAGCGTCCACTGATGGTCATCAGCCAAAAGTATCAGAAGGTATTAAGATTTATTTTGGCACATGTCAACATACTCCTTGTAACTTGCCTGGTAATCTTATTGGTTTTTACATCAAACAACCAAAATACATTGGATAAAAATAATTCCAATTGGAAACACCAGTAGAATATCTTGTGGTTTTCTGTTAATCTTGTTTCTGCTTTGTGTGTTTGATTTTGTGGTTACATGGAATCTGTATTCTTTAATAACTAGTGTTTACTAATTTATCAGTTTCTATTTGAAGTTTAACGAAAGATAATTCTGTTTCTTGTTTTTGTTCTGTCTTGTTTTTTCATAGCCTATGCAGTAAATAGTTCATTGCAGTTCTTAGTGTTCTTGTCTAGTTATCATAATTTGGCATGGAAATTTCATCATCTTATTGACAGAATATTACAAAATCTCCTGTAATTTTTTTCACATGTTCACTATATATTGTGTTAGCTGATTAAATGGAATCAAATTTTTAATCGTCTTATATGCTGCAATGCTCTGTTTCTAATGATACTGCTTCATAGATACCTTTATGTATACTATTCCTATTGGGAAGTTTGAATTATTGGTTATTTACTGACAGAAAGCAGACGAGCTTCTGTTGATATCTTCCTAAAGGCAGCTGGGTATCTTGATTGTGCTGTAAGGCATGTTCTTCCACAGTTGCCTGCCGAACTCAGGTTTGTACACATGTAATACCATCAGTTGACTTCACAATTTTTTGGAATCTAAACAACCATCTTTATTTTTATTTTCTTTTTATCACTCTTCTCACTGTTAATTTGATTTTAGGAGAAATTTACCAGTAGACCTTGCAGAAGGAGTTCTCCGAGCACTTTGTTTGCAAGCATTGGGGCAGGTATTATATTTTTTGCCTTGTAAAAGAATTATGAACTGAAAACCATTACAGTAATCGATGTTTCTTGAATGTTGTAAATATTTATGGAGCCAATCTTCTTATCCATCATTCTTTTGCGAAGTTATGTTGCATTTTCAAGAAATGATTAATGGAATTAGCTTTGCGAAGTTATTTATACATTTGCTATTAAAATCGGGAATGGACCAGGCCTAACTCAATCCAAATATAGCTCGAAAGAAAGGATTGCCCAAGTCATTATAAAAGAGCCTTTGTCTTTTAGGCATTTTCTGGGACTGTTTGGAATCTTAATACATTCCCATTATGCACAAAGTTGGACATTTGGGATATGGAGTTTTCAAGAGTGGATATTTGATGGTAGCCTAACATCAAATAGGCTCTAATATTAAATCACAAATCCACTACTTAAAATGCTTAAGTTGTTTGAAGGAGGCTCATTAATGTTTTTTGTACTTTTAAAATCTCTTACTCTAGTCTATCTTGTACTGAAATTTGCTTTATATTTAGAAGAATATGGGAATGTCTGGTCAAAGTCTAGACTACTTACTCACAAACTAAGACTTTGATACTTCCCCATAAACTAATTTGGCCTTAAGAATGGACTATGCTTGACTTAACCGCCAAAGCTTGCTTAAGTAAGGAATTGAAACATTCTTGATGTCATAAACTTGACATATGAGGTGTGAAGTTTGCTAGACTTGACATATGTGAGTGCACCATCATCATGGGTGGGATAGGGCTTAGATATTCTTGGGAAGTGTGAGTTTTAGGTTTAACTTAATCTCGCAAAACACCAAGGATTGAACATGGGTGATCGATAGTGGGTGACATGATATGCCTAACAAACTTTGCTTGGATAAGCTTTGATACCATCTTATAAAGTGTGGGTTTTAGGCCTAACTGAATCTCACAGCTGAGTTGTGGGGTGAGATTTGCATCCATTTGTTATCTCTAATCGATATGAGATTGTCAACAAATATCGTATTTTAAACCAACTAACCTAGAAGCTTCGGCTATTGGGTGAGAATACATAAACGTTTACTATTTTTATAATGCTGACATCTATCATAAAATTGCTCAAATCATTTGCTTTATGTTTAAGTTTGCTAGACTGCATTACCTAATAACAATGCTACAATGCTTGAGTTTTTCTTCTAGTGAATAATAGTGACATGTCACGGGGATTGTTATGCTTGATGTAAAGAGAATACAAGGACAAACAACCTTGTTCTATTAGATGATGCAATGAGGAAATAGTAGAATTAATGACCAAATATTATAAGACTAGTTTTATGCTTCCTATATTTTTCTATTCTTTTCTTTTATGAAGATAAAACTACCATTGTAATCGGAGAAAAAAGGGGTTATGGGCCCAAGATAATCTGTTCTTGCTTAGAGTAAGGCACATTTGCCAACAATGTGAGCACCATTCAAATAGAGGTTCAATTAAAAATTCTGTGCTTGACAGATGCTTTTTTCACTTAAAATCTGTTACTATTCTTCAATTTAATCTTCCACATAGGTGGGCCATTCAAAAGTTTTTGGTCGAGCAGATTTCAGACATTTCCTCTTCAAAAAGCTTACAGAAATATTGAGAGTGGATATGTATTAATTTGCTCATAGTAAGGCTAGTAACAGAAAATATTTCATTTTAAGCTTGTAGAAGAGTAATAGACAGAGTTCTTATGTTGAGTAATTGAATCTGAGAACCATGTGTTTGACTTTTCAGTATATTAGTTCATGCCTTTGTTGCCATAATCTAGGAGAATGAATTGGCAAAGGTGAAAATAAAGGAGTAATAATCAAAGAGTTTGATTTTTAGGAGGGCAATTGTTGAAGGAGATATTGTTACAGGGTGTATCCGTTGTTTTGTGATGGAGGTTAGGTAGACCAAATCTTAATTAAATGATGGTGTTCGAGTCACTATGATCTTATTGTGTGACTATAAATTATAGTTTTTAGTCTAGTGGTAAATGGTAGAGAAAGAAATGTTTGTCATTTTAGTATTTGCCTCAAATTTCAAGTCAACTCTTAGGTCAAATGATATATAAATTATAATATAAAATTTTATGAATTGAGGGTGAAATTTAAAGCTAACAACGGACAATAAGGGGGACATTGTGATTTGTGATTACAATCATTGTGTAAATCCCTGAGGGTTGCTATCATTTCAATTGAATTCATTTTGTAAATTGCTTTGGATTTTGTATTAATTACCATATTTGATTAAAAGTTTTAGATCTAAAGATGCATTTTTCCATTTAAGAATTTATGTAATTCAAAACCGTAGTTGAGTATATTTGACTCTCCTACCTGTGGGTAAATGCCATGTAAAACATTAACAACACGGCATAGAAGACCGGAGAAGGGGTTCAATATATAGATTTAGATACCTTTCCCACACTCTCTATCTCATATCTATTTTGGGTATACTTGTTTATTTTTCTGTTTTAATAGGGTGTAGATATCCAACTTGGAATGGCAATTGATAGTACCAAAGCCACTCTCGCAGTGAAGCGTAGACTTGCATGTGAGATGGTGAAATATTGGCAGCAGGTACAAATGCAGAGTTTTCAATTGCTCTAATTAATGCATTTCAAATATTCATTGACATATCTAATGGAGTTATGGGAACCTTCATTTTATTGCTGGTGCATTTTATATTTGAACATTCCATACAAATTTCTCTTTCCTTTTTTCCAGGGTGGGGTGAGGTGTGTAAAGAATGCTAGAACCTAGGAGTTGTATATGAGCATGTGACATTTTCTATATAAATTCAAATTCAAATACAAGTTCTTTTAACTGTACAATACAACTCTTAAATGTAGTGAATATCATTGTGTCCTGTGGAACAATTTTTTTTCTGGTTTTGCATTGTGTACGTTCTCTAGCATAGATCCTGTTCCGTTGATAAACTTGTTGATTTCTTTCTGAAATAATTTCAAAGCCAAGTAACTAACCTGCAACTGTTTATTCTCAATTTATCTTTTATTCTTTTTCTTCCATACCCAATTTCTGATGGCATCTCCAACATGTTTCTCTTGGTTCTGGAACAATAGCATTTTTTCCCTTTGACAAATTTTTGTTTTAATTCTTTATACCCAGTATGAGTATGCATATGTATTCATTAGTTTGCTAACATGAGTGCATTTACCAGCATACATAACTTTATTCACGCTTTTCATTTTGCAGGCTCAAGATAATATTACGAACCTTCCATTAGCAAATGGTTGGGGTGAAAAACATCGTCTCTTTGTGAAATGGAAGTATGTTGAGGCAAAGGTTTGTGTTTTTTCTCCACAGTTATTTGTATCTTCCTATTTTATTGTTGTGAATTTCTTTATATAGTAAAACTAGAGTGGAATTGTTACGTGACCGAGTCCGAGTTGGAGACGTAACGAAATCAACCTCTCACACACTCAAAACAAGCAAAAGATAATGAAAGAATGAAATTGAACGAATGAATATCTTTTATTGATGGTAATATATGAATAAAGAAAAGTAAACAATAATTGGGAGCATACCCTCCGTCAATTATTTCTAATAACTGGGAGCAGGATCTCCGTCAGTTACCTGAGAGCATAACCTCTCTTACAAAACTCACAAATCGAAAGCACACCCTTAACTCTAGACTCTAACTTTATTTATACTAATTATTTCTCGTCTATCTCTCACTAAATATCTTCCTAGAATATATTTGCATTTAATATATATATCCCTATATATAAATATCTCCCCATATATTATCCTAGCATATATCCTTAATTATAAATATCTTATATTGAATATTTCCCTAGAATATATATTTATTTACTCTAATTAACTTATACTATATTTATTACTCTAATTAACTTATATTCAATATCTTATATTGAATATTTCCTTGGAATATATATTTATTTACTCTAATTAACCTATACTATATTTATTTACTCTAATTAACTTATACCGAATATCCTCCCACCTTATACCCTAACATTACACCCCGCTGCAAAACAACCTTGTCCTCAAGGTTGGAATCGGGGAGCTTGATCTCATGGCTCTTCATCAATTCAGGTCTGGAGGCTCGGGTGGTGGTAACACGTCCTTCAATGTCTTCCATTCTTCGTCCAGCATTCTGGTCACTACCTTTCCCGAATCATAAACCTTGAGGAAATGGTCTCCGATGTCTTTTAGTACTTCATGTTGATCTTCCCCTTCTGCCGGTGTATCAAAAACTCCAAGCCCCTTGTTCTTTTCACTGGCCCACCCCTTCACAGAATTCATTGTTCTTTCCAGGGCATTGATTCTTCCATCTGCCCTTCCTTCCAAAACCTTCATTCTTCCTTTCAGTACTAGCCCGTTCGGTTCCGGCAATTTTCTCACGTTCTGGCCGTCCTCTCCCGCTCGGCTCGGCAGGTCCTCTCCCTTTAGGTTCCACCCGATCTCTCACGTTCGGATCCAACAATCTGCTATTGTTCGGTTCTAGCAGTTCCTTCCCGTTCGGAGGTTGGACGTACTCTTCCACGATCCCCGACTGCTTACTGGCCACCAGTTTTTCGAAGATTGACCCGGTGTTTCTTTCTACGAATCGGCTCACATCGCCTCCTTTAAACCTTCCCAAGAACGATTCTTGGTATTCCCCTTCCAAAATCTGAACCAATATCCGGCCTTTTCCTCCATACTGATGTAGGCTAGGCACACCTTCTCTTCTTCTGACACCCCTTGTAGTTCAAAAAATTTATCAGCTCTATTGATCCAATTCAACAGATCAACCCCGTAAAAAATGGGTAACTCTACCCCTTTCCTCCAATTTGGTTGCTCCTCGTGGCATCCACCATCTCTCTCTCCTTCTTCTTCCTTTCGCTGGTCCTCCTTCCCATTGACATAAGCCTGACTTCCATCAGAATTTTCATCTGATTTTCGAGCTCGCCCTCCCATCATCCTCAACAGTTCTTGCAAATCCTTGTGTACTGCCTCCATCTTCGTCTCCAATCCCCTCATGGATAGTTCCATGTTCTCCAGCATTTTTCTCCTCTCTGACTATCCGGCAGTTTTCTCACCCTTTTTTCTATCCGGCAGGTCGGACCAATTATTACGTGACCGAGTAGGAGACGTAACGAAATCAACCTCTCACACACTCAAAACAAGCAAAAGATAATGAAAGAATGGAATTGAACGAATGAATATCTTTTATTGATGGTAATATCTGAATAAAGAAAAGTAAACAATAATTGGGAGCATAACCTCTGTCAATTATTTCTAATAACTGGGAGCAGGATCTTCGTCAGTTACCTGAGAGCATAACCTCTCTTACAAAACTCACAAATCAAAAGCACACCCTTAACTTTAGACTCTAACTTTATTTATACTAATTATTTCTCGTCTATCTCTCACTAAATATTTTCCTAGAATATATTTGCATTTAATATAAATATCCCTATATATAAATATCTCCCCATATATTATCCTAGCATATATCCTTAATTATAAGTATCTTATATTGAATATTTCCATAGAATATATATTTATTTACTCTAATTAACTTATATTCAATATCTTATATTGAATATTTCCCTGAAATATATATTTATTTACTCTAATTAACTTATATTGAATATCCTCCCACCTTATACCGTAACATTAATTTTGTGGTTACTGGCTGCCTTGTGCTTATAAATGCAGTTGAAGCTATTTGATTCATTTTTATATTTTATGCTCTTAATCTTACTTAATGAGACCTTGAACGGCACAGCTACTTTTGTATATGGTGTTTCTTTTGATTTTAGCATACTCATGCACAGTTTAGGAACAAGCAAAGAAGATGCCTTTGGCATAAGCAAGTGATGTGAAGTTATTCATATGTATATTGTAATGATTTCTAGGCTGCAGCATATTATTATCATGGATTGATTCTTGATGAGGGAAACACGGAGAAATCTCATGGAATGGCCGTAGCTGCTTTACAAGCTGCTGATGAGTATTTCAAAGAAAGTAAGAAGCTGTGTGAAGCATTTCATGCAGCACACCCATTGTCAAGGTTATTCACAACATTCCCTTAAAGAAACTGATTTGTTTTTGTACTGTTATGTTATCTTCAGAAAAAAAAAGTTATACTAATTTTAGAACCTCCTTGAGCCAATATTTAAATCACGAGTCATGTGTTAGCATCCTTAACTATGTTTATCCCATTTTTTTGAATGAATATGCGGTGAATTCCACTTCATCAAGTTATTTACTAGATGAACCTAATCACTGAGATGTCATGCCAGGGTGTTGATTCATTCATCTTTCAAACTATAAGAAAACGAAGTAGGAATATAGACTAAAGAAGACTAATACTAAATTCTCCAAAGCAATAACTTCTAAAAATTAAAGGCCTTTTTTGGAATGTAAAAGGATTGGTTAATGATAAATTTTTTAATGTGCTGAGAAATTTGACTTTTTCCTAGTGTCTGGAGTTCAAAATAGTTTTCTTATAAGTGCAATGTAATTTTATCATGAGTTTGGTGTAATTTTCTATGTTTTTTTTTTCTTGTTTTTAGTAAAATCTTCATATAATGGCATCTATGCCTAGTATGAATTTATTTGAACGTTCTGTTAAAAGAGAAAATCATTTTTGGCTGTAGTATTATTTTTCATGGTCCATCTAACTGGCAGTCATGGTGCAGAAATCCACCACTTTGGGGGACAATGAAATATCTTTTTGAGAAAATTCCAAAGGATACTTCAAGCAAGGTGCGAGTAAACCGTGATCTGTATACCTATGAGAGGTAAACTTTAGTGCATCAGTAAATTGTTGCATAAATGGAATTTCATAGTTGGTAATGATTCTTGGTTAGTGAAAAGTGAAGTAGATGACTGATAAAATCATGCGTTTTGTGTCAATGTTTATTACAGAATCATGGAAACAGCACCAACATTGCCTGATTTTGCCTTGGCTTTAAAACCAGATGAATATCAACTTCCTGAGGTTGATTCCTCTTGGAGAACAGAAAATGTGAAAGGGGGACAAAGTGGTGCCACAAATAATCTCAATGGATGATGACAAATGAAAATTGATTAAACCATATAAATTTGCATGCAGATCTCAGATGTCAGCTTATCAGAAAAAAGGATGCCAATCAACTTGAAGCTCAAAAGGGTGATTTTCCAATGCTTTGTCAATAGTTGAAAATTAACTATTTCCGACTGTGTCTACCTTTTCCCTCGTTTTTTCTCCATAAATTGATTCCCTCCTCAACAATATTTGAAAAAAGAAGGCCTGCAAGTGGAAATAGAGCTTCAAGTTGGGTTAATGTAAATTGTTCACTTTAGGAAAAAAAAAAAAGGGGTTTCCTTGCCAATACCCCAAATAATATGATCATTACTGTTTTGGTTATGCGTCAAATCAGTCAAATCCTCCATTTGTCAAACAAAGTTGTACAAGTGATTGTGTGTATAGACTTGTGCATTGCAGAGAAAATATGGTTGCCTTAAGGTTGTGTTAAAATTCGAAAGAATTTTTAATGCAAGGGAATTTATGACGTGCTAAGGTGATCTAGATACGTTTATAGCATTCTTGACAATTTAACCATATGAACTTGACATTTTATCAAACATTGCTGTGCCATGTTTATTCTATCAAACATTTTATCAAATAGTATTATAATAAAATTTCGTTCAATGGATGCATATGGAGGAACATTTCCTTGTTTTAAATAACAACTTGAATTGATAGCACTCTATATATTCTAGATTAATTGTGCTTTTAGTATTGCAAATAGTTTTATTCATATTTTTGGTATTTAATAAAATGTTAAACCTGTTATTCTGAATACGCCACATTTAAAATATTATCATAGACTATTTAAAATATATTTATAGAAATTAAGAATTAGAGTAAGAATAATCTAATAAAATTGGTTCGTATTGAGTACTACTTTGATGAAATCTTAAATATCAAAACAGCATGGAATGGAGGGAACACATTGCACTTGTTAATGCATGATATGATAATTATGTATTTTAGAATTTAACATCTAAAGAGAATTCTTGTCTTTAAAAAAGATTTTAATAATTATATAAGGTGATTTAAAATTTTTTACACATTCCATCAATTTAATTTATTATTCATACGAATTTTAAGATAGCTATTGTAAACTTGGACAAATTTATCATGTTTTTCTTTATAAATGACAATATAGTTACCTGAAATATAAATTGACTTCTCAGTTTTTAGTGGAACATTAATTATTGAGATAGTAATGATATTTTACTAAACTTGGTTCAATAAATGAAGTATTTAATGTTGGTTTTAATCTATGAGGAGAAAAAACTATAATCATTAAGGCATTATTAGATTGAAGTAGTTAAGCTAAAAAACTGAATTATTAATGGAGTATATTTTTAACATCTTTGAAGTAATCCTTGTTTTGATTCATATTATATACGAGAATTCATCAACTGGAAATAATTATAAAAAGAGATTAATGTTTGACTTAGTGGAACAAAGAAAATACATGACTGAATAATAGTCTACGAGAGTTAGTGATACACAAGCATGTGAAAGGGTAATGAAGGTAAAATCAGCTTCTTATAGTGTTGTCAAAATGGGTAACCTAGTCCGACTTACCACGAGTTGATTACTTAGTGAGAAAACCTAACTTGGTTCATTTATTAGCGAGTTGAAAAAATTTAACACGATCTGGTCTACCATAGGTTGGTAGGTTAAACAAGTTGACTTACTAACTCACTTAATTATAACTTTTTTAAAAATAAAAAAAATTATAATTTCTTTTGTAATTCAAATTTAAATAAATTTCACTTTAAAATGATGTTAAACTTTAAAGACAATTAAAAAAAAGTAAGATACCACTCAAACGTAATCCAAAAGCAAACTCAAAAAAACAAATAAAGAATTTTATAATATCGATAATTTTTGTATCACTTATCCATTTATAAGATTAGAAACTTGAGTGAATAAATTTATAATATTTTACTCTCTTGAAATATCTTTTTCTTTATTCTCATTTACAATACAATAAAAGAAAATATTAACAAATAATATTGAAACATAAAATAAATAATAATTAAATTAAACTAGATGGATTGGTGAACCAACCCAACTTTCCACATATTTAACTCAGATAAACTAGGTTTTAAGCGAACCAAATTAAAAAATAATCTGTGTAGAAAAAAATTATTATTTTTTAAACCTAACCTAATCCGAATTTATAGCGGGCTGGATTCACCTTCCACCACCGTATACTGTTCTCTGCATCTTTTTACCCTTTAATAATATTTAAACCAATATAAATATAGGTTATATTGATGTCAACATCCATGTAAAAATAAACGAATGATGATATCCGTTTAAAAACATCCTTATTTGAAAGAAGTGGATGCTTCCTGCTAACTCTTTGTCTTTGAAGCATTACAGACCAAATTGCTAAAGAACCGATGAGTGTCAGACCACCGTACAATCGGTACAGTGACTGAACGTAGAAATCCTCTACCAACCACACAAGTTTGTTCTCTTTCATAGAGTTCCCATCTTTTTTGCATTGCTCTTCATTTTTTTTATCGGCTTTGCGATTCTGCTGAGCTCAGTTTCCATGTCTGTCAACAACATAAGAGACGAATAAATATTGAAAAGTAGTTGATGAAAGTTCACATTGCAAAGTGCCTAAGATTCAAGAGAAATCATAAAATTTTGCAGTTCTCTTGAAGATATATAATCTTTTGAAATACTAATATTTAATGAAGATATATTTAACCTTTTGAAAAATAAGTCAGTAACAACAACCAAAATAAAATACAGTTTCCAAAAGTGTTTTTGGTATTGTTCTTTTATCAGAATTAGAATTTCATCATGATAACCTGCATTTTTATTCAATAGAAATTGTTATAATGCATATTAATGAAGATAAAACACTTATTTTGGTCTGAAAAAGACACAAATATACATGATCTGCACCTGTTTTTGTTCTTTTGAGTGTTTCGGATTTTTGAGGATCAATTTGATTCCCGAAGGACTTGGAGAATCCCCTTATACAGTGTTTGAACATCCTTTTATAGGAACATTCGAAAAGATTAATTTAGAGGAAAATTTCTTGCTAGGAACTCTTCATTTCCTCAGAAAATGAATAGGAATCCTGAAACTGAAAAGTGAATACAGACATCACAGATTAAGAGGCGATTCTAAATGCACTCTGCAGCTTCTGGATGAACTTATATCTTGTGCACATAATATATCCAATAGATGCAAATAAATGCACAACATCATAGTATCTTTTTCATAATAAGTTTCTTCGTTTGAGACAGAAACTTGTTCTTCGAGAAGCTTGAAGAACTAAGAATTTAGTATCCAGAAGGTACAGATATATGCATACATAGAATGAAGATGAATGCAAACCCACAGATCCATAAATTCAGTTCCAATGTACCAAAAAAGAAATGCCCATAAACTTATAATTTCCTCTTTAATTTACAATCGATCAAATCTCTCCTCAAATATTATATTGTTGTTTTTGATCAGTGAAGAAAACCATCATAAAATAGAATTCATTATTTTTCATGATGTCATGAACTCAGTGTTCCTCAGAGTATTGAATGACGTTTCTAGGGTGGGAGTGAGGAGGGAGTGGAAGTAGAGGGAGCCGACTTCGGGGGCGCTTGGAACCCGCAGAGCCAGAAGAGGCGCATGGTGAAGACGAGGTTGAAGAAGGTGGAGAGGACTCGGGTGTGTGAGAGTCCATGATGCATGCGATAGGGTCGGGTTTGAGTTTCTGCAGCTGGGAGCGGGGGCAGGTGTTACAGTGCGTCATGGGAGACCTACGATGGGTCTATGAAAGAGGAGGTTCAGATATATACACGAATGAGATATAAGTTTAATCATATAAAGGATTGACATCACTATCTACCTAAAACTTTAAGACAATGGATTAACGGTTTTTTTATCTTTATATAGTGCTCCATTTTCTCATTTTTATCCAATGTGAGATTTGGACTTGCACTTGCATTCCCAACAATTTCCCTTTTAAGGGTGAGTCCCTTCCACATTGGTATACTCTCCCTCCAGCGGAAGCATTCTCATTTAACCACAACCACGAATAGTTCTTCATACCGTCGTTCATCTTAACAGAACACGCTTACCTGAAACCTTTTACCAGAAAGACTTTTGATATAAAAATCATTATACACCTCTTTGATAGACCTAACAAACTGGATATGATTTCTTGAAGTAATTGGAGGAAGAGAGGGAGGAAGGGGTTTTGTGATGAAAGGGACTCACTTAGGTTTGTGGATGTTGTGTGATGAAAGGTCTTTTTGAAATTTGAACATGAAAAATTAGAGTATTATTCATTCATTGAGTATCTGTTCCATAAGTTCAACCCATTCTATATTTTATAACAGTAAATTTATTTACTTTCATAATAATTATAGCATTTTATAAATTCCATAAAATATATGATAATTAAACCCGAGAAAAATCCTTTATATTATTTTTCTCAAAAGAAAATAATCTTTATATTAATATAATTTGTCTACCATTCTTTTCAAATCAATAGGTATACATTATAGTTTTGATATTCTTTTAATTTTCTTCTGCGATTCAAATTTTCTTTAACTATTTTAATTTTCTAATATAAAAAAAAAGTATAATTTTAACTAAATAAATCCTTGACTTATATGTTCGTTTGAAGTATTATTAAAGAAACAATTTGACTAATTACAACATAAAATAAAACATGTTTCCAAATTAAATATTCGATGAAATGAAAATATTTATTATTATTATTATTATTTTATAAAGTTGAATAGTATTAAATAATCAAGAAGGGCTCTGTTCACTTGGGGATATTGTACTGTTTATGCATAACCCCAAGCGATGTAACAGAGTGAACACACTCAATCAGTTTTTTCAGTTTGTCAAATATATATACAGACACATATATCTGTGTAAATATACATTATACATTCGCACCGACAATTCCATTTGGTATAACCCAAATCCTGTGTATACGTAAGGTTTCCCCTTAATTTAATCAATTTAATATTAATTTAAATTTCTTTAAGTTCTCTTATACTGGCTCTTATTTCTGCATTCAAATTTCAAAATTGTGAAATTGATTAACAGATAAAGTGCAGATTATTAGTGGTTAAAAAATAAAGACTCAGTTTTTTTTTTAAGAAAATGATATTTGAACCTTTTTGACAATATTTAGACATTTGGATACGTGTTTAATGTTATTGATACACGTAGAAAATCATTTTAAAATAATTCAATAATGTGGTAATGTGAGAAATGGAGCACATTCAAAATTGGGGTTGATTGTGAAATTTTTAGATTTGGGTCATTTAAGAGAGAAGTTTGAGAACCATCCACTACCGCTAGTAAGAAACTCGATCTCATTCCAACCAGCCACGAGTAGAGTTGTCTTCCCTCCACCAATGTTGTGTAGTGCCGACGTTCGAAGACAAAACCTTTTAGATGTTCCCTCACCAGTGTTGCTGCAGTGCCGACATCAAATTATTAATATTTGATTGATAGCTAAAAACTTATTTATATCTATCTGTCTAGGTTGTCAAAGAATATTGTGAACAGTTGGACATTGATGCCTGCATAAGAATTTCTGAACAATTCAGGTCATATTAAGAGCTGTATCTTTTTTTTAAAACAATTGCTTAGAGAAATAGGTGGTGGGTGGAGTGGAGGCGAAGCCTGTCTGATTTAAAACTGCATTTATTCTAGGAAATCTGCTGCTGGACTTTTGTCCCAATGCTTAGCTTTTGTAAACCTATTTTCAAAAGACAACTTTCTTTTAAATTTAATAAATTATTGTTAAAATTTTTAAATAATTAAATTAATTTCTATTTCTCTTAAAATAATATTAATCTTGAAAACTAAATTTTTATTTTTAACTTTTAAAAAAAAATTAAATGAGTTTGTAATTATATAATTGTATAATGAATAAAGTTAAGTATATAAAAAACTCACTTTTATTAATTAGTATTTAAAGTAAATATTGAATTAAAATAATTTTTTGATAATAGAGAAAAGTATTAAGCTTTAATTATTATTAGATTTTCATAATTAAAATAAAATATTTTACTCTGCCATAACAAGTATTATTTTAATTCGGTATTTAATTTAAAAATTGAATAATATTTGTGAGTTATTTAATTACTCAATTTAATGCATTTTCTAAGAGAAATTACGTAATCAAATAATTATACACGTACACTAATAAGAAAAGCTTACTCAAAAATATCAAATCTCGTTCTTAAAAACAATTAGAAATTATTGCAATCAATTTTTATTTAAAGTTGTTAATAATCAATTTAGTAAATTTAAAAAACAAAATCATTATGAAATTGATATAGCATTACCGACCTCTCAAAGCAATTGGTAAAAAGAAATTGAATAGCCAATTGAGAAATCAGGTCCTCGCAAGCTCATTCCTCAACACTCAGTAAAACAGGTTATTTATGGTTATTTGGGAAAATATTTATTGAAAGAATATTTTAAAAAAAATATCATCAATGCTGAACATTGAGGTAGGGATATTATTGCCCAAAAGTCAACAATCTCCTGTTTCCACAATGGCCAGGTAACATAAAAGAGGAAAAAAAAATTAAATCTCCCACATTTGAGTAGTGTTATGTATAAACTAATTGATACAACTATCAGAATCCCAGGGACATTCACCTCTACAAACAGATCTAATATACTCAAACTTGTTCATGGAAAGAGAAGTGAATGATAGGAAATTCACGGTACACTGCTAAATCTGTGTCAGATTCCTATATGCGTTAATAACAAGCTTAAATGGAACAGGAGTTCTCAAAATATTGCTTCGATATCTTTCAGTTTCCGTAACAAATTGCAATCTACTCTGCTGTGCCATTTGTATCATCTCCTTCAGTCAATTGTTTTTGCTTCTCTTGTTCCACTGTCCAAAAAGAGCATTGTAGTGACTCCAAATTTCATTAGAAGGCACACAGATTACTCAAGTAATTCAGATGAAGTAGTGTTTACAATGAAACTAACACAAACAATAGAAAAACAAAGAGCAGTTCTCTTATCCAACTAAATAGAATATAGATAAATTATTTGCATATTTATGGCCAGCGGAAACGAAAGACCCTATAAAATTTGCAATTGATAATACTAAATTTACTGCCCACATATACTAGATTCACATAGTACCTAGATGGCATCCTGTGACCGTGTCTCATGTCATCTATGTATCCAACCTAACTTCACCTAGAGGAATAAGACATCTGTTGTATTAATTTTATTGTTTAGGCCAAAGTTATTATATTCTTACCGTTTGTGATTCGAATTGCATGATTTGATATGATTTAGCAAGCTAATAATAATTACATATCATTTGATGAGTCAAACGATTTTCAATCATGCAAACGTGCATGAGTTGTCGTGATTCTATATCATTGATATGAATTGCACTGACTCATGATTTTTTCTAGAAAGTAAAAATTCAACTTTAAATTGTAAGAGATTGAAGGAGCACTACTAAGGCCCCATTATTTGGTTACACCCTAGCTTTGTTATCAATTTTCTGAAGCGAAGAATTCAAGCAGTCACTCAACGTATCCTAGTTGGTTGTTTGCCATCCTTTCCGATTAGGTTTGGGGGAAAATAAATCCAAACAGAACCGAACCAACCTAATCCATTTAGGTTCGGAAATCACCTAATTGAGTCAGCTATATATTTTTTATTTTAAAATTGAAACAATATACTACGGGGAAATTAGTAAAAATAAATAGGCAATAGGGGTTAGTAGCAGGTTGGGGTCAATGGGCTGGCCGAAGCACAGTAACAAAATGGAACACACTAGAAGAGTTTCGACCCTGGTTTGGGAAAGGAAATGAAAAGGTCAGGTAACACAAAATACAATATTGTCGTTGTAGTTTGCACCTGATCGAGTTGTCACTCATTTTTCTGCTGGTTAATTTAGGTGCGTACCTCATTCTCAAGAGAGAAGACAATTTTATTATATAAGATTGGATTAATAATATTGTGTACCATTGAACAAATACATGCATGTGTCATTGTTGCATTCTCATTGAAGGTGCTATTCTTCTTGGCTCCTTGCTTTGCTACATGGAATGCCACCTTGCATGTCGTACCATCAACCTATTTGACCATGTATTATGTGGTTTTAATATTTTTTGGTAAATTGTTTTTAACACAGTGCTACTTTAGTGAAACAACCACAATTCAAAAATTAAATGGTGATTGATTTACCAATAATTTGAATTGTGATTTAATAACCTCAGACCCAAATATAATTAATCAATACAGAACGGACTTCCATTTCAGTCTTTTAAGTTAGCCTCAACAAATATTTAGTATTCGGTCCTACTTCCAAAACTTCTGTTTGTTTTAGTAAAAACTTGTACCTAGCAAAAATGTCATCTTGTCCTAAACACTAACTCTATTTGATTGACTGGCATAAATTGCCTACATGACACACAAGTGGCATCACAGCGACAAGAACCTGCTCGACAAACCTTTGGGTCTTCCTATTTGGAAAAGAAGAGAAAGACATCAATTATATTTCTGTTCTTCCTTCTGTCATTCCCTTCCATAATCTTTAGCAAGTTTAGGAGACCGAAATAATCTCTTATCATACTGCTCACCAACTGATCCACCATTTTTCCAAATATCAACCCACAGGAGCCAAGTAAGAAGTAGCCAGCAGTGAACTAAAAATGCTTTCCTAAATGAAGCAGTGCCTTCGAATGAAATAAAACAAATTGAGGCAAAGGAAACAAAATTAAACGTTACCATTTGTCTTACAGCACTATGACTCAAATATCATCGCAAACAATTTGGTTAATCTGTCGAGGGAATTTAGCATTTTGGGCAAAGCTGACGACACAAATTAAAGAAACAAGGAAACCAAAAGCAAACTCGAGGGACAGATAGCATAATTTTCCAGCATTAACCAATAGTTTGCAAGGAAAACCGTCGGACAGTATTTTCAGATGGCATAAAGATTCATGTCATGAAACAAGGTGTCATAAAAAATTAACAAAACTAAAGGAAAGTACCTATAACCATTCACCACCATATGGCAGATACCTATCACCGAGCAACACAATTAAGAAATAAGGACATGCGTAAACGTACCCATGAGCTGATAGAGAGCCTTCTGAGTTCGCTTCTCCAGCTTATCAAACTTCTTCTGCACATCTCTCCGCAGGTCCCAGTTAGGTTTCTTCGGAGCAATATTCAGAAACGGATCCTATTTTTTTTGTATAAAAAAATACATATTACAAAACAAAGAGACAGAGAAAAGCAATGACGGATTAACCAATGGAGTACGCACTAGAGTAGTACCTCCTGAGCCTGAGGTTCGGGTGGAGGCACATCGACAGGGTCTTCGAACTTTGGGAGCACCGCAGGGGCAAGCTTCCCTTCCTGAAGGTTCTTGTCATGAGGAACGTAGTTACGAAACTTCATTCTGCAACGCAATTTCAGGAACCGTGAGTTTTTTTGAGTATCAGAGAAAGAGAAGGCATCGAAGGTAGACAGGTACCCACTCTTGTTGTTGATCTTCTTCTTCTTCGGCATCGTCGTTGTCCTCTGGTTCGGGAGCACTGGACAACTCCTGAGCGGCTCTGAGAGCTAGCAGTCTCTCGCGACGGGACGCAACGCTTTGCTCGATCGAATCCTCTTCACTACCCATTTTTTCCCTCAATCAAAATTTCTTCTACTCTTTCTCTCTGTATTTATGTATACAAAAACCCTATTTCTTCTTCTTCTACACTATACAAACGCACACAAAACCCTAATTTTTCTTCACAGTCACAAAATCACCTCCTTCAAATGCAATAGTCAATCCCCGACCCAGTGTCTACTGTTCAATTCACCTGTGTTGTTTTTGTTTTATACCCGTATTCTATTTTGTAATTTGAAAAAATAAATACATAAATTATATTTTGAACCTATAATTAATATAATATATTATCAATTATACTCATTTAATTTTGTGGACGAATGTCTATAAAATTAATTTTTTAATCATTTCATATTTTTAATTTTTTATTTATTTTGTTATTCTAAAATACAAATATTTTATTATTTATTTTAATTTTTATATTTTTTTATTTATATTTATTTTAGTTTACTTTTAACGTTGCATTTTAGTAATATAAAACTATTAAAATAAAACGTTACATATATTACAAGAAACTTGAGACTTTTTTAAATTTTATTTTTGAAGAACATAACCTATTTATGTCTCTCAACCTTATGCTGAATCAACTAGAAAAATGTTCTCTTCTTAAGCTCACAGTAGTTAAGGTGATAATGGCAAAAGAGAAAAGAAACACAGGATAGATAAAAAGAAAAACAAAGATAAGCTAGTAATACAAAAACACTTCATATAATACATTAACATTACACCCATGAAACATAAATCACATATTACAATCCAAACATCCTAAACATGCCAAGACATGCAATGGACTATTTGGATTTAGTATGAGTATTGAACTATTGAAGTTCATAGACTTGTAGTGGTGAAACAACTGGTCCATCCCAAGCTACCACACAAGGTTAGTTTGTTATCACTCATTTTAGGTCAAGGTAAAGTCCATATACTAGGACCTCCTGCTACTCTCACCACATGCCTCATCTTTCTCTACTTGAGAATGAATGACCATTAGATTGTTAGGATGAACCCAAGTGTTAGGATGAACTCAAAGACTGAGCATCCTAATGCTTGAAACCACCAACAAGTTCTTCCTTGAAAGTCATTTTCATAACTTTCCATTCAATACAAATATATACACATACAACTTTATGTATAATAACAAAACCCACATTAAATCATTTCACATACATCAAAAGATTCAAAACATTGCATAAGAAAACACACGTCAGACAAAAAACAAAGAACCCAAAAACTAGCTAAGGGACGCTCAGTGTCTGAAAAGGGGCGCCCAAGCGCCAAACTCATTGGAATGGGACACCTGGGGCACTCAGGGGCGTTCAAGTGAAAACTTCTTGAAAAAAGAGCGCTTTAGCCTAAAACTTGCGCAAAAAGAGGGCTCAGGGGCGCTCGAGCCCCATGACAACAAACAACACACTTCGAAAATGGCTTTTTGATGCACTCTAGCTTTGTTCTAATGATCAAGTGGATTCCTTACACCTATAATTGATGGAAAATCACATTTAGACTTAAAGTAAAGTACTCATTTGATTATTAGACTCAAAACTAGGTGCACTCATCCATTTGACACCTCCAAAAGTACCCAAACTCATTTACACCTTCTACACCTAGTTTCTGCAACCTAACAACTTGAACAAGTCCTAATAGACCCAATCATAGATTACAAATCATCACCTTTAGTCCTGACATTCTAATTTGAAATCTCACTAGTTAAAACTCTTAAAATTGAACCTAAAACCATACGAAACTCCACATTTCAACTACTAATTCATTTTACCTCAGATTTTCTTTAACTAAGAGCCTATACAAGTTTAAAATGACCATTAAACAACTCCAAAAACACAATTTCTCCCATTAGATTAATACTTCAAACTTTCACCTATGACTCAAATCATCTTCTTATTTATGTCCACCACTTGTATACCATAAACATTCACACCAACATCCATTCACAATATTATATTCATTCCAAACATAATTCATACCATACATTCAATATAATACCACCAATTAATACATCATCATAATTTAAATCTTAATAAAAACATTCACATCAGCATGTTTTTTGTGCAACACCTTAACAGTTTTTGATGTCGTTTTTGATCACTTAACATAAACAGTTTAATTGTTACGAATTTACAAAATTTAAGACCCAACTAAGATCGTTTTAAACAAAAAGACTGACTTGAGATTCTTCACTTTTTTTATTTTGCAATTTGGAACAATTATTTGTGCATACATTTATAACTTTTAAATAGGTTAATGTGATATACTTTCTTATATATGAGTATTGTGTAAAAAAATTAGCACGATTAATCTTTCATTGCGAAGGTTAAATTCTAATATTTATATAAATATTTAAAAAAAAATCATTTGTGTACCATTTTTGAAATTTTTTAATCAAGTTTCAAACGAAAATTTTCCATTTTATTTAATTATTTCTCTTACTTTTAAAAATCTCTTCAATATACCAAACATATTTATGATATTTGTAACATTTTATGTCGTAGTTCTTTTGCTTCCTTTTCTCTTCCTTCATTTGGAGGAAATTTGACTAATTCAATGCTGTGTTTCTATGTTTTTTTTATCTTAAATCGGTGATTTGTCGGACGTTCTTATCACAGAATCTTGAAACGACTATCCATTTCATCAAAATCGAACAATCGGATGTCAAAATCAAGAATGATAAAAGATAAAAAGATAGCAAAAAAATTCTATGAATTGCTGCAATAATGTAGTGTAAGAAATATGAAAAATCTTTGATGGACTCCCCATGCTGATAGACACTCTCAAAGAGGAAGAAGAAAAAAAATACAGAGATAATAGCTGGTGATATAGAAACATGGGGTGTTTCGTTTCATGGAGTATCGAAAATCTAGAACTCAAAATATCCATGAAAGAATCAAAAGTCTTTCAATCTTAAAAAGAAAAAAAGAATACAAACAAATGAGATGAAGCAAGGCAACAACTCTCAGAATGGAAATCAAAGTTTCATTCTGAATTTGCAGTTGCTAGCCTTGATGCTTATGAGATTATTAGATGATAAGCTATCCACCACCAACAGGCATTCTCCCAAGACTCTGATCTTCATCAGCTTCAACCTCCCAAGTTTGATGGCGATTGGTGCATGCACCTTCAGATCCAATGGAATGCGTCCTGTCTGCTGTTGCTGTTGCAGTGCCTTCATTAAGGTGCTTCCAGACTGCACTTGACCACTCAAGGACACGTTGAGCACTGTTTTGTTCTGGTGACCTTGGTAGAACTGCGGCAGTGACCCTTCACAAAGCCTTGTGTTTGTGTACCACACACTTAACTTTCCACCCTTTTCATAGTAGATGCCAATCTTCTTGTTTGGATTGTTTGCTGTGATCTTCACATCAAACTTTGCATACAGACTCATGTCAAAGTTAAGCCTCAGATCACTTATCCTCAGTGTGTCAACTGAGTAATCTGGAAGTTTTGGTTTGAAGACTAGGTAAAGGATTCCAACAATTGCAGCCAGGATAATGAGGAGCAGAACAAACAAGCTTATTGTCCAACACATGCACTTGCAACAACAGCTTCTTTTCCCTGGTTTAGAGTATATTGCTGGCACAGAACGTAGCAGTGGTGGATGGTGTAAAGGGACACCCTTTTCTGATCTTGAGGAGCCTGGAGGTACCAATGGCGTTGTTGGAGGAGGTGGTGCTTCCCCTTCCATAGGGTGGATCCTCAGTCTCTGATGATCTGCCATGAATAGGAGTGATTTACCGAGTGCTGTTCTTTCTCAAATTTTGTGATGGCAAGCACAGTTTTATTTCTAGCTCGTGTTGCTGCTCCTATATACACACTTATTTCGAATTCTAAATATGAAAGATGCTATTGGAAATTGGAGTGATGGGCCTGTCAAAAGGTACAGTGGTGTGGTTACCTTCCTCACCTACAAACGGCATGTTATTTACCGAAATAGATCAGTGGTAGTTCATCTACATATTGACTCTGCTGTTTGTGTTGCGTCAGATACAAGAGTTTTTTACATTTTCTTTCAACCAGACCATGACATCTGTAAAGATGCAGGTTGACAGACTTCAAACCTTTGTATTGTTGTGTTATTTAATTGTACGGTTATTCTTCTAGAATTTTTGCACTTTCATGATTTTGCCACAATGCTTTATGCAGCAAGCATCATCATTTCCACAATAAGAAATGCATGGCAAGAGCTGGTAATTCTTGACACAAATGAGGAGATAGACGTATTGACGTTCTTTCAAACTTGCTTTGCAGTGAAGGAAACCTTACTTGCCCATTAAGGTTACTTTTTCACACTTTACAAAAAGGACATTATGGTATATAAGTAAATACAATTAGGTATAAACAAAAACTTAACCAAGCTATTGGTTGACTTCAATTGGGGTTTGAGGATGTTCCTTAAAACCAAACAAATAGTGTCTATAACTACGAACCTAGAGAGGTAGCTTGTAATGCATGCCCGTCGCAATCAGGAATTATAAAACAAGTTTATTCGCCACAACTACTTAAGTATACCATTAACTGAGGCCGACTCTGACATAAGTATTGAGAAATTATGTATCTATAACAATTATTAAAATGAAGACCTCTTGCGCAGAATTCTCAATAAATTAAATACACCTTTAGCAAACTGTTTGAGACTAAACTACCTGACTAAACTACTTGCTTTACCATATATCAAGATAAAGCTAGGTAAAAAATAGTTTGGAAGTTGTATAGCAGGTTAAAAAACTAATGGTGTCAATATCAATAATGTCAAGCATCGTTTGTATTTGGTTTCTGAAAAAATGCTTGAGGATAAAATTTAGCTGGCATAATAACAATAGACAGAGACCTTATGATACCAAATCAAGAAAGTTATCACACCAATTCAAATGCTAAAATCAAGAGACAGGAGATGTTCTCCATTTCACATGTGTAAATACAAAGATTATAATTCATGACCAATTGAACCAATTTCCATTGGTATGTGGGCATAATAATCCCACCCAAGTTTTATAAAATTTGTATAATAAAGAAACAATTGTAATTGTTATTCAATCTGAATCTCTAGTGGAGCTGCCTCAGTTGTTGACTCCTCTGTATTCACTTCTTCTTCGCTAATACCTGCAGCTTCCACAGTCCTAGTAACCCATTCCTTGAGAGGGTCCTCATTCAAATCTAGCCTTAAAACACCCGCAAACACTCCACCCAAAAATGCCACTGGTTCCTGCAATTATAGCAATGACAAAGGGTGATAAAAGCAAGTAAAATTTTCAATGCCAACAGAATGCTTTTTCACTCTACAGTATTGCGACAACATCCAAGTAAATGTCAAGAGTCAAGGAAAACTACAGCTAATCAATGCTTTTAGACTACTGGCCGTAGGTTTTAACAAAGTAATAATGTCTCTGTCTATTTCAAGTCAGCAAAAATAAAACCAACTTTTTACTGTATGGTTTTTTATGGACAAAACAGAAAATCAGTAAAATATTTACCCATGAACTGAACAGGAATTCGACGTTTTCACGATAAATTGCATCTCAGCTGTCGTAAAATTTACTCAAACACAGGAGGCATGTTCATGAAGGCATAAAGTGTATGGATCTATTTGAAGAAAATTTCTCCATAAGCACTTCGCTTCAAAAATCTCTCACCACGAGCCTTATCTATTGACAACTCATTTGTTTACGAACCAGTGATACAAGTGTTTAGACTACGGGCAACAACTAGGTATAACCTCACTTCTTAAGTTGGAAGCAAAGGTCACATGACACAACTCTGGAATAGCATATCAGTTCTTTTTTACAATCATGCCATATAGTCCCACCAATAAACCACAAAATTTCAACAATATCAATGGATCTTTCACTCCCTCCCCCCAAACAAAAAGAAAAGCTTAATAATTTGGCCTTCAGCTCTATATAAATTAGACATACGAATACACAAACAATTTATACAACATTACTTTTTGTGTCTAACCCTTTTCATAATTATGACATGTAATATATGATTTGCAAGAGAGAGACCTACAAAAATATATCGCGGTACAAATTGTTGTATGAATATTTTGTTTTAAAATCATTTATCATAAAATCAAGGCAACGATATACTTGCAAAAGTATCCCAACCTACTCCTAGTCCAAAACAAACGTATGACTCGGATTAAGCTCCACTAGAGGTTCTTGTATTCCAGGTGGCAGGATCATCAGAATTCTGGTCTCCCTAGTATGTACGGCACCAGTTGGCTCTTCATCATAAGACTAGATAGTAAAATGTCAGCACAGTCTGAAATCCCAATCGTATTTCACAGGGCTACTCATGGTGTTAAGAGATAATTCTATCTTTGTTCAAAAAATCTTTGAAGTCTAAACTAAGGAAGTGTATCACTCTTCCTCGCAGTCACAAACATTTCAAAAGTCAATTGCAGATGAACCTTGATTTAATTTAAAGTACATTTCGATCGTAACATATTAAATCTGAAAAGCAGATACACCTTTGCTTGTTCATTTTAAAGACAAATTTCACTTAAAAGAAAAGTTTTATCTTTCATTTCATACGTGATATGCCACGTGACATGAAACAGTAACAGTTAATCAAAACACAGAATTAGGCAATATGAGATTATATTATCTAAGTCTGAGCTATAAACGAATGGTGAGAAGAACAGACATTCATACCTTGAGAGCGTCTTTGACGATGGGGTCTTGTTCAGGACTAAAGAAAAAGGCTTTAACCCCATTTCCATTCCTTTTCCCAGTTCTACGGATGGTTCTGTTGATTCCTCCTATGCTTGGCCCATGTGACAATAACCTAGCTTCTTGCTTCGATTTCCAGCACTGTGAATCGAATTAACGAGAGGAAAATGAGGAAGTGAGATGGAACGGAAAAGAGAGGAAGAAGATAAGATAACGAACCTGAATAGATGGCAGCGACAGCAGAGGAGATTTAAGGAGAGACATAGCTATGCTTGCTCTTTTCTCCAACACAATAGATTCGACTTCACTACCAATTGAAATTCTCTCCACAATTAAGAAAACGGAAGTTGGGAAATTCTAATTTTCTATATTTATTAAAAAAACACAAGATTTTTTTAGTAAATACTCAAAATTTTCTTAAAAAAACAGTGCACTGTATTATGAAAAATAGGTTTTTGTAAGCTGTTTTTATCAGATATGACATGAAAAGTTTATATGTATATACATGTCAAATATTAATAAAGAATTTCTTTATATGTAAATTTTAATCAACAATTTATTATTTATTTTTCAAATACCAAATTAGTAATGTAAAAAATTCCTTTCGTCATGTGACACATGGTTGATAAAACACCTAACTCCATCATTTATGAATAACTTTACAAAAATGTTTTGTTTCCTTTTTTTTTTAAGAAAAAGAAGGTTAAATATAATAAATGAAAATCAAGTGAAGGAAGGGTTAAAGAAAGACAATGTATATTTGGTTTTAAAGAAAAGGAAAGAATTGATAATATTAAGGAGTTCAAATAACTATAAATAATGATTAAAAAGGGCTATATAAACAAGAAATTGATATTCAATTTGTTGAATTTTTTTATACAAGTGGCATTTTATTTCTTGTAATTAAAAACCCAATTTTTATAAAAATTTGTGAGATGATTGG
The DNA here is from genome assembly GCA_027742785.1 of Vigna reflexopilosa. NCBI lineage: Eukaryota > Viridiplantae > Streptophyta > Magnoliopsida > Fabales > Fabaceae > Vigna > Vigna reflexopilosa. The sequence goes on from CM050917.1 coordinate 32,804,051, forward strand.
AAAACGTGGAGTTGGCTATAAACATCTATTTTGAAACAAGTATAGAACAAAACTGATTTAATCTCTCAAAAATTTTAAAGAAGAGGGAAAGATAACATTATACGATTATATATGATAAAGTATTTAAGATGTTTGATGACGTTGTGGAATTTGTTAAAGAAGAAAAGTGTAATGCAAGTGATTATTGTTGCAAATATCAAGGTAACCAGGGATTTGTTAGGCATATCAGAGTCTTTGTGTTTTCCATTGCATTTGATTTTTTGAAGATTTTAAAAGGAATTTGAAAGTTCATCAAATTACTATCTATAAAGGAAGAAAGATGACCATCTACATTTATGGCACAACAATATTAATTATCCATAAAGGAAGAAAGATGACCATCTACATTTATGGCATACCAATATTAATTGAAAAGAAATTATTTAATAAGGTTGTATATGATTCTATTTATCTGTTTATTTTACTTGAACTTGTTTTTATGAATTAGAAACATCTATTAATTATGTTTATATATGAAGAGCATAAGACAAGCATTTGAATCTTGACATTAAAGATAACAAAAAGAAAATATATTATTAAATATAGAGTTGTCAAAATGGATTATCTGGTTGAGTTAGATACCTAGTGAATCAATTCAACCTAACTCAAAAAATTTGAGTCTAGTTGACCCATCATGTGTTGGTAGATTAAATAGGATGGCTCATTTAATTAAAAAAAATTATAATTTTTTTTCTTTAATCTAACATTTTTTTAAGACGTAACTAAAGTCCAAAAAGTCTAAAGCTAATTTATTTCATTTTCTCATTTTAGACAATAAATAAATCATTCATCCCAAAATCTAAATAATTCTATATTATGCCTTACCACCTTAGGAAAAGAGAAAAACTAATGAGAAACAAAGGTAGAAAGTGAATGAAGTAATATGGGTGTGGGCCTCTCTCCTCCAAAATTTCAAAAATAAAAAAGTTTGTTTGTGTTTTGGGTTGTACTATTAAGTTAAGAGTTATGTGACTTTTGTTTTTTTTATGTTTAGGTTTATGAGCCAACCTGACTCACCATAGATTCAATTTAGGTGAACTGGGTTCTTAGTAAATCGGGTCCATTTTTGGCTAATACTAAAATTTAAATTTTTTTTAACCCAATCCGACTCAAGCCCATGGTGAATTAGGTTGAGTCACTGGTTTTAATCCATTTTTGACAACTTTAATTAGATAGTTAGTTTTTGAAGAACATTACCACATGCATCAAAGTTTTTGTGCCTTTTATAATGCTCTTAAGATTGATTTACTTAATATAAAACGTGTAATAGATTTCATATATATGAAGAGATGGATTGTGCAAAAGAGAATGTTAAGTGCAATTTTAATAATTGTATGAAAAGGTAAAAATTATAAACCTTGCCTGATTCAAAATTTAATTAATTACTATGAAATCTTTTCTAATATAACACAATTGGTATTGAATGTAACTATGAAGATATTTGAAAAATAATTGATGAGAGATCAAATAATCATTTTCATAGGCCTTTGAATGTATATGCCTATTATCTCAACCCTCACTTTCTTTATGAACCTAATTTTAGACTCAATATTTTGAGGTGAACGAAGGGTTGTATATATGCCTGAAAAAATTGGTTAAGGATCTTGCACAAAGAAAAGAAAATTCAACTTGTTCATTTTCATCATGTAGAAGAGCTTTTTTCATGGAAGATGCAAAGGAATATAGAAAAGTATTATTTTTTGATAACGGAGAAAAATGTTTAAGGGTGGAACCCCAAGGTTGAAGAGGTTTGTCAACCAAGTTTGAAGGTTGACTTGTGGTTCTTCTAGATTTAAGCGTAATAGAACTCATTGGAAATGATAATTTAAGTTATTTGTAATTTATATTTTTCTTATTAGTGCATAAAATCCTTTTTATAAGGTTGAAAAAAGTTTTTTATTTCAATTTCAGAACTGATATAGAAAGTTATCTTTCTCATACCGATTAAAGTCACAACTGGTATAATAACCTGAAGCTGTCAAACTATACAACCTATGTTTGCTGACAAAGAAGAACACAATCCTCTAATAAAGTCAACATTGAAAAACGAACATGACACTCATACTCGTTCTCTCTTTTGTCGATCATGTTTCGAATCCAGAACCATGGAAAATCATCGCTCATTCAATCTTCAATCAACATTGTCTTCATTGTGTTATTTCTTTCCTATTGGGTATGGTGAGTGTGCTTGAGACACTATGCGGCCAAGCCTACAATGTCAGACAACATCACATGTTGGGCATTTATATGCAATGCTTGTAAGTTGTTTTGTCCCTGTTCTTGATTCCAATGTTGTCTGTGTTCGTGTTTATGAAGTCGTTGTTGAAGTTGGTGGGGCAACCCTCTCCATGTGAGGGTTTCTCCAAATCTCCCAAGTTTCTCTCTCCTCATGCTCCGCTGCCAGTACGTTGTGATCGCTTATAGAGGTATCGTGACCGCCACCATTAGAGTCTTTTCCAACATTGGTGCAACCTCTTTACTCCTTCCTCTTCATAGGAGTGGCTTCCTTCTTCCTCACCAAAATCATAGTCCCCTCCACTATTGTGCCGAGAGTGAGGTCGTCTAGCCTCATCGTTATCATTGTCGACCGCCACGGTTGCCACAATCATGGATGTTGCCGACGTTGATATCGTTGCTTTCTTCTCTTCCAATTTTGTAGTGGGGATATCATGAAGATAGAGATTTGGTGATGGAGAAAACAAATGGAATTATATTTGTGGCAAAAGGGGTTAGGGTTTAGTTCTTTGCTCATATCCACTTTTTATATGAGTTCTAAGCCTAAATGGTATATAAAGTCTTCTACTTAATTACCATAATGTCATCGCGCCAACTTTCTATATCGAATTTTGGTCTAACCGGTATATAAAGTCTTCTATATAACCGGTATATAGGTCCAACCAGTATAGAAAGTGTTATACTTATTTACCAGATTGTCACCAAATCATTTATTATACCGGGTGGGTTATAACTAGTATAAGATGTCGTTATAAAAAGTTATTTTTACATTAGTTTCTTTAATTAGTTTATATATTTATTAAAATTTCATATTTAAGTATAGTTTCACAAAAAGAAAAGAAACCATTTGCATAAGAAAAAGATGGATGTTTTGGTTTATATAATGTATAACTTGAAGTTGAAAAGTAAACAAAATAGAAAAGTTGTCTCTATTCCATTTAAAGGTGTCAAAATGGGTTTATATAATGTATAACTTGAAATTGAAAAGTAAACAAACTAGAAAAGTTGTCTTTATTCCATTTAAAGGTGTCAAAATGGGTTCAAACATGTGAGTTAATTTGGTTCACCATGGATTTGAATCAACTTCCATTGAAAAAAATATAATTATTTTAAAGGTGCCAAAATTGTATAACTTGAAGTTGAAAAATAAACAAACTAGAAAAATTGTCGTTCTTATATTAAATGTGTCAAAATGGATTCAAACCTATGAGCTACTTCAACTTTCCATGGATTCCAGTAAGCTTCCATTGAAAAATGAATATAGTTATGTTAAATGTGGTTAACTCAATCCAACTTACTCAAGTCGCAAATTAAATGAGTCTGGATCAAGTTAGAAATAGGTTGACTCGTAACCTATCATCAACCATCTTTTATCATTTTTTAATTAGCTTTTTTTTTTTTTCTATTTCTAGTTATGTAGGTTAATGATTTTATCTTTCTAAATACTATAATATTGTTCAATAATGTTTGAACAATTTAGATGATTATTTTATTTGTTTGCTGTGAATTATACAGGGGGATTTTTTATTTTCACTTATTATCTTTTCTTTTATAATAATGTTTGATAAAATAGGTAAACATCTTTACTCTACTACTATAAATAGCAAAGTTATGTCAATCCACTTTTATCATATTATTATAAATATATAAAATATGTTGGGAGAACAAAACATGTTGAAGTGAGATAACCTTAATGGGTTAAGTTACAAAATTTCTAGCTCACCAAAAATGAGTCAGGTTGGGTTGACTTATTTTTAACTTAATATATAGTAAGTAAACCATATGAGTTAGGTTGATTGACTTTGACACCCCTACTCCCATGTGAAGATATTGAGTCAGATGATGAATGGATATGATGGTGAATATATATGTTCACTTAGATAGAGAAACAAGATATTCAACTCTAGATGCATTTTATATTAATAATATAACTTTTAATGTTAATGTGGATCTATAATTTTCATCTCAAGAAGAGTGTGATGGTGATCAACATTGTGATGAAGATGATTATTAGAGTAAAATTCCAACTCCTTAAATATTTTGAATTAAGCGCTTTAATATCATAAAACTTAAAGTTTTGAAAACGTGAAGAAGTTGAATTTGATAAACACCAATCAAGTTATGTGTGTGTATGCTTGTCTAATAAACAATGGAGCATAATGCTAAGTTCAACTTTGTCTGATAAGAAAATGAAGATCAATCAGCCGATAAGTACAAACCTTCAAGGTGACATGTAGAGAATGTCTTTAATATAAGTTGTCAAGAGATTTGTGCATAAAGTTCTAGCCTCATTCAAATATCTCGTGGGATTCAAGCTAAAGCTAAAACGATATGATACAAGCATATCAACTATGGCCAACTTATTTGCTATGGTGTGAGTTTTTATGCACAAAAGAAGTAAAAAGTTATGCAACCTAAGAATATAAGTATTGTTAGCTGTCAGAGAAGTTGGATACGAAAGAGAAAATCAATTAATGTTTTGTGGAGTCTTTTTCAAGTGAGTTCAAAGTGGTAATTTCTTCTCATGCCAATATTTTTTTAAAGAAGAAGAAGAAAATTTATCATTTTCAAGTGTGAAAACTTTGCTGAATTTTCTCCTTATCTTGAAAGCTTTGTAAGAACATTGTTTATGTTCAACCCAACAAACTAGTTGAGAAGTCCATTCAATATATGTATAAAAAGATACAAACAATTCTAGTGAACTAAAATTGTGATATGTTGATCACTCAAATCTTATGTTTGTACAAACGAAGAGTGATTAGTCAAAAAATACTTAGTTAAACCAGAAATTGAAATAATACTTAAACAACATCAAATCGAAAGAATTAATTTTGAGATATGAGTGACTTGAAAAAAAAATCTTGAGTTTAGCTAAAAATAAGTCGGTAAAAAATATTTGTTTTATTTTGTAATGCCAATATATTTTATGAAACTTGAGTGATTGATCAAGAATTGTATGTAATATAATGATAAGACCAACTAGTATAAAAAAAATTATTTACTTAATTTTTTATATTGCATGTTAGAACTATTTAATTAATGGTTTAATTGCTTGCTTTGTCCCCAGTTTGATTGAAGTGTGTCAAGTTCGTCCACAATTTTAAAAAAAGTTGCAATTTCGTCTACACGTGATTTAAAAGTGTCAATTGCATCCAAACGTGTCCCTTCCATTAAATAGGCAGAAACAACATTAACTTTTCTCTCTCTCTTCTGTTCCTCTGAATACATTAATTTTTTGTCAGTACATCTTTCAATATTTTAACAATTCGTATGTGTGTCAGCTACACAATCATAAGCAATAAATTTTAAATACTTTATTAAAAAACAATATATTATAATATTTATGGATAAGATTTTTTGTGCATATGAAGAGTTGAATATGAAGAGTTGAAGAGAGAAAGTTTAATCATTCAATTATTGAAAAGTGCTGGTTACTCTCTCTTACTTTGTTTAACATCAAACAATTATTAAATATTGTTAATCCTACCATCATAACAATTTCTTTTTATCTTTATTTTTTTATCTTTAATTTTTTTTTATTTGAAAAGAACATTATGCTCAGATAGATATCTCTTACACCATATACATATCTTTTCCTAAAAAATAAATACTAAATCTATTTATCTTAAAAAATAAATTAACGGAAGTTTTTTAATTTATATTAGCAATATAATATTTAATTTTCGTAAATTAAAAAATCTAGAAGAAACATTTACAGAAACATACCGTAAATAATATTTGTGTTGACAGAAAAAAAAAGCTCACTATAGATACTAAAAAAACTTCCAACTAACAAATCATAAAAAAATTAACTTTTTTTTAGTATGCTCTCGTTTTCTCTCTTTTCGTCTATGTTTTTATTTATTTATTAAATTTATTTAAATACTATCGAGTTTTTATAAATTATATTTTTATTTAACTTTATTATAATATTTTTATTAATTTAATATTCTTTCGAAATTGGGTTCCAAAAAAAAACATATATTTTTGTTAGATATATTTACACAATAATAATGTATATATATATATATATATATATATATATATATATTATTAAAACATTGTTTTTTATTTAAAAGATGGTATATATGTACACGTAATAGTTAGGTTAATAAAAAGTGAAGTATAGTGTTATTTTTTTTTAACAAAGGTTTAATTGATTCATTGAAAGTAATTATTTTATCTGGAAAGTAATCATTTTATGCTATAAACACTGACAAAAGGTTGCATTGTACAGAAAAATAGAAGAGAGAGAAATAAAAGTTAATGTTATTTCTGTCTATTTGACGGAAGATAGTTATTGAGGCAAATTTTACCATGTTTGAATGAAATTGACACTTTTAAACCATGTTTGAATGAAATTGACACTTTTAAACCATGTTTGGATGAAATTGTAACTTTTTAAAAAGGGTGAATAAACTTGACACACTCCAATCAAACTGAGGACAAAACAAAGTAATTAAACCTTAATTAATTGATTAGATAAGAAAAAAAAATTAAAATCAAACTTGTGAAAATGTTTTATATTAGGAGAAGTTAAAATGGAACTTTTGAAAATGTTTTAGTTAGTGTTTATATTTATTTTCTTATTGTTTAATAGTGTTTGTACATACCATACAAGTGAAAATCTGTAAAAATTTTCAAACACAATTTAACCCTTCATTTTTATGTTACTTTTTGTTTTGCATAAGGATAATAGAATGATGATGTTATTAAATAAGTGGACAGAAAATTGACATATTTTAGTTATTTAATTTATATGACTTTTATAATATATATTTTTGTTATATTTAATGAACTTATTCGTTTTGAGCATTTTTGAACTTATATAGTTGTCTTTTATTACTAAATATAGTAATTTTAGGATAATGAATTTGTTTTTAAATTTTTTTACTAAATTATACTATTGAATTAATGTGTTATTTATATTTCTTTTTCTATGAAGTAATCTCTTACAAATTTACCAATTGAGTTTATATAGGATTTATGATAAATTCTCAAATATCCTTAAACACTAAAACCAAAATGAAATCTCACCCAACTTTACTATTTATATATAGGCTTAAACCCTTCATTGGTCCTCATATTTGTCTGCAAATCTCAGTTTGGTCCTCAAGTTTTGAGCTGTCTCAATTGGGTCATAATTTTTGTAAAAATGCACACATTTTACCCTAACAGTTAAGTTGTCTCAAACGACGTTAATTGATACTGAGATGAATTTTTTATTTTAGGCTTAATCCCTCCCTTGGTCCTTATGTTTGTGTGAAAATCTCAGTTCGGTCCTCAAGTTTTGAACTGTCTCAATTGGATCATAAATTTTGAACTGTCGACAAGGGCGACATTTTTTAGTTTGAGAGGGAGAAAAGGTGTGAGTCAGGGGGGTTTGAGGGTGGAGGAATGAGTGAACTGTGATCAGTGATTGGAAGGAAAAAGAAAGACCATAACCTCGTGGATTTAATGATTTTAAAACATAAAAAAAAAAATTACAGCTCGGTTCAAAGTTAACGTCGTCTCAATACACTTAACAGTTGGGGTAAAATGTTGTAAAATGTTTGCATTTCATAAGGACTTGAGGAAAAACTTGAGGACCAGATTGAGATTTTCACACAAACATAAGGACCAAGAGAGAGATTAAGCCTAAAATAAGAAATTCATCCCAGCATCAATTAACGCATTATGATAAAATGTGTGCATTTTTACAAAAATTATGACCCAATTGAGACAGTTCAAAACTTGAGGACCAAACTGAGATTTGCACACAAATATGAAGACCAATAGAAGGTTTAAGCCTTTTATATATATATATATATATATATATATATGTATATGTGTGTGTGTGAGATTATAAAAATAAAAAGTATAATTACTTTTAAAACTATTGAAGTGGATGATAAGTTTGATCTTGTAAGACAATTATGATTTAAAATCAATACAATACAAATAATTTATATAAAATATAATAAATAACTTTTGTTAAAGACTAATATGTTTAAAGGAGGGTATCTTGATGTCTGTGCACTAAGTTTTGTTTGAATTCGTTTTCGTTTTTAGGTGACTATTTGATATTTATTTTTAAAAATATAATTGTGATATGTATAAGGTTGAAGAAGAACTCCTAATGCATCTATATAATTTATTCTAGTACTGACAAAAAGAAAAATATAATTAATGTGAAAAAGTGATATGATACATGAAGTGCTAAGTGTGTAGGGTATCTCTCATATCATACAGTAGTTCACACTTATTTTAAAAATATTAATATTTTATGTAAATTATTTATAATAGAAAATAGTTATTATTGAGACTGCACAAATTTGGCCTATTCGGCTAGGCATCAATTTGCATGGCGAGTTAACACATATCTCCACGTGCCGATCCATAAGATTTTCAGAAACCTAGGTGTCCCTCACACCTCCAACCCTTGTTTGGCTCACATAAGCTATGACACTCCACATTTCATCCATGCAAGCTAAGTGACCCCACCTTCTTCCGAGCCTAAAAACTCAAGTTGCATATAATGAAGAAAGAATAGTGTTGCAAATTGCTTAAGCTTTTTCAAATCTCATTCACCAGTTGAGAAAGAAAGGATCATTGGATCATGGCAACAACAAGAAGATATGAGTTTGGAACGAATGAGAGTAGCCACCCAGACTCTGTCAGAGCCACCATAGCTGAATTCATCTCCACTTGCATCTTTGTATTTGTTGGAGAAGGCTCAGTCCTTGCTTTGAGTCTGTACCACATATATGCGCACACTCAAAACTTATATTAAAACCTCTCTCATGCTATTATAACATGATTATGAATCTATATACATATATATATATATATATATATATATATATATATATATATTATGTGGTGTGATGAGTGTTTGATTGAGTTGTGTGATTGCAGATCAAATTTACAAGGAACCTGGGTCATCAGCAGCTGAGCTAGTGGTAATTGCAGTGGCTCATGCCTTTGCTCTATTTGCTGCTATTGCTGCTAGTGCACATGTTTCTGGTGGACACGTGAACCCTGCTGTCACTTTTGGTGCTCTTCTTGGTGGAAGGATATCCGTCCTTAAAGCCATTTACTACTGGGTTGCTCAAATCCTTGGTTCTATTGTTGCTGCTCTCTTGTTGAGACTTGTCACTAACAACATGGTATGTTACATCAAATTCACCTTTTCTTCTCTGATATTGCTGTCTGTTGCATCCAAAAACTTGTTATTGTCATACTTATTCTTAATCTAATCTTTATTTCAAAGACAATGGTCTACATGATCAATTTGGTAATCTTTATGCAGAACCAATTTAATAAGTAAATTATCTCTTTAACCGAAACAAGGTCATCTCTTGTGTACAGATTTTATAAAAACTAAGATATGAGAAACCATATAGTAGAGACTAAACTGTGATTGGGTGTTGCAGAGACCAGAGGGGTTCAGTTTATCAGTTGGGGTTGGAGCGGTTCATGGTCTTATACTTGAAATTTGCCTCACATTTGGTCTGATGTACACTGTATATGCCACTGCTATGGATCCTAAAAGGGGTACAATTAGCACAATTGCACCCTTAGCCATTGGACTGGTGGTAGGAGCAAACATCCTGGCTGGTGGAGCTTTTGATGGAGCATGCATGAACCCTGCTCGGGCTTTTGGGCCTGCATTGGTGGGCTGGAGGTGGCAGAACCACTGGATCTTCTGGGTGGGTCCATTACTTGGGGCAGCCCTAGCAGCAGTCCTGTATGAATTCGTTGTTATCTCAATTGAGCCTCCTCCTCATCAACCTTTGCCTGCTGAAGAGTACTAGTTCATTTGGGTATTATGAAATAGGTTTAATTAACCTAAGCTCATGCCTCTGTTTTTTCTTGTCTTTATGAGTTTATCACTGCTTTTATGCATTTTTCTTTGATGCTGGTTTGGTTTGGACTTTGGAGTATCAACACTAAACTTGTTTAGTGTGTAGATGTTTAACTCCATCAGTATGCTGAATAAAGTGAGACCCCTAATCACTTACAACTCTACATGCTTCAAAATAAAGACAATTCAAAGATTTTGAGTCTTTTGTCTATGAAAACAAATTTGTGGCACCTTAGTTTCAATATTTTTCCTTTGTTCTTTCTTCAATATCAATGTCTGTGCATCTCTCTCAGTTAACTACTTTTGCAATCACACTCTCTCCCCTAGTTTACTTACTTCACCATGGATGCTAGAACTCATTTTTTGAATTTAAAAAATAAATAAATAAACCCAAAAAATTATATTTTCTGTTGCGAGTTTGTTTTTTATTATCATAATTTGTAACTTTTATTACTAATTAAATGGTTTGTAATGTATATTTGCATTATAATGTACTTATACATAGTTTGTAATATATTTCGATTTATAATGTACTTACTATATGCATTATTTTTTGGATTTTACTAACATCCTTATTATTTTAATTTATCTTTCTATTTTTAAATTAATATTTAGTAATCAAACAAATCAATGATAAAAATTGTATTATAATATAATTTTTTATCATAAATCTCAAACATTACATATAGGCTAAAAAATATTCATTTACTATACAAGTTAGTTATAATATAATCTGTGAATTTTAATTATATTGTAATCCATATATTTAAAATTATTTATTCGGTGCAAGAGATGTATGGGAGCTAAGTTACTTAGCCTAGTAGTGACAAAGAACAACACCCGTAATAATCAAGACAGAGTAGAGGGAAGTAGGATATTCATTTCATGGATTAAACTACAAGATTCAAAGAGTAACTTTTTATTTAACATCTCTTACAACTGACTTCCTCCTTTTTTTCTTTTTATCTCCTCTTTCTATCATGTCATTCATTACATTTATCATTTTTTTTCTCTTTTCTTTTCAGTTTTTCTCATTTATATGGGTTATATGCTTATTTAATATTTTCCTAATTCAAGTTGGAGGCAGTTGACCGATAACAATGGTAATATTAGGAGTAGTATACAAACTGATATGACCTTCCTCATATATAGGGGTAAGATGAATCTATTAAAACTCATTAGATTAATCTTCCAATGTTCCCTCTAGCTATGACAAAGTTACAATTACAAGAATCAACAATTTTTACTTCACTGGGATAATATGTTGTATGTACCTAATTCCATTTCAATTTTGATGGTATGAGCAACTTGAAATATAAAACTCATTCAATGAAACAATATCCGACACCCCACACTCAACTGCCATACGGATAACACTTGTCTTTCATATGAACAACAGATCATTAACACCAGATATACATTATGATTATTTACCTGATTAATAGTTCTTATTCTTATGGTCCTCGCATCTTTTCAACAATGTGTCTGCTCTTTTCCTCAATGTGACGCCTTTTCTCTTCCAATTTCTCACTCATCTTCTTTCCCAAATCAAGCATCCTTTCCCTTCTCCCCATTTTTTTTGGCAATCCATCTTCCCTCTCAATAGAATGATTTCGTCTCTCCATCACCGCACTTTTATGTTCTGACTGAAACTCAGAATTGTTCTCCATATTCTGTTCATTAGTCTCAAGTGGTATGTCATTTTGTAACGATGATGTCTTAAATTCTTTCAAATCTATGGTCTTTTGAGGTTTGTCATTCTCTAACGATGGTGCATCCGGCTCTTCGAAACTCCTGTTGCTTTCTGATGTTACTGAATCAGAGGAATTTAATGAGAGTGCTAGAGAATATGATGATTTCGTAGTTGCTTCTTGACTAGATTCAGCACTGGTTGAATTTTGTTGTTTGTGCTCTGAATCATTACTTGAGATGCTAGCACCACTAGTTTTCACTCCACCAGAAGGTTGATTATTGGTATAAGTTGAAGTGGAAGTTTCATTTCTATATTCTTGGTTAACCCATATGAATGGAGCAACAGTTCGAGGAACCCAATCATCCTTTTCTGCTAGCATCCATGGGATGCATACACTTTCACAGTTTGGGAGTACCAAAGTTTCCCGAATTCCAGTCTGCAGGAGCAAAACTAAATTCAGCTTGCAAGCAAAAACAGCTCTTATTTTTTCTCTAGAGACAAGTTTAAACACATTGTGCTATTGTTACACTTTCTAAAGAGTTATGAAGTTAAACACATTTCTCAGTTACGAGTGTGCCCGTGATAAGGATGTCAACAGTTCTGTCAATATTATGAGAGAAGAAAGGATATAACAGAGGAAAAACACTCCGCACACCTCTAAACCAAACTCCAAAAAAAAGAAGGAAACAACGTATCTTTAGAAAAACAAAAACAATTGTTGGGTAGTAGAGAGTAAAAAGTGGGCATTAGTTTTGTTTTGTTATCATTTGATAAATTGAGCACTAATTCAGTTGTATAAAGGGAAATCCTTTATGATGGGAAAACGTTGGAAGGAAAATCTTCTCCTTGGGTTCTATGCAAATCAATAGACACTATTAAAGAATTCTTTCTCATTTTTTTGTCCTTCAATGAGTTTCCAAACAAAAAACTATTAGAGGATTTCATGAACGGGGTGACAAGATGTAGCAGAGAAGAAAGCACTCTGTACTCCCCTAACCAAACTCTGAAGTAAATATCACTTCTCAAATTTTGAAAGCACACATTATACTTGGTCATCACTAATTGTGGAGAAGGAGTACGACCTTTGGTGGGATCCACCTCCCCGCCCCCACCTAAAAGTTAATTACATCATGTGAAAACATTAGAAATGACTGCATTGAGAACAAAAATATAGAATCTCACTTCTTGGTTTGGTCATGTAAAAAGAATAATAGAGGCTGTGATAAGAAGAATCAATCATGGAGATAACCTGATAAAAGGAGGTAGATAAAGACCAAGAAAAGTCTACGAAAGAAAACCTATTAAAAATAAGTAAAGACTTCCGTCTAAACGGTGTCATTTGATGGACCTACCCACCCAGTGGTAAAAAGGATTTTGACGTTGTTAGTAGAAGATGTTAATATAGCCAGAATTATACAGCTACTCACTTCAAAGAAAGGTAGACACAATGAGAGAGCATCTAGGCAATTAAAAAAGAAGTCAGTCCCAAAACTATGGCTACTCTCTTAAAAAGAGAGCAGTTATGAATTGACAGACGGAAGAAAAGAGAATTTAACGATATTTGCATATATAGTTAATGATATTGATGATAAAATATTCCTAAATAGTTTAAAAATTCACATGCAGATGAATAAAATACATCAAATTTGAAAACATCAATAAAAATGGTAGGGGAATATACTTCTTTCAGTAATTTTAAATCATAATAGAAAGAGAGTAGTAAGTCTTAACTTTAGCCTGTTGACCAGGAATAAAGCAATGTGCGCACTTGTTATCTTACGATCTCCAACAGATGACTCCATGTTGAAATCAATGTCTGGCATTGATGTGAAACCATACCACAATTGATCAGAGGGAGGCGGCTTTATATGCAAGCGCAATGTTCCTCTAAGGGAAGTCACTCTTATTGCCAAGGAGAGAGGAACCTTTGACAAGAAATAATCAGTTACTTTGAGAACAAAACAACTTCTTTGTTTATGAACCGGTGACTAGTTGACTACGTCGAAAGTGGAAACAACAAACAAATGCGCATTATCATATTTGAATCTAGTTGTGTGAAAACTAATAAGATATTATAATTATGATTATTTATTTTATTAAGAGATTTATTCTTAATTTATTTATAAATATAATTATGAGATGGATATATGAAGATTATTTTATTATTAATTAAAAAATATATTAACATGGAGATAATTATGAACATTTTTAAGAGTGATATTTTTTGCCTTTATTTAGTTGGGTGTATATATATTGATGGCCTAGGAATAAAAGAGAGATGATGAGTTTCTTGCTCTAAAATTTATTAAATCCGAAAATACTCATCAAAGATAACATTAGTTTATACACTACACATGCAAACAGTACATAAATCCTGGACTTTTACAGCGGCTAAGCAAATTATCAAAAAACCAAAAAAGAGTCTAAACACTACTCATGCATACAAAAACTGAAAACAAGAACAACAATCAGAAGAAGAGTTAAGAACATTGATCAATGCATGTCAATTACATTAATCCAAAAGAAATTGAAAGAGACAAATCAAACAAAACTCGATAGAAGCAAAACTTAAATTTACACAACCAAATTTCCCTTTTGCATAAGATTGGTGTTTGCTGTTAGCTCTTAGTATATCGTGCCAATTTGTCCCCTGAATCATACGAATGCCTTATGGGTTGCCTTGTTTTTTAAATATGAAAGAAAACTTAAGAGGGTGCTTACTTTGAGCATTTTTTATTTCATTTTTAAAGAAAACAAAATGTGAAGCCGAAAATATAATTGATTTAAAACCTTTTAATGGAAAATAATTTTAGAAAAGACAAAAATTTGTACAAAAAAAAAAAACTGTTTTGACTTTTTATTTTTCTAGTCTGTTTTCATTATATATATAAAAAAAAAAAAAAAGATAACCCTTCATCACCTTGCACAAAAACAACTTGGATGGCAAAACTCGCAAAATAACAATAGTTGAATGATGAAATGTACAATTAAACTATTATAGAAATGTTCATTAACTCTTCAGGTTGATTTTTCACAAGATTATACGTTTATGGGAAGAAAAAAAAATTATATAAAGGAGGTTATGGTCTTCAAATAAATTAGAACCACACTAGAAGATTGCTCACCAAAATATATAATAGCAAGAGATAACTTGGATTAATCTTATTAGATGATGTGCACAAATCTAATTATTTGGCTTGAAAAGTGAAAACTGTCAGAGCTTTATAAGCATTATTTAGGGCATGCCTCTATTCGATATAGGACTAAGTGACAACAATTGAAGTTGCAACTAAGGTCGGGTTTAACGTGGCTCTTCAACAACAAGCCCTTCATACTACTTAACCGAGGAGACGGAAAAGAGGAATGCCATTTTATGCATCCACACAACATTATCAAAATAATAAAATTTCAATTATGAAGATATAGACTGAAAATGAGCAGTGGAAGAAGCAATTGATGGAATAGAAGAAGGAATAATAAACAGAGGATACCTGTGAAACCTGTTTGGCAACGGAATTTAATATAGATTTCCATCTTGATCCATGATTTAACGAAGGAATAGTGCTCTTAAAGGTCTTGGAAACATCTGCTTAGATAAAAACAAGATACACATCACAATATCAATCTTCACATTTTGGAAGTTTACTATTTATCATCAAGAACAAGCAAAAGTGGAAAAATCAAAAGGTAGATCCTTACGTAAAGGGAGGGGGGAGTCCTTATGAAAAGCATACAACTTCTTTGCATTATTTTAATTTGAAAATATTGAAACACATCAAAAGCACCACAGGTGGTATGGGATGATATTTGGAAACCCAAGCCCATAATCTCAATAAAGTGTACTTAGTTTATAATATGTGGAAATTACAGCAAATGAGTAAATCATGGATGTGCCAACAACCTTAGAAAGGCATTCCCTAAGTGGCAAATACATTGGACATCCTCTGAGGCAACCAATTAACTTCAAGATAAATTTCAGGAAATAGGAAAATGAGGATAAATGATTACGTTTGATATGGCTCAAAAGACAAAGATAAAGTTCATATATAATTGGATTTTACAAGACTCGTGTACTAACCAGAGTTCCAATCACCTTCTTCTTTGTGCTCTTGTAAATCATTCGTTCTTTCTGCAAAATTCAATTGCTCTTCAAAATATTCAAAATCTTCAATAACATCTGAAGGGACAGCTCCAGCATTGTTTGGCTGTGGATTTGAGTCTTCTGTTCCTGCATCGAGCTCTAGTTCACGAGGCTCAAGCCTTGTTTCAATCGCTAATATTGCACCTCCAGAATATTCAATGTCAACTTCTACGGCCCATACTTCACTCATTTCCATAGGAAGAACCCGCATTCCTACAATGCAAGGTGGAACATTTCCAGTATTGATATTGGTACAGATGACTTCACCAATATAACCAGGAGTTCTCATATTGGACAATGTTTTCTGAAAAAAGGACAAAAAGAGACTTGTTTATCTCAAATTTTCTGTGGCCTCAGTATACACACAGAAGTAATCAATATTTATCTCATACTAAAACAACTATAAAGGAAGGAAGTCCCGATCATAAATATGGAACAGAGGGGTAAATCATGTTTACAAAAATAAGCACCCCTCAAATAAAAAAAATGTTGAAATCAACTAATTACTTTCTTTCACTACTTAAGAAAGACAACTCTGATAATGGGATAGCTTCCCTTCGAACTGCTTGATAGTTTCATTTTTATTTTTTATAACCTTGGTATTAGTACGGCTTATTCATGACTGAAAGGAATGACAAATAAGGGAAAGTACCTTGAGCACACCTAATGGTATTTCTCTTTCAACATGATTTAATCATTATCCAAAATGGTATCATCAAGATTCGAACCTTAAACAACGTGGTAAAGAGACACAAGTGGCTACCACTTGTGATGACCAATGATGATTGAGAATCTGATATTAAATCAACCACATCAGTTAAAGTGTCAAAATTACTGTGTAAGTGACATAGAAAGTATAGGATCTTATATATTAATTAACTTTTTTAAGCTTCAGAGTCATGTTTGTGACTTAGAAAGTACAGGATTTTATATATTCATTAACTTAGGTAAACTTGTGGTTTATGAACTACAAGTAATGGGAAGGATTTCATCCAACAAGATAAAAGTATCATGTTTCCAACACAAATAAGCCAATATGATCAATTAAAGAAATTAAAACTAATAGAGATTGGTCGCTAGAAATTGATACCAAGTCAAATGATACTTTTTTCGCATAACAAACTCACTTCGAATAAAATGTCAAATGGGAAAAGGTTAAACCTGAATCCTTGCTTGCATGGATCTCTTCAACTGCACATTTCCTTTGGCATCGAAAAAGAGCCGAGAAATCAACAAATTCCAACATAATGTTCCTTCATCAATGCCAAACTTCTCATTGTCTACTATGGAATTCTTTAGAAGCTTTGATGTTGAAGCAGACTTCAACAAACTAGTAGCCAAAATTGCATCTTGGCAAGCCCGTAGCTTCTCAGTGGTCTTTTTCCCTTCACTACCTGATTGTGAAGATCGAGTTGATATATCTTCCAAACCAACTCGGGATGTTCTTTTAGAAACCTTTCTCCAAAATTGCCGAACCTTTGAGGAAGAACCATCAGGCTTTCCAGCCCTTTCTAACACTTCGACACTTGATCCAACCGATGGTTTCATAAAAGAATGGTAAACAGAGTTCAAGGAAGTCAGATAACTATGAAACTCATCATCCAACTGGGTAAACCATTTGATTTTTTCTTTTTTATCACATGAAGCCAGATAGAGGGCCTTACACCATGCTTCTTTCTCCCATGAAGTGTCAAGATATATATAAATAGTTTTGTTTCCATTGTATATGACAGAGGTTTTGTTTTCCACTTTGATAGGGAACTTCTTTGCCCTGCAAGATTCATCACCAACTAAATAAGAAATTTAAACATCTAGCTTCCTCAATATATGCATAATAGCTCAACAGTGAAAGAAATTTTGCATTAGCTCCTAGCTAGGAAGTAAGTGAAGTTTAGAAATATATTCACTGTAGCAATTCTTGCCACCCCTTAAAAAACTTTGACACCGGTGATTTTCACATTCCTACAATTAAGGCTCATTCGTACATATCCATGTGCAACTAAGTGAAAAAGTGCTGGTAATAGAAGAAGAGGAAGCAAAAGGTAAGTGGTGAGAGACAAAAAATAATGGACAAGATGCACACTAAATTCACCTAACAACAAAGAGCATCTTAGAAAAAGTATGACGCCGGTAGCACTTGCCACAGTGCATAATGGAAATAAGATGCTCTCCGCCATTTTTTTGGGAACTCATGGAACGGCCTTGATAATGCATAACCATTAAAAGTCAAAAGCCAGTCACTGGTTACGGTAATGATCACTGTCAATCCATACCAAATAATAACCCCAATAGAAGAGCCCTCCACACCACATTACCATTTTCTTGAAGAAAGTATTGATGCGGAGACGGCTTGGACTGCACAGCCCTTGAGTTCAATCGTTGTGTGCAAACCATCAGAGTCTCTAAGAATAAGCGATTGACCCTTGATTTGTCCATACATCTTAACAGGGGAAACCTCCAAGAGATCATTTTTCCTTTTTTGCTCCCTGGACTGTTTTGTAATTTTTCCAGATTCCAGAACCCAAACCACACCCTGAAAAAAGCTAAAAAATTTAAAGTGACAGACATAAACAAATACATAGTTTCCCAGAAACCAATCCTCATCCATACATATAAACAAAGTTCTGCAAGCCAAAGCTCATAAATGTGAAACTCCGAAACATTAGAATAACACAAAAACCATACAGATACACTGCAAATTTCCCACACTTGATACCAAACTTCCTTTTCCAAATATTTCAACCATTTTTTTTAAGTGAGATGATTGCAAAAATTAATTGCGTAATAATCAGTAAATAGACCAGAAAGTCGCCAAAATCACTTATTTCACTAAGCCGTGTTACTATTGTAACTAAAGCCTTTTCATCATAGATCATTGTAAACATGACACTCTCCCCGTGAAATAAGCTAACCTTAAAGGCATTACCAGTTCCATTCTGGATTTCACGGTAATAATAAAAGCAAGTGAACGATCGCACTCATTATACTCAGTTTGGGCATTTTCAACCCGAAGCGATAATCAATCAGTACCAACCTGCTTTCTAAACGCAAAATCCAGAGACTGTTGGGGATCAAGCAGCGCAGTAGTTAGGGTCTTTGAGGAGAAGTAGGCTTCGTCGCTATTGCTCTTATGCTGCAACCTTTTCATGATCCATAACAACCCCAGAGCTTCCGCAGCAACAACGGCCAACACCCCGAGACCAAACCCCACAAGAACCAAACCCAAAACCGAAGCCATTTCAGACCAGCGAAGAGCAAAGTGAAAATGGGAACTTGTACGTAGTCGAGTCTCTTGCAAGCGCGTTGATGTGACAGAAGCACGTTCCCTTATTCACCAGTTATTTTCAAATCTAAGTTACAACAACTTTTTCAAAAATAAATAATCCATTACCAGAAGAAGACACGCTCCTAGTAAAAGTAGAGAAATTTCAGGAATTTATAGATTATATTTATAGTCATATTTACATATTATTTATTATATTAAAAAATATGAAAATCCAATTTAGGTTACCATAAGCAGAAATGTGTCCATTTTTTTTATAATACTTTGACTTGATGGATACAGTTTATTTAATTTAGTGGTCCTGTGACCCAACCTGACTTTACCACCAAAGGCTGATTTCATGTCAATTATTTTAGCTTATGTCTCCTGAATTCACGGCAATTGATCCCCCAACGTTGTAGTGAAGCAGAAGAACTTGCAAAGTATTTAAAGATGGAAAAGACTGTACTAGAAAAGAGATTACAATTAGTTTGCCTAAAATTTGACAGTCATATATGAAAGTAATCAAACCAAAAGAATTGGATAAAGAAGAAAAATCACTTAACAAGAAGACCCACTAAACCAAAATGTACATTTTTATCAATGTTCTAGTTACCAAAAAATCCTTAACATGTGCCGAAGTCAGAGTACCATAATACTAAGTAAAGGGCATGAGTTAGGATGTTTGGATTACATTGAACACACATGAAACTATGTACTAGGCACAAGTGGGTTGGCATGAGAAGAAGTTGAAGTCATGGTGATCAGCGTTGAGA
This sequence comes from Vigna reflexopilosa, assembly GCA_027742785.1. NCBI lineage: Eukaryota > Viridiplantae > Streptophyta > Magnoliopsida > Fabales > Fabaceae > Vigna > Vigna reflexopilosa. The sequence continues at coordinate 32,824,043 of CM050917.1, forward strand.
AGTTTCAACCGCGAGTCTGCAGCATTATATAGATCAGACACCACTTTATTAGAGGTGTTTGACCAAACATTTTTCTGCATTTTGTAAGTGGCTAGTCCAAATGGAAAGAGAGATATACAACCACCCTCTTGTTTCTTACATTTTTCTCTTATAATTCTTCGCCACCCACTTGAAAAACATGCAGTGCTCCTTGTGTCAATTTCATCATATGTTCTTGCTAAATCTGCAAAACAAAATCAAAATATAGTTGTAGGAATGATATCAAGGTCACCCCTTCGAAATGGTAAATGCATTAATGTATTGAAGATGAATACAAATTTCAAGCGAAGTATGCAGAAGAATGTCAAGCATATGCTACACGGATCAAAAGAACAGAGAATACATAAATTGCCTTGTGAAATACAATAGAGAAGTGCAGAAATTAAAGCAGAATTAGTTCTCTGAACACGTGATAGATGCTAGACATCTCCAAAGGAAACAGCAAGAGCTTCAAACTATTAGATATGTTTTAATTTTCTTTATCCATTGTTGACTGGAAGGAAGACAACTCACTACGTAAGATACCTTGGAAAGACGACAATGTATGGAAAGTGAGGAAGCTTGACAGGTCCTTTTTACTTTTCTGACATGGTACGGAATAAAGCGGGTACCTATTCAGACAATGTGAGATTTTCTATCATGGAAACAAATAGAAACTACAAGTAAATATAAACTTCACAAAAAGGTCGAAAAAACAAATTGATTATGAACTTTTTAGACACGTGATTATGACCGAAGGAAATTAAAAATAAAACAGTATTCTGTGACAACAACTCAGAGAAAGAGTGATTTTTATCGACCATAAGTTATGTTTGAATGAAATCAAAATCGCAACAAAATAATCCAGAAAACTATTCCCAAGTTGCATAGTTCATCTTCAAGAACAAGAAATTTTCAGGACAATAAAAACAATTATGTCTGCTCACCAAGCAACAGCCATCCAACTGGTTGGGGAAATGTCTGCACTCTTCAATGTCATCAACGCTGGGTGGCTTCTAGCTAACTCGGCTATCTGAAACAAGAAACACCAACAGACATCCAGCACGTGAGACAGAACATAAAAACATGTCATTTGTTGTTGATAAGAAGTTATGAATACCATACCACTTGAAGTCAGAGGCTACCTTCTCAGAAAATGGAACTCTCTGCCAATATGGAGAGGTATCATTGTACTGTAAGTAAAGTTCATTATCCTTTGATGTCCAAGAACCCACTTGGTCAGAGTTTGAATCTAAAGAAGCAACATCCCATGCTTTGCTAGAATTGTTACTCAGTGTTCTAGATAGCTTATCACTTCCACTGTCCTCACTCCAGGAATCAGATTCAGTTCCTTCACTATCCTCTTTCCCAAGCCTATATATACAAGAATGACATGGCTCACACCATTTTGTTGAAATATTCAGTACATAAGCACAACTGTTTTGTTTCTGCATACCTAGAAGCTGCTGCAACTGCTTTGCTACTGTAGATTTGGATGGCAGACAAATATGGAACATGGTATTGCATAGTGTCACCATTTTCAAACATCACAGGAGTTCCAACACCATATGCACTCCAGTCATAGTAGCAGTCCCAAAGATCTTTCAGATTGAAGTATTCAACTGTGTCTTTTCCAGGAGGTACCCATTGGCCATTTGGATCACTACAACTGCCCTGAAAAATAATACACCATGAATGAAAAAAAAATTAAGAAAAAGAAAATCAACTAAATGTTTTTTCTATGTTTTACTGCAATGAACCTTAATTGTTTTCTTGGTACATTGGAGGTGCAAAACCCCGAGATAGGGGACTGGTGGCTTGGGTTGGAAAATTATGCCTGGACACTAGTCTATAATGATAGTAATAATCTCTCTTACAGGATCATTAATTTAAGATTCAGGCCTAATGAAACTCTTTTGTTAACCGTAAGTTATAAAAATAAAAACTCTTTTTTTATCTTAAAAACAATTGTTCTTTCAACAAGTTAATATATATATATATATATATATATATATATATTACAACATTTGAGTAAAACTTATCAATGGGTCTTAAATATTTTACCATTTAGGATTTCATCTTATGAAGCTTGTAATGAAAATACTCTGAGGGTTTAGAAGGAGCTACTATGTAAGATCTTTCAAGAAAAAAAATAAAAATTAATTTATAAACAAACTAATCTATAAAAATTCTCATATAAAATACATAATTTATATTTTTAATTCGCATATAAGTTAATTATAGTTTATAAAAATATCATTTTTTATCTCTTAAAAATCTTACACAAAATATTCTAAATAGCATTTATAACTACCTGATAACTTAAGCTGGCATACCCTTTTATCCAAGGTAGAGAGAGTGGATTGTGATTGGAGGGCCTGCTGGTCCCCTGATTTTATTTTTTATTTTTTTTCCATTGTTGGACGACCCACTTGAAGTCACATGTTCGAGAATGATTTCATGAGAGGAGGAGAAACGTGTACAAAAATATTCTTCCTAAAGTGAAATGGAGTGAGAATCATCCTCTCTTGGGTTTTTGTATCAGTAATAAAATTATCCTTAACTTCTTTTGGTAGTCAAAATTATCCTTAATTAATTATTATAGTTATGACTTTCTACTTTTAATAAGAACATATAAATGTAAAATTAAATAATTAAAACTTTCTATTTAATTTTTAATGTTAATTTTCTATTATCAGATTTGATAACAATTAATCCAAGGAAAAAACATGCAGCGAAGAGAATAAGATAAGGATGAAAATAGTATCTGAAATTAGCCACATCATACACTGTGCAGAACATCATAGAATAGTATCTGAGATAAGTCGTACAGTGTGCAGAGTACTACATCATCTCTAGCCACATCATAGTACTGTTCAGAACACATGTGCAGAGAGGATCTCGTATCATGCAACTTCTAAAACAAATTAGCCTCAGTTTGAAACTATTCATTTGGTACTAACAAGCTAACACAAGTTCAGTTCGCTAATGTTTTAGATGCTCGAGTTGTTAACAAAACATTATAGTTTTCTCTGAAAATCAGAAAAACATTGGATAAAAGATACTATAAAATTTATGTATGTGAATAAAGAAATGGGCATAAAAACATATGAATATCAAAGCAAGGGCATCAAGGGAATATTCGTAAAATTCTAGTCGTTTGACCCACACTTCATCATGGTCATTTGTAATCAAATTTTGACCTTTGACTGATGGAGAAATTAAACCAACTGTCTGGTATCGTACTGTGTGGATAACTAATTCATTCATTAATAATTAATTTAAATATAAAAAGCAAACCATTTATCATTTTTGATATCTCACACTGAAATTCAGTCCTTATGATTTCTCGTAATTTCTCATTATCCACTTTATCATTGACCCGAGGGAGAAAGAAAAAAACAGAATCAGTATTTTGCGTCCGGAATCGAAGACACGAGAGAACAAAGAGAGATAAACAATATTGAATTTTGGATTAAATAAAAAAAATTAAAGAAATACCTGAAGAGTGAGTGAAGGAACATCTGGAGTGACGCATACCAGAAAGCGTTCAAGATTGGTGAGAGCTTTTCCGGGGAAACCCAAAGAAGATGCGGAGGACATAATTTTGCAGAGAAAATGACAAGAAATTCCCAGAAACCCTTGGTGATCGAACAGCAGAAACAGATGAGTAAATGCAAAAGAAATTATGAGATGAATTCTAAATGGATGAACTTTCCTTCTCGGAATTTGTTTCTCAAAAAGGGAGAGATGAGTCAGTGGCGTAAAAATTATGAATGAAACAAAAAAGAAAGCTCATAAATTCTCTCACCTTTGAGTGAGTGCATTACAATGCGAGAGGTCAATAAATGCAATAGAGAAAAAGAAAGAAGAAAAGAGAGATAAAGAGAGAAACTCACCCAATTAGAGAGAGTGGGAATCGTAACTCACTGTTTGGTCTCTCATTTTGATGTTCTTCAAAATGGTTCTTGTTTCTCTTATTTATTGGGGGCGCAAAAGAAGCAGATTGGGGATTAGAGAGAGGGAGAAAGAAAACAGGCTCTGAGTTTCTTCAACCTTAAAAGACAAATTATTATTGAAAGAAATACGTAGTTGTTTGCGTCGAGATTGTGTGATTTCGGTTCGCCGCGTGTGACGAAGAACAGTGTCAGTATTCACTGTTCCTGCTTATGAACCTCATGCGCGTCCTTTGTTTTTTCTGCACCATCAAACAGACGCTACAAAAATAAATAATATATAAATTATAAATTGAGAGAATAAAAAGGTAAAAAATAAATAAATTTGTAGTTGTTTATAGAGTAAAAAAAAACAATTAAGAAATAGTACGTTCCAAAAAAAAAATTCTTTTTTATTGAGATATATAAAATGAAATACCTTGTTCTCCATCGTTTATCCTTCACTAAACATACCTTTTTAACCTTCTTTATTTTTGAATGTCCCTATTTTTATTACACTAAAATAATATATTTTTAAAGAAACTTAAAAAATTAAGTATTTTTTGTGAGATTGTTTTGAAAAACTTTTGTTGAAGGATTTGATGTTGTGAGAGTGCTATACTCACTTATGAATTATTCAATTCTATGATGTTTCGAGTGGAAAGATAATGAAGATATTTTTAAATAAAAAGATTGTGTAGTTACAAATTTGTATTAATATCAAATATTGAAAATCTCTTTCACTTAATAAGTAATTGTCTGAATGCAGAAACGACACAACAACAGTTATTATAAAAAAACAAAATTAATTATTACAATAAAGATAAAATTAAAAAAAAAATAGATGCATACCAAAATAATGACAAAAAAGTAATATTGGTTTTATGTATTAATTAATTAATATTAGTATACACTAATGAAAACGTACACATGTAGTTTCACTTTTATTTGTGATAATAAAAACTAATGACATTATTATTATTATTATTATTATTATTATTAGAGAAAATACATATGTATTTATATTTTTTATGATAAAAAAGAATAATCAAATTATTATCATTATGGTTATAAAAATAATTACAGATAATTCTATTTACTTTGTAAGAAATTTTTTATTATAAAAATTTATTTTAGATTTAAAAAAAAGTCAAATTAGAAAAAAAAACATTTAAATTTTAGAAAGAAAAATATGGAAAATTTAAAAAAAAAATATGTACACTAAAATGAAAAAAAAATACTTTCGTACAATTAATTAATTAATTTTATATATATATATATATAAAAGTGTTTAATCACTATCCCATTCAGAACTAATAACTTATTTGTTATGCATATTGTTATCCGTCCTCTTATTTAGTTAGTGATTATCTATTTCTATTTAAAAGTACTTAGATTTAAAAAAAAAAATATTTGTGGATATTTACAAATATTTAAAAATATATATTTTATATTTTATAACCTTAGAAATAAAATTATAGAAAATATAAAATATAATATAAATTAATTTTTAACTTTAATTTAATTTAATCTAATAAAATATTAATAATTTTTAGTTTTAATTAAATATGACTTAACAAAGTATGAATTAAATTTTAATTTTAATCTCTAGTATATACCTTCAGTATATATGGGTAATATATCTACACCCAAGCCATTTATAAATAGTATTAAAATATTTGCAATCCATATATATCAACTGTTGTGAATTTTAGCTTTGGATATTCATACACATACGTGGATATTTTTGTCATTTCTATCTGTGTATGTTATATGTGTTAAGAAAATATGTTAAAAATGTTTAAATATAATAAATAAATAATGAAACAAGGAGAAAAATACAAATTTTAGGAGCTACAAAATTATGAATACATAGAGTTATATATAATTTTGTACATAAATGAAATAGTTTTTTTAATATTTTTTACCTATTTTTAATCCACCTATAAATATTAAATTATATTTAAAAAATGAAATTCTTAAATCTCAACTCTCTTATGTTGTGGATTTATCCATTCAATACTTTAATATGGATAAATAACAATGATTTGATGTTAGACAATAATTTGTTTTGTATTTTTCTGTTTTTTTTATAGTATTTGAACTATAACATGATTTTAAATTGTAGAATAATTTTTTTTTTGGATTGTCTATAGACTTTAATATCATTTTTTTAATGTATTTATATTGAACTTTGTTTATATTTCAATTAGGAGAAAAATTTAGGATTAAAGAAGAAAATTATAATAAAATGAATTAGTGAATCAATTCCTTTGATTCACTGTATTAACTTCAACTTTTTTGGACTGACTAATAAGTGTCAGTTTAGGTTGATTTGTTAAGTATTTAATTCTTGGTAACCCTAATTATACTAGACTAGACCAAGTGCCCTCTTTAACAATATTAATTAAAAGTTATAAATTACAATTTGAAAATTATTTCTAAATTAAAATTGTTTCTAAATTGCACAATTTGAAAATCATCTTACTTTTGTATTATGCTGTCTTAAAGTTATTTAATTTTTTAAATTATACAATTCATAAGTATTTTTTAATTTCAAATTGTGCAATAAAAAATATTTTTTAAAGGAAAAGAAACTGTAGATATTACAAAATTCAGAAGTTATTTACTTTCATAATCTATAAAGGATGAAACGATAATTTTGTTTATATTTGAGCTATAGGAAGAAAGATACAGAAATGCATAAAGCAGCTACCTCGGTTTTAGTCATGCTTTATATGGGAAAATTGGGTTTTTTAGTGTGGACTAGGCCTAATGAACCTAAAAAGAATGTTTCATTTTGAACCTCCAAGCATTTCATCTTACACTTCCAATTTCTGAAAATACCCCTAATTAATAAATAGTTTAAGAGTTTAATATTTTGATTAGTTAGAATTTTTGTGCCACCATTGACTCTACCTCCATTTTGTTCTAATCAGTAAGCATGCATTGCTGACCTCTGCAACCCTTGATCCTGCATCCCTACACCACTCTTGCACCCCACTCTTGCACCCCGTTCCATCTTTATAAAAAACCCTACACCCCTCCACCTTTGAAATGCAACTCTTTGCTTAAGGTTTTGTAATTTGCAGGTCATATTTGAGTGGGTGTTGTTTATATATACTTGAGAAGGATTGTTGAGTGGAAGTTGAAGTGGTTCACTTGTGGTGCTGTATCGGGTTCTTCGTATTAGCTCATTCTTTGTCTTCTTGAAGGAGGTTAGTATTTGTTTTTAAATTTGTTTGCATCTTCCTGCTTCGATTGATATAGCTAATGGATGGTTAGTATTTTTTTTTAAATCTGTTTGCATCTTCTTTGTTATATTGATATTAATGGAGGAGAGGTATTTTATTTTCGTTAAAATGTTTGCATGAAACGAAAACCCTGATAGCCGATGTGTGGATCAAATGTGGATATCCGATGCATAAACCCTCAGATGTGGATATCCGATGCATAAATCCTCGGATGTGGATATCCGATGCACAAACTTTCGGATGTGGATATCTAATTTACGAACATTCGGATGTTGATATCCGATATATGAAATGTGGACATACGAATACACGATTTTAAATATTTATTCCACATGTTTACATTAGATATTTTTATATTAGTTAAAAAAAATTTAATACTTCTTATATTAGTTTCAATTTTTTTCTAATCTTATGTATTAGTTTATAATATATTTTATAATTTGTAATTAATAAAAAATAATTTTATGATTATATTAAAATGAATAAAACTAATTTTGAATAAAAAAACTTAAAATAAACGGATGTCGATTTCCGATAATCATATATTCGGATGTGAAAATCCAATCAATGTTTATTAATTTATATAAAACTTTAATAATATATTTATTTAATTATTTTATTAGTTTTTAATTAATTTTAAAATTATATATGATTTTGTACCCCGTTTATAATGTAATTATATAATTTAAAATGAATATAAATTAATTTCTACGATTTATTAAAATTAATAAAACTGATTTAAAAAAAATACTTAATACAAATTGGATCCGGAGATCCGATGAAATTGAATTAGTTGTGCTGAAGTGGGATTTGTTTATTCCAGATGCAGACATTTATAACAAATTTTAGTTATATTACTTATTATTTTATAATTATATTTAAGTTTATGTGTAATTTTTGTAAATTTATAATATAATCAGATAATATGTAATTGGTGAAAAATAATTGTTACGAATGTTTCATATTTTTGCATATTGTTTTATTAATATTATTAAATAGGTTTGTTTTATACAAAAATTTAATAAAACTAGTTAACTACATTTTTATAATTATTAATTTTTTTTAATATAAAAAATGCATTTTAAATATTTAATTTTTATAATCTTTTAGATATAATTTATACGTGATTTTTTATGTTTATGAATTTTTTTAATAATGTTATATAGTTTTAAGTTTATTTAATTTGGTGTTTTTTTTAAGTTGATTACATTGTTAATAAATTTATAATTGTGTAATGTATGACATTAGTTTATAATTTTATAATATAATTATAAATTTTAAATTTTTTGTATTATTTTTTTATTTTATCATAGGTGATTATAGTCTAAATGGACGAATATTGTTATGGGATGAATTCTGAAATAAATTATAGTAGGCTATTAGAATTTCCGTCCTTTATAAATGAGGGTGTTGAGGGAGATCTGACAAATCATTTCACAACAAATGAAATATTTTCCTCTAGTGAAAACTTAATTGAATGGGTAAGAGGGATTGCATATAATCTAGGATTTGTTGTGGTGACTATAAGATCCGATAAAGCTACCGGTTAACCTGGGAGGAAGACATTTGTGTTGCTAGGATGTGAAAGAGGCGAAAAATATAGAAAATACAAACCAGACCAACCTAGTACATATGAGACCCGAAAATGTGAGTGTCCTTTCCAGTTAAGGGGTAAGCCATCTGGTAATGACGATGGATGAGTATTGCAAGTGATATGTGGATACCACAACCACGATTTAGCAGAAACTTTAGTGGGGCATCCTTATGCTGGTAGGTTAAATTCTACTGAACAAGCAGTACTTGTTGATATGACTAAAATCCAAGTATTTAATTAAATTAATTTTATCTGGAAAGAGGTATTATTTCACAAGAAATTGTAGAGTTTTATGGTATGATTGAGATAACATGACAGTATTGTCTCTTTGAGAGGGTTTTCAGTTTGGTGTTATGTTGTTTGACTGCTCTGGTGAATGTATGTTTATATACTTGAATTGGATGGCTTGATTGAGGATGAACTAAACATCTCAGGGAGAGATGACTGTATGTGATGTTAGGAGGGTTGTTGTTGTTTCTATAAGGTCGGGAGCTTTGAAATGGTCTGTTTATCCCTACACTTAAAGCATTGTTCATACTCATATAGAGGAAAACAGTGTGAGTGGTGAGAGTAGAGGGAGGTCCTCGTCTATAGTCTTGGAGTTTTGACATAGACAGATTGGGGGATTTACCTTGCATAGTGTTGGGGATGGACCAGCTGAACTATGCAAGTGCAAAGACGACCAATAGCTAGACAGTTATACCAAATCCGGATGAGTCGTGTCGTGTAATTTGATGCATGGTGTGTTTGGTACGCTTTGCTTGTTCTTTTATGTGTAATTAAGCATGATGACATTGATTGACTGTATGATATGTATGTTGTTTGTTTACCTAGTTCACCCTTACTTTGTGTTGTATGTTGCTTGGGTATGTTTCTCTTGCGATGATCATCCACTTGGATGAGAGCAGATGTTCTTGAGGAGGTTCCAGTGGAGTAAGTGCTGGAAGACGCTGACGCTGCAGTTTAGATTACTAGGATTCCATATTTTAATTTAAGTTGGGTGTTATTCTGAAATACTCTAACTATTAAGTTTTAAATTATGCCCTTTTCTGGATGACTGTAACATCAATTTTTGAACTAACATTCTACTCTGACTGTTCTCTTTATTGAAATGATGACATCTTTATTATATAAGTTTGGTATATAATTGAGATGTCACATTCAGTTTAAGCAATTTAATTTAAGAAGAATAAATTTATAACTTTAAAATTTATGGTGGTGCATATTGAAATTATGGATGGACGTGCGTAAAGAAATGACCTTTCCATGACGAAGAAAGAACAAAAGCTAAATTTGGTAACGAGAATAGAAATAATTAGTAGACAAGATTGAGCCTCAGTAGATTTTCATAATAATAAAATAATAACTTAAATGAGTAATTTAAATCCAAACCCAAGTGTACGGATCAAATGGTAAATTTGAAATAAATGGAACAAAATAATTACATTAAACTATGTCTTTTAAAATAATAAAATTGAAACTATAAATAATGATAAAAAGATTTATTTAGCCTTGACGTATATACAATATTGAATAAAATAGATAAGCGTAAGTTTTTAAAAATTCAAAAAAAAATCGAATATTAGAGGGTAAAAAGCCTTTATTTAGCTTAATTAAAGAAATTCAACTACAAAAATTCGTTTTAAAAATGAGTTCAAAATTTGTAAATTATAATTTAACCCAATAACTTATCCAACACATAATTTTTTTAGCTATTGTGGTAAAAAACAAAAGAAGCGAACGAGGAAGAAGAAAAGGATAACAGAGGAGGCGGCGCCGTTTTGAGCGAAGTTTGCTTGCAGCTGCGAACCCTGTTCCCCCACTCTTCGAAGCCCTTCAGCGCCGTGGAAAACGAAAAGACACTCTCACTCCGCTATGTTCCGCAGAATCTTCTCCCACCATCGGGCACTCTCGGCGTGCACGCGCTCTCTCGCTACTCGCCACGCCCCCAATGTCCCTTCCCGCTCCTTCCCAATCACAGGATCAAGGTCCATTTCTTCCAAAACATCCCAATCCAACGAACACGGCGAATCTAGCAATAAGGTCAGAGTCAATGGATGCGTCATTTACTGCTTCCAAACCTAATTTTGATCTATTTGATTTTGTAGGCCAAAAAGGACATCGCCAGTGTTGAGGAGGATCCCTTTAGTGCCCCTACTTATAACATTCCGGAGAAGCCTGTGACCTTCGTGGAGGGAGCGTCCTACAGTGTTGTCATTCTCGCTGGGCTTGGAATCGCAGCTGCTGCCGGATATGCTGTTTTCAAGGAACTTATTTTTCAACCCAAAGAGTAATCATCTTCTTCCTCATTTTTTCTTCAATGAAAATGTTGCTTATTGTGTAATATAATTTATATTCAAGCATGTGTTTATTTATTTGTTGGGAGCTGGTGGCAGGTACAAGATCTATAGCAAGGCTCTCAAAAGAATTCAAGATGACGGTCAGGTCAGTCAAGCTTTTCTCACATTTCCATTTTCATGAACATGCAAAAAAATCTAAAATAAATCATTTACGTTAGGTAGAGAACGTGGGTATTTGAAAGCTTCAGGCCAAAATTAGGCATGCATTTGAGCAATTTTGTATTTACTGCAAAGGATGAATTGTAATGAAAATTTGTGCATGCCAAACCAAACCTCTGCATCAAACAATTGTGAGAATGTTGGTACGGGTAATGAATAGTAGCTGGTTCTGTACTGGTTGGCTGTTTTTGTACCAGGTACGTGTGAGGATTGGATCTCCAATTACTGGTTATGGTCAGGAGAGTAGAAATCGAGCTGCTCGCCAAAGAATTCCTCACAGGGTATGGACCGATGAAGAAGGTGTTGAGCATGTAGAGGTAAACATATCAATATTTACTCAAATTTATTTGTTGATGTATTTACATTTCGTTTAATGGGAGCTATTTTGATACACCCGTGGGATATAAATGAAAAGATTAAAAGAGAGGTTGAAACAAAAATGAAGAAGAAAGGAGAAAAGAGGCAAGGTATTGAGGAGCAAGTCATTGGATATATTCCTGTATTGTTCCTCTGTGTTAGGTAACCCCCTTAATAATGGTTACTATAGGTTAGTTGGCTATTTGTTTGTTAGTTATATTAGAAAGTTATCTGGGGCTGGGATAATTAGACAAATAAGGCCTGTTGTCTATAAATAAGAGAAGGAGTTGAGAGAGATGAGGAGGTATCTTATGAAGTTGGAAAGACTGGGACTCGTGGAATGGGGGAGATGTCTGGGTTTCTGGAATACCCTGAGCATTAGTGTAATTCATTTCTGGTTCTGGTACCAGAGAATTGTACTGATATTAATGGACATTTCTGTCTCTTTTCTTCATATATTTTCTTCTCTGTCCTTATCAGGTTCTATCCCTCTGCCCTTTCAAATTCTTAATTTTTTGTCTATGGTGGAAGTTACTTATTTTTTAGTAGCTGTGTCATTTATTTTGTAATTTGATTCAAACTCAAATATGTTAATTTGGCTTACAGGTTAATTTTTATATCCGGGGCCCCCACGGACATGGAAAAGTATTCTCTGAGATGTTCAAAGGTCCAGCTGACAATGAATGGAAGTTTACTTACTTGATTGTTGAGATTAGAGCACCTTCTACAGCACAACTAATTCTGGAGTCATACATTCCATCTTACAATGCAACCAAGTAGCCTAGTTGAGAAAAGGTTTTGTTCTATACCATTTTTGGATTATTCTCTGTAGTCACTAGATTGTTATTGGTGTTTCTGTTTGATATTGTGATCCTACTTTACACAACTCAAATTATACATGATAAGCTGTGCATTATACTTCTGAAGTTCCCAGATAAAGAAAACTGAAAGGCACGGCTTCATAAAGTTATTATCATCGTTGTTTTCTGTACTGCACATTCCATTAACTGGTTGTAAATGTTAGACATGCCATATGTGCGTCTGTGTTTGCCTGTGTTTCTATGTTACCTTGTATGCAGTCATTTTCCTTCAATAATGCCTCCTTATCTCACTTAAGCTCTTTATTACATTAGCTGGTTTGTGAATATCAGGCTATATGCACTGTGCAATACTTTTTTCTTTGTTCTGACTGCATATATATACCCAAATTACTAGAACGAAAAATTCCTGTTACCCATTGCTATTATAATCCATTTAGTATGTAATTCATACTTTCATACATGCAAATGAAAGCTTAAGAATCATAAGAAATCTGAATTTCTGATTGCATGCTAGAAGAGAAAATAATCCTTTCACTTGGTATTATAGTTCAGTTCGTGTGAAGTTCATATTTCCATGGATTGAATCATAAGAATTCTAAAATACTAAATGCAGGTTGTTTATTATTTGGTCCATTACTGGAGGCAGCAATTTTCAGCTATCAGCATTGACCACCATAGCCAGTCCATGTTTCATAAGAGAAATGAACGAAAGTTGAAAGAAGGAAAAAAAAAAATTAAAGAAAGCAAATAATGTGAGAAACTGAATCCCAAGGTCTCGGGTTCGGTATTTTTGTTTTTCCATTTAGAACCTGCAGATTTGAGGAAAAGTTTTGGGCAAGGATCTTAGTAACGATGACCATAGCAATTACTTTGTCCTTGACAGCTATCGAGCGTTCCATCTACCAATTTATTGTTATTGCTTACAATTCCCACATGGCTTGGTCTGTGTAGTACATTGAGTTGCTTGTTGTAGACTGCAAAATTTTTAAGGACGAATATCTAAGGGGATTGTAGCCAAAAAATGAAAATTGATATGGATCATATGTGATTGTTAGCGTGGAGACAGCAAGGTTGTCTCAGGTCCTCGTTTTTTATCTCAATTAGATTATTTTTTTTTGTAAAATTGAATCAATTTTGATCTTACCGTTAAATTTAATAGACGGCGTTAAAATTTGTGTTTGATGACATGTTGACTGTGCCATTTTTAATGACGTGGCACAAAATTGAGTCTTATGTGTAATTTACAAATTAAAAAGCAAAATAGAAAAACAGTTTCTCATCCCCTTCCTCGATACATCTTCCATGGCCATCTCCATGGATCTCACACTTGTGCCGTTGACACCTTCATGGCCACCTTTCTATGTCCTTGATTCTTCTTCAAATTTTTCTTTGCATACCTGATTGACTGTTATAAAAGAAAGGTATGAAATTTCCTTAAATATCTAATTTAACCTAATTTGAGAGAATCCCTAATTAAAAGGGTGTCTGGGGCAGATCTGGGAGGTGGAGAAACGTGGGTTTGGACTTAGCCTGAGCGGTGGCGAAGAATGGTGGAGCAGTGTTCCGTTCCGCCCCTATCTCTCGTTTTCTCATCCTCTGCACCCTTCCCTTTCGTTTCTTCTCACCCTAGGACCATTCCACCCCCTCCCACCCCTTCCTATTAGGATTCTTCATTTTTCATTCACTGTTCCAATTTTGTAAATTTCAAATCTTTTCTATTGACACTGGAATCATATATTCTGAAGTGGAGTGCATATATATTTTGGTTTTAGTCTAAATTCATTACAACCCAGGTCTGGTAGTTATCACCGAATATTAAATTTGATGAATTAAAGTGGTTATTCTTGTGTTTAATGGAAACAAAATGAATTCTCATCGTCGAATATGTCTATCTGCGTTATCTCTATATTTTAGTCGAATGTTTAGCTAGGCCTTGATTTCTTATCTACGAAAAGCCTGGGCGATGCTGTACGATTGACAGAGGAAATTCGTTGTCTACGGATTGAACATGAATCAAAAGTTCAACCTTTCTCATGTTTCATCTCTGTTAATTTTTCTATTATCTGTAGGCTTCTCTGTAGCTGAATAAAATATTTGCAGTTACTGTGATTGATAAAATAACTCCATTTTTGTCTACTTGAACGGAATACCTGCTTTCACCCTCGTCAACCCTACAAACTAGAACATATGCTTTCATCGTCGTTCCCGATGTTGGAAAGGTCGATGATGTAGTTTCATGGTTGAGAAGGGTTGCCGACAGAGTCATGACCAGCAGCGGCGGCGACAGTGACGAGGTTTGAGGATTGAACGTTTTGGGATTTAAGTGAGTCGAGAGAAGTATGAAGTTTCACACATGTTTAACCATTGTCCAGTCAGCATGCCACCAGACACATTTTAACGCCGTCTACTAAATTTAATGGTAAAGTCAAAATTGACTCGATTTTACAGAAAAATGGATCTAATTGAGATAAAAAAATACGAAGACCTAATTGAGATAGCTCTACACAAATACGGACATCCGAAATGATTAAAAAAAAAGTATATTTAAATTTTGAAGATATAAGAATGTGGAAGGAGAGGTATTGGTGAGGTGAAAGAAGCGGATAGCGAGAGAAGAAAGCAACGGCATGTCGATGAGCAGAAGCACAAGCCTGGACTCAACAACACACTACACTGATGAGCAGTGGGTGGTGGACATATGTGACACGCTGGTGGCGCTTTCCGCCACCGAACTTGATTTGAAATATTCTCACCCAGTTTGTATCTGCGAAGTGCCTGAATCGCTGACCTCCACCATGAGGGAAGATTATATCCCTCAGTTTGTAGGGCTTGGCCCTTACCATCACTTCCGAGAAGGCCTCGTCTTCACAGATCACCAGAAGTTGGCCGCAGCCAGAAGGGTCCTCCGCCACTTCCTCCCTAGAAACAGCATCGACCTATTCCAACACCGCATCTCAAACTTTGACACACACATTCAAACCTTCTTCCACCCTGACGTTGCATCCACCTATAATCTTCCCACCCTCTCCTACGTTCTCACCGTCGATGGCTTGTTCGTGCTGGCTTTCATTACGCTTCTCAAAGGTGAAAACCATGAATCCGGATTCTCTTACTTCTTGACCGGAAAACTCGGGATGCCCCTCTTTAACGCCGTTGGTCGAGAGCTCACCGTGAACGCTCTTATTAGGGAGGTTTTCAAGCTTGAAAACCAAATTCCCTTTTATGTTTTCAAGCAGATCAGTGGAGTCAACAACAACGAAATTCATTCAGATTCTATGAGTCTTTCCCTCGCTTCAAGCTTGAAAATTTTCTGTAAAAAAGAATGCCCATTTGTCAACTTAAAAGAGCTCCCTGATCGTGTTGCCCTAGAAGGGTATTATCATTTGTTGGACCTCATGTACCATTTAGTTGTTCCTAACCATCAATCTGAACCTGTATCCCAGCCGGACTCTAAGGTCGAGGCTGAGGATGAACCCGAGGACGAGCCGCAGGTTCCGGCCGAGGCTCCGACTCAGGTTCAGGGTGAAGATCCGGCTGTTGAGACTGAAACCAAGGCTGAGGATAATGTAGCATGCTTTTCCGTATGCTACAGAATACTGCTGTTCTTGGTGGCTACATGCATTGTTATCTGGTTTATGATTACGATCGTTCTGAAGCTGTTCTTATGGGTGATAACTTCTATATTCCGTAAGATTCAACGGGTGTTAGGTTTTTTATTCAGTGTGGTTCTGAAGGCGTTACGCCCTCTATGGGGCGTGGTAGTAGGATTGGGGAAACGCTTGAACCCTGCGCTTTGCTGGTTACACGCTGCCCTAACCAAGTTGGAAGGTAAAGTCAACCATCCGATCCTGAAACCTTTGACACAAGCGGTTGGACGCCTTGAAGTTATCACGGCAACGATTGAATCAGCAGAATCAGGTGTTCCACGGGTTGTGATGATTCCATCAGTGAAAGAACTGAACGAAGCTGGGATTTTGTTCCGACCGGCTGAAAGTGGCATCTCATCCATTGATTTCGATGAAAAAAAGTGCGTATTTTACTTGCCTTGCATGAGATTGGATGTGAATTCAGAAGTGATAATCAGAAACCTTGTGGCTTACGAGACGTTGATAAAATCCAGTACCCCATTGGTGTTCACGAGGTACATTGAGTTAATGAGAGCGATCATAGACACTCATGAGGATGTGAAGATTTTGGTTGACAGCGAAATCATTCAAAGCAAGTTGAGGAATGAAGTTATGGCGGACATTTTCAATAGGATGAACAAACCGATTAGGCCTACGAATACTCCGAATTTGGATAAAGTGATTTACAAAGTTAACGCCATGTTCGACAGTAAAGAGAAACGTAAAAGGGTTGTGTCCAAGTATACATCTGGATCATTCTTAACAGCCATTGGAGGTCTCTTATTTTTGGCTTTTACGGCTCTCCAAACTTATTGCACCGTTCTCAACTGCTCTTCTTCCTCCACACTTGCTCAATTTCCTACTCATTTGGATGATTATGGTAGAAATCACTATTTCATAAGCTCTTTCTAAGTTTGTGTAATTTCAAGTTCATGGTTCTTGAACAATATGTATTACCAATTTTTCTATAACACTTATTTTCCTACACATTTTTGCTTCTTTTTTCACATTTTTTTGTTACTTAAATTTTGAAAAATAATACTTTAATTCCTAAAATTGATTGCGATGTTTTAGTATTATAATGAATATAACAAATGGTAGTGGTCCTATGCCTCTGAAGCCTGTGGAATGGAGTCTGATAACTGATATGAAATGACGAATAGTGTCAGGGCACGAGTGTTTGGAATGGTGTCATCACGTGTAACCAAATTTAGTGGGTAATTTCAAATTTGGAATCTGGGTGCCACATATGTTTAAATTTTTAATTTTTAAAATATTAAGTCAGTGAGTAAATTCTACCATACATTAGCAATTAAGTGGTCCATGGGTGGACCACAGTTACATACCGTTGGATATAATATTACAGATGAATGAGTGATTATTAATTACATAGCATTGACTAAATGAGTACATTATATCAGAAGCTATACACACTTTCTATATTCAATTTTAGATAAATAACTAAAATTAACTATAATTCATTAGGTGTGTTTTGATTTTCTGTTTAAGAAGAAATAATATCTTGGGTAACTTTGGTTGACTAATAAAAATTATTTATGGTTGACTAATAATTAATAATATTTTGGGTAACTTTGTAACTATTGTTCAAAACCAATTTAAATTATAATTTATAAATTAATTATAATTTTGTATTTATAATAAAGACTTATACTGTTTAGTTTGGGTGTTATCCAATGTTCAGTTTGTTAATGACTCGTAAAAGAAGATGCAACCATCATATGTGCTAGATAGATCTCACTGACCTCATCTTGGATGGTCCAGTTCGAATCAACATTTGAAGATCGATTTGCAAGAGCTTGGGCCCAACTTCATAATGCAATTTTATTGTTTACCAGATATATGTAACTTTCTAATTTCGAATTATCTTTTCAGTTATTAACTTTGTAATTTTTTATTATATTTTTATTTCCGTAATTTTTAAGTTTATATCTTTGTGAATAAAATATTCTTTTATACCGAAAATAAAAACTATTTGTAATCATTTTACTTATAAATAAAACATTAATTTTCTTATTTAAATTAAAAAAGTTCTTTACATATTTTGTTTTCGATTTAAACTATAATTTATAAATCAGTTATAAAATTGTATTCATGCTAGAAATTACTTTAGATATTAATAAATTTTAATTTATAAATTATTTAAATTAATCACAATAATAATTATTTATTTTTGTTTCTAAAATTAATTTTTATTTAATAATTTTATTATAATGTGATGATTATTGAATTAAATACATTTTAATTACATCAATCATTAATAAATTTCAACCAAAATTAATATAATTAAAAGTTTTATATTAAGTTTATATATATTTTTTATAATAAAAGAGAAATTTTCGTAATTTTATTTGAGAAAGCTAATGATGTATGTTTGAAAGTCTCTCTGTTAAACCTTTAAAACCATCTTCTTCTTCCTAGACGACTAAGTTGGCGCTTTGTATACACTCACAACACTGTTTTTCTTCTTCCTTTACACACATGTTTGATTGCTATTCAGATTCATTAATAAATGAATCAGGTTGGATTGAGTCACTAAATAATCAATTTGTAATAAATCGGGCCAAATTATTTGTTTTGAGAATTCTAGTTATCATGTTATCCAATATAATAAAAATATCTTTTAAATTGTTATTTCTTTTATTTTAACTTTGATATGGATAAGTCTATATTATTTTTGGGTTTTACAACCAATCCGTATTACATCATGCTAAAATTTAAAATCCTGAAAAGTAGGTAACAAAGATTAGTTTATTTATATTCAGACAAATTCGTAATAAAGTGAATGCAAACTAAGTCAAACAAAGAATACAACTAAGGACTTTAAATTATTGTGAGAGTATTTGGAGAAGTTGCTTTGTGCAAATAATTCTAAATTTTGTCTGTGTATGTTATCCAACAGACAACTAGCTATTATTGACTGTTTTCTTAAATCTCAAAGTAGTAACACTTGTATTGATTTATTAGTATGTTATATATTAATTTTTTTAAAATTATACTAGAAATCAATAGCATTGCATTGTATTGTAAAATTAATTAAGAAAATGTCAGAACACTTAATAATATTTTCTTTGTGCAACGTAAGAATCTAGGAATAAAATAATTAATCTAGTTGCGAACATTGTCTATTTTAAAATTTTTGTCTCCTTAATTACCTAGAACAATTACAATTTTTTAAGTCAACAACTTCATCTTTACTCATGAAAGTTCACATATGTCTTAAAGAAAATCCGTCTACATCCGAACTCGTTCTTTAAGATTAGGTAAACTGATCAAAATTAAAAATATTAATAATGTATCACACATTTTTTTCATTCAACGAAATTTGTTAAAAATTATAAAACTATGTGATTTTTTCTTTGGTTTAACAAATCTTAATTCTTTAGTAAATTTTAAACAATAAAATAGTATATTTGAGCAATCATATATTTGTAAGGAAAGTGATATATAAAATTAATTAATAAAAAATTCCATGATTAACACACTAATATTTTAGTTATATATTTTAACTTAAAAAACTAATATATATTATTATATCATTAAAATAAGCTGTTAGGTGAATGTTTTGAGAGTACTAAAATAACACTTTATTTTTGTATTTTTAAATACCTAAATATGTATAAAAAATAATAAAAAGTCATTTTATTAATTATTATAATTATATAATAGAAATATTTTCTGTTTCTATTTTTATGACTGACTGATTATATATAGTTTCTCATAGATTATGAACACTAAAAAAGTTTCAACAAGGTCAAACAAAAATCATTTGGCTATTAACTGTTATCCATTTGAGATGCTATAGACATACTTTTCATTTTAAAAGAAGACGAAGACCCTAACCTCTGAGTTTTATAATCAGACAAGAACGCATGATTAATGAGGCAGTAAAAAATTAAACTTGCCTTATAAAGAAAGACCAAAAGACTTTCCCTTCATTTACTTAAAAACATTAAATTTAAGGTTTCCTCCTACTAGATCTTTACAATGATTATCCTGAGACCAATGGATCTCAAGCAAAAATTTCTTATTTTGCATTAGAGAGAGGACAAGATCTCTAACATAAAAAATTATTTTTTTCAGAAATTCTAAAAAAATTAGTAAAAAAGTAGGTTTAAACCATTTAGCCGTCCCTATTTTCGTTAGGTATTTCCAATTTGAGTCCTTATAAGTGTTAATTTTAAACAATTTAGCCCCTGCCGTTAAAAATCGTTAACGGTGTTAAAATTGTGCACAAGTGATTGTCTGACGTGTTAAACGTTTTACTGATTTGCGAAACGTGGCAGTGTTGACTGAAACGTGGCATTTTATCCATTCATTAAAAAAGATTAATGACCATTATTTTATAAAATGAAATTAAATCAAATTAGGGTTCAGTTAAATCAAAAAGGGAATCAGGGTTGGGTAGAATTAAATCATAAAAAAATTGGGACTCAATTAAATCAGAAGCCATGGAATTCCATGTGTGCGACGCTCTCGCAGTCGTTTCGGGTGCTTGTGCTGGAAAGAGGAGGCGTTGGGACCGGGAAACCCGACCTCATCAACCAAGAAGGGTTCTTGAGCAACCTCTTGAACGCCGAGAATGAGGACTCGCCGGCCCAGGCTTTCATTTCCGAAGAGGGAGTGCCCAACGCCGCCGGCCCAGGCTTTCACCAACCCCATAAATGCGGGCTTCTACAGCTGAGCTCACCGAGATTTCTTCGTGAAGTCGGGGTTGCCCTGGGACCTAGCGCTGGTGAACCACTCCTACAGGTGGATGGAGAAGGAAATTGTGTTCAGACCCAACCTCAAGACGTGGCAATCCGCGGTTCGCGATGGGTTGGTGGAAGCAGGGGTCACTCCATACAATGGTTCACTCTGGACCACGCCAAGGGGACCAAGATTGGGGGCTCCACCTTCGACAGCTCTGACACCAGACACACTTCTGTGGATCTTCTCAGGCACGCTTGTTCATCAAACATCAAGGTCGTCGTTCACGCCACCGTAGAGAGGCTGCTTCTGGCGGGCTCTAGCGCTATCGGAGCCCTGTACCGCGACCAGATGGGAGGGCACCACCACGCATTCTTGCGGGAACACGGAGAGGTGATTCTGTCTACCGGTGCCATTGGAAGCCCTTAGCTTCTTCTTCTTAGCGGGATTGGTCCTAGGCCCTATCTCTCTTCATGGGGGATCCTTGTGGCTCATCAGAAGAAATACTAATTTGATTTAATTTCATTTTATAAAATAATGGTTATAATCCTTTTTAATGAAAGGATAAAACACCAGGTTTCACTCAAAACACTGCCACGTTTCGCAAATCAGTAAAACGTTTAACACGTCAGACAATCACTGTGCATAATTTTAATACCGTTAACGATTTTTAACGGCAGGGGTTAAATTGTTTAAAATTAACCGGGTTGTGATTATGATACCAAATTCTTAAACTTAAAACCCTTTTCCATTTGTATATATATGTTTATGCAGAAGAAGGAAATATCAGAGATTTGCAAAACGTAAACCATGATGGTGTCGGAGAAAGCAGAAAACACCACAGACAACGTGGAAGTGGTAATAAATGTGGAGAATGAAGATGAAGTGTGTGTGCGCCGTGTCCCGAAATCCTTGATAAGCGGCCACCCAAAAGCTTTCAGCCCTCACTTTGTGGGGACCCTACCATCATTCCCGTTTTGAGCTCAGCATGACAGATGAGCTCAAGTTCGCTGCAGCAAGGAGGATCATTAACTACCCCCTCAATACCAACTTCCCGATGTTGAATCTTTCTACCACCAAGATGCCTTAAAGTCCTATGTCCACGATAAACGCCCCGCTGTTACAATCCAATCCGTGACTGAACTGGATGCAGCTGGGTTTCACTTCAGACCCGCGAACAGCATCCAGGACATTAGATTGGAGGGTAAAGAAGGAATTGTCTTTGCCTGTTATGAAATTAGATGAGAACTCAGAGGTGATAATGAGAAACCTGGTGGCCTACGAGTCATTGACTACACCCACCTACTTTATCTTCACAAGGTACATTGAGATTATGAGAGCTATCATAGACACTCCTGAGGATGTGAAGCTGTTGGTGCAGAGGAATATCATTGTGACTAAGCTGAATGATAAAGTGGTGGCAGATCTTTTCAATGGGATGAGTACATCCATTAGGCCTACCGAAACTCCTGAACTGGAAGAACTGATTGAGAGAGTCAAAAGGAGGTTTGAAGATAGCCAGTGGCTACACAAGATGGTGAAATTTGTCTCTTCTTCTTTGAAAATCCTGACAGCTATTGCGGCTTTTTCTTTCTTTGTTCTGAACACCGTGCAGACCTTTTGCTCTGTTTATGACTGCGCTTCTTATTTCTCCTCAAATTTGGGTAAACTTCCAGCAGTTTCGGATAATGGTTTAATAAGTTATATTTAAGGCTATATTGTATTTCATAATTGTACTTGTTGTTAGTGTCCGTGCCTTATGTACTTGACTACCGTGTTTGAGTATGTCTTTAATTGAATAAGATCTATACAATATATTTGAGTATTTTAAGCATTAGTATCTTAAGTTTAATTTCTAGCTTATGATAGACGTATTATGTCAGTATTAAGATGTAGTCATGTTAGTTAATGTGATAAAAACTTGTATAAATTGTTATTTCATTTTATTGATATGGATATTTTCATTTTAAGATAACATAAGTAAGATCATTATATAATTCACATTATAAAAAAAAATTAAATAATTAAAACTGAATTCTTTAAAATTATTCTTTAAACTAAGATTATATAATGTTTTGAATAATCAAAAACATTTTAATCCAAAAATTGAATAAAACAAACACTATTGTTAAAGAGCCTAAATCGGTAGTTAAGACTTTTAACGCCCAAATGAAAAAAAATATATGTAATAAAACAAATCTTGGTCGTAAAATAGTTTACGATCGATTTTTAATTCGATTGCTAAATAATTATCGAAATTTTGATTTTTAATTTGGTCACGTCCAAGGATTGAGACCAAAATTATAACCAAATTGTGCTGAAAAATTGTGGTACTAATTGAACAAAACTTTAGTAGATATTAAAAAAAATTTCCCAGTAATGTCACCAAAATTTGATTGAATTTTAAAAATATTAAGTTGCTAATTCCTGGCCAATGAGACAAAGTTTTATTAAATTTTTTAAAATATTGATACAAAATTTTATTAATTTAAAAAATCGGTGGGTAATTTAGGTAACAACTTGTAGTTTTCAGTCAATAATGAGTAAGATTTTTAATTTAAAATATTTTTTTTACAGTTAAATTAGTGGCAAAAAATAGAAACGTTTGACTACCGATATCTTTTGATCACCAAATACAAAATTTAAATATTTTAACAAGAGTTATCAGTAACTAACTTTATGAACAAGACTTTGACCTACTTATAAATAATATTTTGATAGGTTTATATATAATTTTCTAACTTTTTGATAGGTTTATAAATAATTTTCTAACTTACTTATAAACTATAAAAATTTAACCATATTAAATAAAATGAACTCCACTATATAATGTAGAAAACAATAATACAAAAGTTAAAATCTACAGATCAAACATAAAACCACAATGAAAATAATTTTGAATAAACATGCAAACTTTAAAGTCATTATACAATTAAACATACAACTAATGAAACTCTCCTTTTAGGAAGATTTAGACCTCACTAGTTTTGTGGTGTTTACCCACTGAAAACCAAGATAAGTAGGTATTTTTCAAAACAAATTAAACCTTTATTACGGTATATTTCTTTCAAATTTGTTTTTAATTTTATAATATTATTTATTTTTTTAATAATTAATATTTTATAAATTAAAATATTAGTATATATTTGATTATATAAAATATTAAATTTATTATTTATTATTATTATTATTATTAATTAAAAACAAAAAGTAAATTAAAAAAAGAAAAATCTAACCAACATTCGAATGTTGATTAAGATTTTTTAGTCGATTTTTGAATACCGATTAAGAAAATTTCTTAATCAATTTTTGAATATTGATAAAAATATTTTTGGGAGGTAGATGATGAAAAAATTTGGAGGTACATGATCAAATATTCTGGGGTTTCAAATTTATTGGTTTGTTAATCTTTCCATCAAATTTAGGAAATGAGAACTAATGTGTTCAAGGAAATCTTAAAGTATTTTTAGCGACCAATGAATTTTCGGTAATTAATACAATATTATTACTTTTTTTGGTAGTTAATATAACATTATTCTGATCACCAATTTGGTCGCAAATTATATTTAACCATAAAAACATATCTGATCACAATTTTAATTATGATACAAAGAAATGTTACTATATACATTAATTCGGTTGCTATTACGATTATTAATTTGCAATTATTACCATTTGATAATTATTTCAATCACAATTTACGATCAACTTTTTTCGATCACAAATTTCGATTGCTAAATTACAATTTTTTTTAATGAAAATTCTACGGTTTTATTATTGACATACTATTCTAGCAAATATTTTTATCCATGTTGCCATTGCCACCATCATGCTAAAATTTAAAATCCTCAAAAGTTGGTAACAAATATTAGTTTATTTATATTAAGAAAAATTCGTAATAATTATAAAGTGAATGCAAACTAAGTCAAACAATGAATACAACTAAGGACTTTAAACTATTGTGAGGCTATTGATGTCATATAAATGACGAAGGAGTTTATTAATAATTGTAAAGTGGGGTTTCTATTTGGGGAAGAAGACAGATGCTTTGTGTAAATAAATCTGAATTTTGTCTTCCACGCTATGGCCGCTAGCCAAATGCTAGTTATAAATCAATGTTTTCTTAAATCTTAAAAATTATTTTAAATCTTTAATCAATAATAATAGTTGTATTGTTCTATTAGTTATTACATACTAAAATTTGTTGACTTTTAAGTCAAAGATGATAATATTTTAATAATTTTTTTATAATAAATTAACTATCATTATTTTATTGATTCATATATTTAAAAACTGTAACGTAATTATTAAAAATATATTTTTTTTAAATCAATTGCATAATGCGTTGTATATATATAAAATTAATCATGAAAATGTGTGAGAACACTAAATAATTAATATTTTCTTTGTGGAGGGTAAGGTAGTAAGAATCTACGATTAAAATAATATCATGCACAAAAAGTTATCGACATGTTTTTCATTTTAAAAGAAGACCAAGACCCCTAACCTCCGAGTTTTGTAAGTCATACAACGTGAACGAGGCAGTAAATAATTATGAACTTGCCTTATAAAAAGACCAAAGACTTTCCTTTCATTAAGTAAATAACATTAAAACTAATACTTCCACCCACTGGATCTTTATAATGATTATCCTAAGATCAAATTTAGATCTGGATCTCAAACAAAAATTCTAAATATAATTAAAATTTCTTATTTTGTATTAGAGGAAGGACACATCTCTAACATATTTTCTTTGTAAAAATTGAAAAAAAGTATTCAAAATAATAAAAAAATACATTTTAAAATACTTTCTTTTAAGAAAATACACATTATAATCGTTAAAAAAAATAAATTCAAGGTTTCCTATTGAAATAAAAAATCAAATAAAATGTTAAAGAAAAGTATACTGCAAGACAGTGAAATCTATCAAAAGTTGTTGAAATCTTGCGTTAAATATATTGGATTTTAAAAATTGTTGGATAGATGGGATGATGATAGTATAATAGTAAATAAATGATGGGGTGATGATTATGATACCAAATTCTTAAAACCCTTTCCATCTCTATATAAATAGGTTCACGCTGAAGAAAGAAATATTAAGAGATTTTGCAAAACCTAAACCATGAGCGTCTCGGAGAAAGCAGAAAACACCACAGACAAGGTGGAAGTGGTAATAAATGTGGAGAATAAGGTTGTGGAGGAAAAAGATGAAGTGTGTGTGTGCCGTGTCCCGAAATCTTTGATAAACGGCCACCCAGAAGCTTTCAGCCCTCACTTTGTGGGGCTTGGACCCTACCACCATACCCGTTTTGAGCTCACCATGACAGATGAGCTCAAGTTAGCTGCAGCAAGGAGAATCATGAACCACGCCTTCGAAATCCACCTCTCCGATGTTGAACCTTTCTACCACCAAGATACCTTAAAGTCCTATGCCCACGAAAAAGACAAGTTCCTCAACGATATCACCACCGATGGCTTATTCTTGCTGGCTTTGCTCAACAGGAGTCTTGATGCCCAACCTCAGCAGCACACTTACTTCTTGACGGGAAAACACGGCATGCCCCTCGTCAACGCTTTTGGTGTAGAGTTGACCATCGACGCTATCACCAGGGACGTTTTCATGCTCGAGAACCAAATTCCCACCCGTGTTCTTCATCAAATCAACCAAGTCAACACCCTACACGGAATTCAATCAGACGATTTCGGTGCAAAAATGTTAGCTTTCTGTAAACACCACTGTCCACTCGTCGACGTCGAAAAACTCTCCAAAAACCCAGAAGATCATGCTCATTTGTTGGATCTCATGTACCATTTGGTAGCACCCATGCCCGACCCCCAGTCTGTAAACAAAAGTAAGACTAAACGTAAACTTAAGGTTGACCCCGAACCTAAGCCAGCTACAGGGACAACTGACAAGCCCCCCGAGCATGTGGAAGTGAAGATTGATGAGCCCCCCGAATCTGGGGTACTGACGACTGACAAGTCTCCCGAGTCCTCGGATAAGCCCATGGGTAATACGGACAACGCCGAGAGCCCAGACAAGAGTGGCAGTAAGACAGAGACAAAGGGATGTTGTTCGATATTGAGTTCCATATGCTTTTACTTTTTTGTGTTTTTCTTTCTCATAGGCATAATTTTGTGGTATTTGCTTGTTTTCATCTGGAAAATAGTTTATGGTGTGTTACATTTTCTATTTCGTATTCTGAAAAAGGTATCAGAGGTGTTTCTGTTGGCGTTAACTTTCTGTCTCCCTATGACTGAAGACATGGGGCTACTAAATAAGACTGATCAAGGAAAAGTTTCAACGGTGGTGGACTCAGCTAAGAAAGCGGGTGATACAATTCGGCGGCACT
The DNA here is from genome assembly GCA_027742785.1 of Vigna reflexopilosa. NCBI lineage: Eukaryota > Viridiplantae > Streptophyta > Magnoliopsida > Fabales > Fabaceae > Vigna > Vigna reflexopilosa. Next base: position 32,851,227 of record CM050917.1, read on the forward strand.
TCTTTGAGGAAAAGGATACACGTCCCGCTGTTACAATCCATTCCGTGACTGAACTGGATGGTGCTGGGTTTCACTTCAAACCCGCGAACAGCATCAAAGACATTAAATTCGATATGGGAAAGAAGATATTGTTTTTGCCTGTTATCGAATTGGATGAGAACTCGGAGGTGATAATGAGAAACCTGATGGCCTACGAGTCATTGACTAGATCCACCTACTTAATCTTCACAAGGTACATTGAGATTATGAGAGCTATCATAGACATTCCTGGTGATGTGAAGCTGTTGGTGAAGAACAAAATCATTGTGACTGAGCTGAGTGATAAAGTGGTGACAGATCTTTTCAATGGGATGAGCACATCCATTAGGCCTACCGAAACTCCTGAACTGGAAGAAGAGATTAAGAAAGTCAAAATGAAGTATGAACAAAGCCGGTGGCTACGGAAGATGATCACAGATTATGTATATTCTTCTTGGAAAATCATCACAGTTATTGCGGCTCTTTCTTTCTTTGTTCTCACCACCGTGCAAACCTTTTGCTCTGTCTATGACTGCGCTTCTTATGTCTCCTCAAATTCTGTGAAACTTTCAGCAGTGTCGGATAATGGTTTAATAAGTTCTATTTAAGGTTATGATAACTGTACTTGGTTCTGTCTGTCCGCTTTGTGTACCGAAGACTACCGTGTTCTCATTTGCAAAAATAAAATTTATAAACTTGTTCCCGACAACATTTAACTAGTTAGTTATTTTATATTTTATATTTAGACTTAATAATGATTAATAATAATATTTATTATTAATCATGATGAAATTGAGTTTTCCATAATACTTAAAGTTTGCATTTTCAATACATTCTAATCTCAAGTTATTTCGTACTTTGTTTTTTCGGGTATTCATGTTGAAATGTTGCATAAGATGACTATATATATCGTTGCAAGTATTTTATTGCGTACATTTATGCAAAGGTGTTATTTTTCAAATTCTATCTAACCTCACAATGAAATAATCATACTAATTTGATCCAACATTGCATCTAAATTTTATTTTCTTGAAATTCATCGTATTAAAGTGTTGTTAGATGATGCATGAATGATATTACACTGCAAAAATTATATAGATTAGTTTCATAACTACCAAGTTTATAACAACTAGTTTCATAACCAAATTAAAAATAAATAAATAAATATATTATTTAAAATTTTGATAATACATAATAATATTTTAATTTAACAATAATATCAATAACATAACATTTAAATAAAAAATAAATATGTAACAATTAAATTACATTGATATGTTACATTTTAAATCTTGATTTCTATTTAATATAGCCATAAAGTTAGATGTGTAATTCAGGAGGGTTTCATATGTGAATTGTATCCCTTACGACTTTTTTTAACTTGATAAGTTTATCCATTTTTTTTTCTCTTCATTGACACTTCACCTTTTTTTTTGTTTTCTTTTAGCTACCAACGTCAATGGCGGATATAGACAGTGAGAGAGGTGTGAGAAGGGACAAGATGACGAAGCCCTCCTCCCTTTTTTAGTATTTTAATTATATTTTTTATTGATCTTCTAATCTGTACATACCTTCTTGTTTGTTATATAATTTATTTCATTTTGACTTGGATATGATATTGATCTATTTATGATTTTCTTTTTCATTTTAATATGGTCATGTTTATCTCATTTTGATGTTGATATGTGTATAGTATGATATCGGACAGAGCGGTTAATATTCAAGACCGATCAGTCCATTCAGATTCAGCGCTCGTCAAATCAAGCTAAACGATATTTGATCGCAATTGGGCCAACGTTTAAGTGATTGGACTAATAGTCCAGCAGAGAATAAAGAATATCTAATTAAAGATATTTATAAAACTCTTTATGAGCAACCAACCGAATTTACAGGTCAACCGTTTAAGGTAAGTTTGTTTTTATTTTATTGGACTTGAATCAGATTAGGTCCATAAGAGAACTTATAAATATAGGACTAAAGCTAAAAGTCAGATACGTTCCATCTGTGCCTCACTGATACCTATAAACATTCAATTAAGAACCAATGTTCTTTTATCATGTGTCTAAATTAACGCAGAAGACTGAAAAAGACAAAAGACGCGTCCGCTAGGTCAATTTCTCGATCCCACAAAAATTATACCGAAACAATATATTTTTCTTAATTTATTTCAACTATTCTTTTTCTTTATATGTGCAAAATAGATACATTTTTTTTTAATGTACAAGCAATTGGAAAAATTTTAAGCAACTTGAATGACTAGGTCACTTTCCAACAAAGTACTTAAAGCAATTCCATTAGAAATTATCTAAATAACTTATTTTGAAATATTCTTTATCTAGGACCGTAACTATTTGTACCTTATAGTACTTGTACTTTTTAATATTATATTTCATATTTAATTATTATTATTATTGATTTTAAAACTTAAAAAGAACAGAATCTCTAATAAAATCAACACTGCTATATTCCCAAAAGACAAAAAGTGTAAGAACCATCTGCTACAAGATAAAACGTGTATAAATTGTTATGATTGAAGAATAAGCACATTCACTTAGGGTCTTACTCCCTCCACCACCACACACTTCTCCCTACAGCTTTCCATTTCTCTTTTGCCCTTGCATTATTTTTAAAGAGAAATTAACATTACATCCGTTAATGAAGAAACGGATGTCAACGTCCGTTTAAGAATAAGTGATCAGAAGAAAGTATATTCATTTTAGGTTGCAACAATACCAAAAAAATATGTTTTTTTATGAATCCGAGGTTGCAACAATATGTTTTTTGATGAATCTGAGGAAGGTAACTCTTCCAGGAATCCTAGTAACAGTGTCCATAGAGATATCTCCTCCAATTACATCCCCTTGAAGGAATCAAACCAGGGTATATGTCTGTCTCTCCAACCTCTTTTCTCTTATACAACAAAACACTCTTTCCTCCATCATGCTTGAAACTAGCACGATTTCTGTTCTCAACCTGGACCTTGAGATCAAGAGTGACATTGATCTTTATGTCAATGGCAGGAAATGAGACAGGGGGACTTATACCCTCCAAAGTGGCAGACACAGGCTGAGTCCTTGGCTCTTTGGTCTCGAACAAGGTAAAGGCCAAGATGATCGCCACAATCACTACCACAATCAGCAGTAACAACACCGAACGACGTCCAAACTCAACAACCACCGACTTTCCGGCGCCGGGGACACTCCTCAATGGTGAAAATGACATTCCAACCCCGACCTTCCTCTCGCAAATCCTGACCGTCACCGTCACGGGAGCCTGCCTCATTCGCAGATTCCACGTCCTTACTCCGGTGCCAACAATTGCGCCTCGTCTTCAATGACCGCTGAGAGCTTGGGCGGAGCGGAACTCCCTTCTTTAGTCTTCTACAATATGTGTAGGTGTAGGAGCGTGGAGACCATGTGCTTCCCAAGAAATTCCTTGTGTTTTCTGCATAAAGTGAGGGGGTGTAAAGAGATTTAATATTTTAAAAAAGATAAATAAAATTAAATTAAAATAGGGTATTTTTGTAATAAAAAAATTAATGTAGAGGTGTAGAGAGTATTTGGGGTGGTGAAGGGAGCACCTCTCATTCACCAATAATCACAAACCCTCTCTCTTCAACTGTTCTATTTGGGCTTGTCCGAATTCCTCTTTTGAAATGGGGTTGTCGTCTTTAAGGCCCATTTCTGTGGTTTCCATTGCTATTTCAATTAAGGCAATTGCTTTTTACATCCTATAATGTTTTCGCGCACCCGATCATTTTATTTTTTTAATTCCACTCCTACTCTTCTGGGTTTTACTCTATGTTTACTCGTTAATCAAAAAAATGTTTTCTGTTTTCAAATATTTAAACAACAAATAATGCATTTTATTTTTCAAAGCAAACTTTTTGTTAATTTGCTGTTTGTTATTATTGTAAAATATAATTTGAGGAGTAACACGGCTAACTTTGATTTGGAAGATTTTGCATAACAAAATTAATTGATTAACAGTTTTTTTTATAAAAAATGTTAATATAGATATTAAATTTTGTTGTAAAATTTTGAAGTTTTTTTTTCAACGTGTGATTATTAATATTTATAATTGGAATAGTTTAAGATATTTATTTTTTTGTTATTAGTAAATAATTTCTTTTATCTTTTGACTGAGTTGGGGAAAATAGCCACCCCACTTAGATAGGTTGGTTTATGATTAAAGCGTGTATTCACTCACTTAAGCTCACCAAAATAAAAATACAAAAAAGAAAATATTTTCCCAAAATATCACTTGTATTTTTTCTTAATCTATTCTAACGAATAATTTACTTTGTTATATTAGTAGGAAATGAAGAATGAAGATAAAATTATAAGTCCTTTAAAATTAACTTAGATAATGTTTAATGTCGAAATAATTTTTTTATATTTGAGAATCATGATTCTTGTTAACGAAATTAATTTTGTACGGTTCATTAAAAATATTATATAAGTTTTCTAAAAAAAAGTGTAATGTTTTATTTTACTAAAGTCATAAATTTGTTACCCATTAAATAATCCAATAAAAGTATTGTTATATTTTTCCCGTAAAATTTATATTTTAACTCAAAAATATTATTTTAAATGTTAAACCAAACATAAAAAAGAAATATCTTTTCCAAGTTTAGATTCCTAAATAACTAAGAAAATAAAATTCCTTTCAAACATATCTAACACTTATAAGAATCAAAAGGAAGCATTAGATATGTCATTTAATTATACAAGTAAATAAAATTCCTTACAAACGACTGAAACTTACAATAATTTTATTCAATTTGAGTAGGGTTATTCCAATATTGTGAAAAATACATAGTACTTTTTCGAGGGTTATTCAATTTAAGTAGGGTTATTCCAATATTCTACATAAAAGTCTTATTACTCAAAGTTTTTCTTTTATTTTTTTAAGACAATATTTGTGTAATTTATGTACTTTATTCTAGTTATAGTTTTATATAAAAGTAAACGTAGATTTACACACCTACACTCATTTAACATAATTTTTATAACAAGAAAATAAGAAATAATGTGTCATATAAATATGTGTCAAAAATATTTTTTCTTTTGTATAAAGGAAAATCATGGCTTCTTCGAAACATCTTAAATATAAAACTAAATACATATAGATGATATGGTGATAGCACCTGACACCATATACTTTCCATCTTAAAATTTAAATTTAACCATAACTTAATCTTCAAAAATCAAGTTCCATTTACTTATATATGCTTTATTAAATGAGATATCTAATACTTCCTTTTAGTGTTTTCAAACTACATATCAAACAAGACACCAATTTAGCCATCATTTTCAGTCCTTTTCTTTTGTTTGGCCCCTCACTGATTCAGCCATTATATCAAACACATATTTTCTCTCATATAACTTTTCTGAGGTATGTGTGGACCCCATAAAATATACCCTTACTTTATTTACATTATCTTAGTGACACTTCTTATACACACATTTCTACAAAGTAACCCATTAAGGGACTTAGGAATCTTTTTCACGCATTTACACAACAATATACGAAGATAATAAGATCACTTATATTTTGCTTTGGTAACTTCACCTTAAAATCATCATTTAACACTCACAAAAGCCTTAGGTGACTGACAAGTGATAAAAGCTTGCCCCACTTTGAATACCATATAGCTCTTCATGTACAAAAAGTTCAACATATGTTCATGCATGCAAATTGTTTGTACATACATCACAATGGAAATTCACAGTTAATGAATATGCTGATCAATCCTTCTCCATCTGCAGACTTTAAATCTCAGCTCTCACCAAAATGTATCTGTTTACTTAACTTTCTGCTTCTTTGTCAAAGAAATGACAACAAAGACAGGGACAATTAACACTGTTAAACTAGCATTTAAACAATTATAAGTTTGGCTATCTAAGAGAGAATAATGATCAACAGAAGTGCACTTATCTTATGCATGCCGAGGGAAAATGCTAGCTGGCTTCCTGCATCAATGACTGAGCCTAATTGTGACACTTACATGAGAAGAAGAGAGTACAATATAGCCAAGGCCAACTTGCCGGCAAGAACATGAGTGAAGATGCTGATAAACTTGGCTAATGCCGGCAAGTCATCCTTGGCTGCACTACACTTTCTGCTCCTTCACGCAAGTCCCTCTTAGGAGGATGTGCCTCTTATTTTCTGCTTCCAAATCATGCAACTCACTCAATAGGGTTCTATATGTATTTATAAGGTTCTGTCATACCATTTATATACCTGAGTTCTAAAAGTAGCAAGTGGTGACCTTATCTGTAAACCAAGAGCCATACTGCAAAAGCAAAACCGCTGGATTTCCATTTTGCCAAATTCATCCAAAAAAACTTGCTTGATTGGGTATAGCAGATAGGGGACCAAGTCAAGAAATTTTGGGCCCACTTTTAGTCTTGTTGTGTCATCCATATCCTACATGTTATGGAAATTAGAAAGATAGGAATCTTTCATTGGCCTTTTGTGTGGGTAAAGATGATGATTTATACTATCTCCATTTCTGTCATGAATCTTGTTCCTTGCTAGGTGCCTATATGGGAAAAAGTAATAGAGCATACGACTTGATACTGACCCATGACAAGTTGGAATCCCTAAAATAAAGGGGTGAGAGGGTTAACAGTGTAGCGCATTCAATTTTCTGGTGGCCAAGGATCACATATAATGTTGGACATAATATGCGACGACAGTGTTGTGTGCTCTAATAAAGCTTTCTGTATTACGTGAATTAATCTTATATCTGTTGGGTCTATCAAGGAGGAGGTTCACCGGGGAGATACAAACACCAATGAGATATAAGCCCAACCATATAAAAGATTGACACCACTCTCTACCCAAAACCTTAATGCAATGAGTTAACGGGTCTTTCATCTTTATATAGTGCTCCATTTTCTCATTTTTATCCAATGTGGGACTTGGACTCACACTTGCATTCCCAAGAATATCATGGTTAAAGTTTACGACAAGACGTTTCCTTTTGATTTCAGATCATTGCTTGAGCTTTTTTTTTTTTCTTTATTAGTACTGCTTTAGACCAAAAAGACTTGTTTGCAACAGATGAATTACACTTTGGATAACCTTTTTAGAGAACATTATTTTAATGTTATTTGTTTGTGCCCGATATTCAACCTTTTTCTAGTATTCGTGAATAATTGAGAGACATATATCCTCATTGGGATAACGGTTAGAGATCTGTTTCATGATTGAGAAATTTGCAACATGCCAAGTATAGAATACGAAGTATCCATGCAAGAAAAAGTCAGAAAAAATGTCTATGGTGCGATTATTATGTAAAAGAGCATCGTGTAATAGTAAAAACGGGCTTATGTGAATATAAAGCTTTGAATATGAATGTGTGCAAACTGTAATGAGTTATATATATAATACAGATATTCTGAAAGAACCGAGACAACGTGTACTTGTCAGAGCCAGCATATCCAAGTAAACTTCCTTTACTAAAAACAAAATATTCTGTAACGCATCTGAGCAAATTAAATGGCAACAAAGTGCTTCTATAAAGTCATTCTAATCAAACTCCACATGGAGGTGTCTTGAACATGCTCCCTATAGGCAGTTTATCAATGCGTCATGAATGAATTTTCTCTTAATTTCAAAAGATCAAACATGTCCAACAATGTGTTTGACTGATGTCCATTCCCTGCTCTTTATATATGCTTTAGAATTTAGAATTTGATCTCCAAACAAAACATTGACCTGGTAAAGTTCTTAAACATTGTTGTTAGGAGGTTAGGAGAAAGCCATCATTTGACCTACACAATAGTCCACAAAGTTTTCATGTCCTGTAGGCAAATTTATCGAAAAGAAAGACAAGATATAATTAAATAAACAAAAAGATTATAGGACACATGTTTCCCCTCTTGTCTGTGCTGTTTCAGTGTCTGCTAGACAGATTTAAACCATTTGAAGGCGTAATTATTGGTTTAAGCTCTAGCGGGACCTTTATGATACATGCCTCGCCTAATAAGTTAATCTTTCAGTACTTTGATAAACCTTTAGTCGTTAACTTGTCATAAGCACTGCTAGATGCCTCAGCAAAGAATCATTAATTTAGTTTGTAAGTTTCTTCACTACAGGCCCAGCAACTGGGGACCTAAAAATGTCTCCATCTGTTTACAACTCTCAAATTATGCAAGTTGAATTGATGAGGCAAAATTTACAAATTTTTTACATGGGATATATATTTTACTGAGATACATTGAAAGACAGCAGAAGAAAGGGAAACATGAAGGAATCTAACATATGAGCCAAAGGGTTTTCTGATCTTAATCATATATATATATGGGGGACCCATTAGGTTGGTTCTGTGATCCCTTTTGTTGAGGGCAACCATGATGGGGAGGTAAGTTGTGTCTCCTTGTTTCTTGATGCATATCTACTTTATGGCCCAATTGCTTTCACTTTTTTCATAGTGCTTCAAAAAGTCTGAGGTTGCATGCATTATCACCACAAAACTGGACCATATATACTATAGTTATCATCGGTTTATCACAATGATACTACTTTCCAATCATCATTCATTCCCCTTACTGCACCACATTTGCTTGGCCCTTATTATTTATAGTTTGAATCTTCACGAAAACACTTTCAAATGCTCGCAGTAGTCATACTTCACATGACCTGCTTTCGGTGATTTTTGTTTGGTCTAAGAATATGTTTGTTTCTTAGGCAATATGACGAACATTTTGCAGGTTGCATAGGTCACACTCACCATGCCCATATACAGCAAAAATTAGATCCCCTACCCACATGTTAAAACTTTTTTTTTTTCCTTTTTCCATCGATTTTTGTTGTTTTCATTTAATCTATACAATCTTACCTTTTATTATTATATTTTTGTCTGTCTATCAATTTTTATCCAACCAAAACATTTGTCTTTTAAAAACACTCGATGATAACCAAGCAATGATAGTGAAGTTCAGCGAAGAACAATCATTATAATATTCCTATTACTAGTTGATTGTTTACTAATACAATGCACAAGATAAACAAAGTAAAAGGAAATATATTTTACATTATATATTTGGAATTTTTCTATGATGAAAATATTAATAGTTGTTAGATAAACAAAAAGGTAACACTAACATATATACTAAACTGGACATGAAATTTGTACCTATGGATAAAGTAATACAACCCTGTAAAATTAAAACTCAATAAATTGTTTTTTAATAGAATGCTAATTATATTTAAGTGACAAGTGTGACAAATACATGAATTTGCGATTTTTGGTTATTGGGCCGAAGAAGACATAAACTCAAAAAAGGAAAGGGTTGGGCTAAGAGTCAAGGGGTGTGAATAAAAATTTAAGGCGTTACTCCCTACACCACCCCGATTGCTCCCAGCATCCCACATTTTTTTCCAAAATTCCAAAACTAACCTTTATATTTTAAAATATTCTATATCCCCACTTCTTTTTTTCAACGGATATCGACATTCGTTAAAGAAATTTTTCTTCAACAGATATGACCACATCCGTTAACAGGTGTGTCCACGTCAGTTTAAACTTTACGTTTTTTTTGTTTTTAGTTTATTAATTTATTGTATTAATAATAATTATTTAATTAAATAAAATAAGATTAATTTTCGTAATATATTATAAAAAAATTAAATAATCTATAAATTAAATAAAATATAATATTTAAATAAACTAAAACTTAAAAAAAAAACATAAACGGATGTGGCACATCGTTGATTATAATTAATTAAAAACTTTTATAATTAAATTAAATTAATAATAATAATTTAATAAAATAAAATAAATTAATTTATTACTTAATTATATATAAATTAATTTTATTTTATTTAATAAAATAATAATTATTAATTTAATTTATGTATTATTATTTAATAATTATTTCAATATTTTTTATATAATTATTTAAATGGATGTGTCACCTTCGTTAACGGATGTGGTCACATTCGTTAATATTTTTATTTTAGTTTTTAGTATTTTAATTTATTGTATTTTAAATTAATATATAAATATTATTTAAAATTTTTTATATTTTAAATTAATTTATAAAATATTTAATTTTTTTATTTTTTATAATATATTACGTAAATAAAAAATATTATTAAAATAAAATCTAAAATAAAAACAATAAACTAAAATATAAAATAAAAGTAAATATATAAATGGATGTTAATATCCGTTTACGGATGTCAACATTCGTTGAAGGTGAAACGGATGTTGACATCCGTTTTATAACAAGGACAAATTAGATATAGAATGATACATGAAGCATTTAGTGGGATGAACAACCTCCAAAATTTAACTCTTTTTTTTTTAATTCTCCTCCTTACTCTTTTGGAATATTGTTTATCACCTAAAAGATTTAAAATAAGTTATCAACAAAATATTTAAGTCAATAATTTTTTCAATTATTTTCTTGTGACTTTTACAATGAATAGTAAAAACACATAAATAAAACAAAACAGATCCAACAAATTGATATAAAAAATGAATATGAAAAAAATTGAAACACCAAAAGCAACAACATCAACCCGAAATTAAAAACATGAAATCAATGAAGACATTTATCATGAATGATTTCCAAAAACAATTAAGTTTCAATTTCAATAATACAATTAAATAAGCATTTGTACCACAAAAACTTTAATACAATAGAAGAAAAACAGATTCCACCATAAAAATAAACATTCACAAATACTTAAGTATCCACCAGCACCGAAAGAAAAAAAAATGGAATGAAAAGAAAAGATTTGAAAAAAAAAAACTCTAATTTAAATAATTTTACAATAAAATGTTAGAAATATGATGTAAACAAATTATAATTATTTAAAAAATACCAAAAAAACACCACTAGTACATTTTTTTTTATCATTTTACATTTTTGTTCTATTGCGTAATTACGGTGTTCCCACACATTATAAAAGTGTGATTAATCTGTAGTTTTTTTGGTTTGATTCCGACCACAGTTTTGCAATTTATTTCACTGTTGAAATATCCTTGCAAGTACAGTTTTACCAACAACCTTCCATATCACACATTCTCAGTTTTATAGGTGAATTTTAAACTATTATTTTGATATTAATGCTATTCACTTTAATATTGGGCTAGCCGCTAAATTATTGATATTGGATCAGTAGCTTGGACAAATAAGATTTTTTTAATTAATAACACAATGATTAAATATATTGATTAAATATATTGATTGATGATATTATTAATTGATTAAAGTTGATTTTGAGTAATAAATTAAATTTAAATATTTTATTGAACCTATATCAATTTAACATTCATGAAATAACTTATAAGTAAAGGATTAAGACATAATTTTGAGTATTTATTTTCTATAAAAATACTATCATTATTCATGTAAAATCACTTGCTTGAACCACAATTGTATGCAGAAACAAATTTCTGTTCTTTCAATATTATTTTTTTCATTAGTTTTATAAAAAAAATTCAAAATGTATATATTTGTTTACCTTTATATGTTTATAACTTTACCTTTCTATAAATATTATAAAAGCTTAAACATATAAACCAATGAAAAAAAAAGAAAAGAAAACACTAAACTCCTACATTTGATCCATTTCAAGATATATCAACTAATAACTCAGAAATTCTGAATTTCAACAAAAGCAAACAAAAATTGTTTAAAAAATATTAACACAAATAATTTTTTTAAAACGACTATGCTAATTCTTTATTATAATTAAATATACGTCGGAATATTTCGACCTAAAAAGATAAAACTTATAATAATTCATTAATTTTTCTTTCACATAAAACTAATCGAAACATTTTTAGTCTTCATCTAAATAAAGTATTTTTCTAATAAGTAAATAATAATTTACTTTGTAGTTAACTTTCTTTTTATAAATGTTAGGTGATATAAATATTTAAAAAATTATAAATAATTTAGTCAATTAATTATGTGTAATTGCCTTTGTAACATACTAGTAAATGTTAAAAATTCCTTCACATAATTGATTTCTAAAATTAAAGTTTGATTTTGTAGACAAATTCTCATAAGATTTTTTTTTCTACATTTTGTAAAAATAAACATCGAGGTCCTTGATCAATTATTGACACTAATTTCAATATTGCAATAATTTTTTTTTATGGAGATAAACTAAAAATTAAAAAGTTTTGAATATAACAATTCATGATAGCTCTTCTAATCCAAAATCTTAAAAACTAACGTGTTTGTAAATATTTTTTTTATATTTTTTTTCTTTTCTATCTATACTCAATATATAATTTTTAATTCAAACTTAAATCATCTATAAATATATGGAAACTGATAACTGATAGAAACTAAACTCATTTAATCTGGAAAGAAACTAACACGTACTTGTAGTTTTTCTGTGTATTATTCTCTTTTTCAATTATTTAACTTTACAAAATTAATCAAATAGACTTTATAACATCGAGGTCCTTGATCAATTTCTCCTTCCTTTTTTTTGGTATAAATATTTATTTTTCTAAATTTACCCTTTATTAAGTAATTATTTATCAATTTTATTCTTTAAATGACCGGTTTTTTAAAAATTACTTATTATGAAATATTACATACAAAATAAATAAAAACTAATTATAATAAAATTATCAAAATATATTTATATTTTTTTATATTTATGATTTTATTATTATTTGTTATGATGAAAAAAAAATAAACATGTACTATTCTCGTTTTCACTAATATATACTAATAATCATCAATTTATAAGAAATCAATATGAACACGTATCATTCTCTTTTTCAGTGATTTAACTTTACTAAATTCATCAAATATACTTATAATATCGTCATATATACTAGTAATCATCAACTTAAAATTGCTATTGGATTTGCTTTTGTTCCTTTTAACTATTACTTGCATAAACAATCTGCTTTTTTTATTGATCACTTTATATGTAGGAAAGTAAAATACGTAAGTTAAGAGAGATTCATGGAAATTTTAGATGGAATCCAGTTTAATTAAGTCAAAACTTTACTTTTTTTTCTTCTTATCTTATATAACTATCATAAAAGAAATTATAAGAAAAATTATCTGTTTCCAAATCCTATATATATATATAGTAGGTGGAAATAGAGCTACACGCACATTAATAAAGTTTTATTTGTTTATGAAAAGTAATGAAGGTGTAACAACAATAAAGCTTAGAGGGGAACATTCATTTTCTTAAACAAAGACTCAGTGATTAAACTCGTGGTTCAGATAAATTAGCCCTTATCTATTTCTCAACCACTCCCACAAAAGAACAAAACACCACTGTCGCCAGCTTTCATAGCATTATTATTATTATTATTATTATTATTATTATTATTATTATTATTACTTAAATAAATAAACCATTTTGTACAACAAATTTCTACTGATTTTTCTGCAATGGAAAGAAAAAGGTGTGATAAGTTTAATAGAGTAAAAAAGATTATTAAAGGAGTAGTGTTGAAGTCTTTTTTCTTGAGTGGTTTAGGATAAAAGCTTCCATGAGAAAACAGCTAAAGGGCTAACAGTGATAATCACAATGAAAGATACATCGGAAAAAGTAGTAGAATTATTGAGAGAAAAACGCTTCAGCATGTGGCTGTGCGAGTAAAACACAACACCTTTACAACGTTAAAGTTGTAAATGATGCAACCTAGTTAACGAGCTATATAAACATGTTATTACATTTTATAATTACTTTCAAACATAGTTGTCCCCTTTGTCATTCTTGGTCTTGACAGTTCCACAAACAATGTCTAGGTTGTAAAGCACAGGTATCATTGCTACAGAAGACAAGAAAACGAGCACAGGCCCAAAGATCCAAAGAAGAAAAGGAAGAGCCGAGTAGAAGAGCCTGTTTCCAACAGTGCTCAAAATAGTTCCCTTCTCCAAAAGCTCAGTCAAATATTGGGGTGTGACCATGGACATGACATCTTGTGGTGTGCAAATCAGGATGCTCAATTGATTGAAAAACCTAATCGACAGGGTGTGACAGAAAAATGAGAATAAGAATATGGTTAGCAGTGTCACGTACTTCAGTGCCACCATAAACTCACTGTGGGCTCCATACACAGCGTCATTCAGAGGCTTCTTCACACTGTATGTGCTGCTTATCACAGCTGCCAAACCGGCTGAGAGAAGAATCGATGTTGTCGCCATAAGAGTCGATCCCATAATCATATTACGAAGAGTTTGAACTGCTAAAATGTTCTTCTTTTCAATATCCTGCCATGCTAAAAACGTATCAGATAAACGGATTTATAAATTTATAAATTAATTTACATTCACCAACCTCTCTCTCTCTCTCTCTCTCTCTATATATATATATATATATATATACCCTTCTAGTTTCAGGTTTAGGTCATGTAGATGCGTGTCATGTGTACTATATGCTTGTTTGAATCATGTTTGATGTGAAGAGAACCAAACAGAAAGAATATATATATATATATATATATATATATATATATATATATAGAGAGAGAGAGAGAGAGAGAGAGAGAGAGAGAGAGAGATGCCTTTATGCTTTCAGGTAATTTTGACTTTACTATTTAAAAAAATTAAGAAAATATTCTTTAAAAAATTTAAGATTAAGTTGATTAGAAGTATGATAATGCTTGTGGCGAACACATGGTTTAATTATTTAGTGTATGATGTAATTAAAGCAGAAACTTATATTCCTGGGAATCAATTATTTGATGAAGAACTAACTCTAGAAAAAGGGTGATCCACTTTGTAATGAAGAAGAGACCACAAAAACAAAATGCGTTGTCGTTAACCTACTTTATTTATTTATTTTTTTATATATATGAAGTTACGAAGGCACTTTTATGAGAAAGTGATGGACCATATTTTGCAAAAGGCAGCCCAGACATTGTCATAAAAAAATCCAAATCCTAGGGCAGCCAGTAGTATGAAGATTCTCAAGAATATTCATATTTGTATGTTTGTCATTTCAAGATTCTAAACTGATAAACACCACGCCAAAGACAGGGCCCTGGAATCCATTTACTAAAGCAATATCTTTCAACCTGTTCTTGCTTCATTGTTAATTATTTATTTTAAAAACACTATTTTTAATCAAAAACATTCATAAATAAATTTTATTTTCTACTTATATATCTACTCCACACGTGTCAAATATTGTGCCCTAGTTTAAAATTAATTTTAATTACGCACTAAATATTCATATGATAATAAGAATAAAAATATTCATAAAATCTCTTCCCCCAACCTCGCAGCTTCTCAAGTGGAGGCTTGCTTGGCACTGGGCCTAACTCGTATTATAACATTTCAACTTTTGGATTAAAAATAAAAAAAGTATTCGCAAGAAATGCAGTAATTCAAATCAGTGAACCACATGAGGATGGAAGGTAGGGCATTTCAATTTTCCAATAAAATCATATTTAATTCTTATACGTAATACCACTTATTTCTTGTTTAAGTATTTTTTCTTATATTTTGTCTCATGGACTTTGCAACTACAGTGAGGGACGTAATTTACCATTTATAAAAAATACATCATTACTTTCACAACATAAAAACTAAAATCTTTTCTTTTACCAAAATCCGAGCGACTCCAACATAGTTTACACGTTTAATCATTTTCTTTATTTAAACTCAAACCAAAAGAAATAAATATTCCGAGAAGCATTCAAACAAAAATTCTCAACACTTCGTCGTTTTATAATGATTTAAAATGCACAAAGAGAAAATATTGAAAATTTAAATAAAATCATATCATGACAACTTATACATATATATTCTCGTGTGTGTGTGTGTGTTTTTATTTATAATGACATCATGTTTAGGCATGAAAAAAATTTAATATTTGTATTATGATTCTGATCCTGGTAAGATTTTTGTCTTAATTTTCTTTTTATTAATTCAAGAGAAGTATGTATGTCTTCAAATTTGGTGTTTATAGTTTTATATATAAAATTCAAATAAGCAAGGTGAGTAAGATCGAATAAAAGATGAAAGATGTGTGTGCCCTTATTCGCAAACTTAGATAGATTAACAGAAGATAACGTAAACAAAAGGGATAATTATTTTATAATGACTGGAACGGTCAATTCCATAGCAAGATATTCGAAGAACACATTACCTTGAACTTGCAAAATAATACCTTTTTTTTCACATATCTTTATTAAACTAATAGAGTGTGGCTTTGACAGGCAACAGTGATATAAAAATTTCATGAATAAAACTTGTCTGGTTGATTGATGGTTTGAATATGAGAAAGAAAGAAAGTGTTGAAGAAGGAAGAAAAACAGCAGAAAGCAGTTTAAAGCTTAACTTGATAAGATGAAAGTGAGAAAATGAGAAAAGAAAGAAGGAAGAGAATTATTACCTTCAACATGGCAGGGACCCAGGAGCGTCTTCCATGAGTATTGATTCCGATTATGGTGGAAGAAGGCTGCGTACGAACCTTATTCCATAACCAAACATGATAACCAATGGTTATGAGAAAACCCAATGGTACCAACGCCACATCCAAATAGTATTTCTTCCATTCCATCTTAATCTCTTCTCTACGATCTCTCAACAATTTTCAACTTTTCAATCACCCCTTGCTGATTCTTTCTATAACACAACTTTGGTCAGCTTTCGACTAAGAAGTTTCATTTATAAGAGAAAATCACGTGAGTGGGGTGCAATTTTTTTGTCAGACACGTAAACACTTTTTTTTTTAATTATATATATTACATAAGATATCCAAGGTAGGGGAAATTGCACAAGAAATATATGTTTTATTGCTAATTTAAGAATGTTTTTTTGAGAATAATTATTTGAGTGTGGAAAATAATATAATAAAAGATATATTAAAATGTGGGGAGTGGAAGAATGAAATGGCAAAAGATGCTGGGAAGTACACTTTTTGTAATGGCCGTGGTTACTTAGTGGTAGCGCTACTAATGGAGGTTAAGTTATTGCCATTTGTTTATGAAAATAAATAATTACGCACACCAACACCAACTTATGTTGGTTAATTAAAGTGATTGCTTTTCTGGTTGTTGAATACAGATTAAAATTGTACACCCAGATTAACTTATATTGGTTAATTGAACCACGGTTTTAATATTATTACCACCTTTTTTTCTGTTTTTTTTTTTAAGTTAATTGTTTTTTGTCCCATTAATAAAGGTTCATGCTATTTACTATCCAATCCTTTGATATGAACAATTGCAGATTTTGTTCTTTAACATATTTTAGCATCACCTCCCTTTCGCATTGCATTTTCATATTCTGACTTTTATAGAGAAATTATATGGGAATATTTAACATTAATGAGTTAACCATATATAAAATTATGAAATTACTTTTAATTTAAAATTCTAAAATGTTTGTAAGTTTTTCTTTTTGTACGTTTTAATAAGTTAAATATTTAACATTAATGAGTTAACCATATAAAAATTATGAAATTAATTTTAATTTAAAATTCTAAAATGTTTGTAAGTTTTTTCTTTTGTATGTTTTAATAAAGTTAAAAAATAGTTTGAAGAGTAATAGTGATTTTAATGATGACATTTGATTATTTTATTCTTAAGAAGTTTAATTATAAATAAATTTAATGTGAATTGAATTTTATTATATAAAATCATTATTTCTCTAGAAACTTTTTCTAGGACTTTATTATACAAAATCATTAGTTCTTTATAATATCAATTGGATAGCATATCTTAGTTAAATTAATAGTTGGTTTTTCTAATATAGTATAGAGCGGTATTAAATAATTTTTAAGCATTAAGTGGAGAACTCAAGTGAGTGAGCTTCTAAGATTCAAGGCATTGAGCGATATCATAGGACCGTTGAGCGCTCACTTCACAATGAGTTCCAATGATTCAAGACATTAAGCAATACCCTAGAATTGTTAGGTGCTCACTTGGTAATGAGATTTAAGAAGTTTGACATTAGGCATTTGAACCTTTGCGTTGAGTGCAACATGTAGTGCATTGGGCCCCTTGTTCTCAGGTTGGGTGCCACCTTGAATTTTAGGGGTTCCTGGAGCTTAAGATGTTAGGCGTAGAGAACTTTCCTTGGGAGCTATATTTTGTATTATACTATTTTCATATTTAGATGTTTTATTTGAAAAATATATATATTGAATACTTTATAATGATGAATGAGTTAATATGCAACATGATGTTTAATTGTATACATGATGATGATAATGTAGTGATTTCAAGGAGGAAATGCTACACTGATCTCGAGTTAAGATGTATTAAATGTTGATTTTGTAAAGGAATTATCCTCATTCGGCTAGAATCCTACTCATACAAAGAAAAATATCTAGTTATGAGAGTCAAAGGAGGCTCATATATGAAGCTTTGGTAAGATCAAACTCATAAACATATAATTTATCATTTCATTCTCTTTTAGAGATATCTTATCTGACTAGAATATAACTATAGGTATGGGTGAGAGATGACATGTGCACAGTCTCCTAGTCTACTAAATACAAGTGTCTTCCAAAAGTAGAGTCAAATGTAAAAGTCTTAAGAGTTAGTGGGATGTGATTTCATATGTATATGCCAGTGAAGGCGTATTGTATGTAGACATTTGATTTTTGTCATATGTGATTGACTAGTTATGATTATGAGATAATTTATAATTTAAATTTGTATGGTCTATTATAATTAGCTATAGTTCATGCATAATCTGTGTCTACTAAATACACATGTCTTTTAGAAGGATAGTTAAATTTTAAAGTCTTAAGAGTTAGTGGACTACGATTTCATATGTATGTTAATGAAGACAACTTTGATGTAAACATTTTATTCTATATATGTTTTTAGTTAGTTATGATTATGAAAAATTTATAATTTGTATGGTCTCTTAGAATTGTACTAACTTACCATGTGTTTGTTGTGTTGTAATTTGTGCACTTACAATAATTGTATCTTATAGAGAATGTGAAAGCATTGTGAAGTAATAAAATCAGTTATGTATTTGTAGAGAAAATATACTTGTAACTTAGATACATAACTTTTGTATTGTATACATCCTCCTAATTAATGAAGTATTAATCATCTTTTAACATTTTAATTTATATTTTCTCATTAAATTTGTAAATACGTCTTATTTATTAATAGATTTATTTATTATCAATAGAGATTTTTTACACCATTTAGGATGTTACATATGTCACTTAAGATTTTTATTTTTATGATAATTGAATTTCTAAAAGGTAAAAATCATAATTAAAAGATTATCACAGTGAAAATATGTCCATATTAGAATTTTCTATTGATATGTTTCTTATTCCATAAATGTTAAATTATTAATGTAAAAGCTATGAATATGTATTATAGTAGCCTGAATTTGAATTATATAGCAAAGAAAATATTAATATATATAAAAAAAGCAATCAAATATTAACATCAAAAGATTCATGAAAGTTTTATATTTACTATTAAAAAAATGTCAAATTATGTTATGTAAAACTTATATTCTAACATTAAAATAAAATATATTATTAATGATTAAAAATTCATCAATAAATTAAAATTATTAATTATATAAAACTCATCGATAATATATTCGTCGATAAATTTTATTGACAAATAAAAATTTTGTCAATAATTATCAATGGCCACAAATTTATAGGTAATTAATGAAAAATAATACATATCAATAATTTTTGACAAATTCTTCTTCTTCTTTTTTTATTTTTCCTTTTTTTTTTCTTCTTCTTCCTTCAATTTAGTTGTTGGTGTTAAGTTCTTCCCATTTTCCTCTTCTTTCTCCTTTTCCTCTATCTCATCACTTTCCTGGTTATCTCACTCTTTCGTTTTCTCTTCCATTATTAACGCCACCTCCACTATTTTCATTGTTTCTCCACAATGTTGATATGGTCATCACACATATTTCCCCTTCTTTCTATTTTTTTATTGATAAATTTATTTTTATTCAAATCCATCATAAATTCTATTTTATTGGTAAATTATACTATTCATGGATAAAATTGCATCATTAATTAAAAAAATTCATGTAATACAAGACTCTATTAAAGTTTTAAAGTTAAATTAAACTTAAAATTTATTCTCTAATAATAAAAAGACATAATTATCAAATAAATAAATCTTAACAAAATCTACGCAATAAAAAAATATATCAATCATGTGTAATGCTCTAGAAAAACATTAAAAAAAAAGAAGACATCAATGATCAGGTAACAAACCAAAATTTATGATAGAAATCAAATTAATTTAAATTCAAATAAACCAAAGTCATCATAGAAAAATTCAAACTTAATTCAGGTAAGGAATATAACTACTTAAAAATAGTCATTTTCTCTTAATGATTAATTAACATATCCTCACATTGATTATCTTTTAAAAATCTTTAAGTTGTTGTAATTTTGCAAGATAAGACAATATATTAATAGTGAGGTTGGATTTGAACTTGATTAGGTATAGGCCAAGTGAATCAGATGAGCATTAGTTTATATTAATTTCCATTAATAAGAAACTTCTCACAAGACACGTTTCTTAGTGGAGGGAATGATGCCAATCAATATGATAGTTTACATAGTAAAAAAAAAAATACAAAAACAATGCATTGCGCACCTTCCTAAAAATAGCCATATGTCAGAATATGCTTTTATACATTTTATATTCTGTGTTAAAATTAACCTTTATATTTCTCATGATGTGGTTGTTTATAACGTTAATTATATGCAAGATTTTTTTACAACTATTATATATATAGTTTAAGTCGTAGGCAGGCCTTCCTATTTCAAATTAAAATATAATTGAATTCAAGTCACCGTGTTGCCATTAGTGAATTGCCACCATGTGAATGTGTCAAGTCTTATTTACATAAATTATTTGATATTAATAATTAAGGTGTGAATAACCAAACCCATAAAAAAATTTAAAATTATCCAAAAATAAGATAATTGGAATTTTTTAATTGATTTAGATTTTTCTTTAAACAGAGTGGTTTAGTTTGATTTGCTATTTAACATTTTAAAATCTTGAATTGAAATCAATTGTTTAAATATTATTATATTATTTATTATTTCACTTATATACGATGAATGTATCTTTGGGAAAAAATTAATGTTTTTAACTTTGTTCAAGCTTATAGTTAAATATGTTTTTAGTTCCTGAAGTTTTACTGATTTTTTGTTTTAGTCCCTGCATCAAACATTGATGGCATTTCATCCTCTTAGTATGGAAACATGTATTTTTAATCCCTAAAAATAGACGGCGTCAATTTTTCTGTGATGTGACTAACGGCCCTGCCACGTATTCTTCCACGTTCATTCTGCACTGTCTGCCACGTTGCCCTTTTTTAACATTTGAACTCCTCCTACGACGCGAGAGAAAACGATCCTGTGTTCCTTGCTGGCGAGACCAACCACCGCCGATTGTTGGCCAAGACGTCATTGTCACCGGCCAAGAAGTCGGCATCCCCGTCGTTCGCTGCCGGAGGCGTTCCCACTCTAGTATCGAGTTCCCTTCTCCTCTCTTTCGGATAGGAGAAGCTTTCTTCCTCCGCCGTCGATCTCTTTCTGGAGTGAGCCCAACTGTCCGAGACTCAAGCCACAGCGCCGCCAATGCCCAAAGTCATAGCCACCGCGAGCCATCAGCAATGAAAACCCTTTTCTCCTCTTCGGTTCAGTGCGAGAAGCTCTCCCTCTTCCGCTGCGTTTGGTCTTTGGAGCACCGTATTCCAATCATTATTATTTCTGTGTGTTTTTGTATTTTATTTAGGGTTTCACATGATTTGAAACTTGGATTGGAGAGTTGATACTCCCCTGGGGAATATATTCTATTAACAGATCTGAATTGTACAAATTTATCTAGACGATTTGATTCTCACTCTCAATGAATGTTTTTGAATCTTTTTCATCGAATGGGATCGATGTGTTCCACAGGAGTTGGATTTTCCTTCTTTTTTTCTCTGCTCCTTTTCTTTTGTCTTCTTTTCTTTTCTTTTTTGCAATGCCTTCTTCTATTATCTAACGAGCTTTGACCAAACAAACAAAAACACAGTGCGGTTAATTGGTAAGGTTGGATTGATGATTGATGATTGCGGAGTATCTATTCCATTTGAACACTTTTCTCTCTATCTCATTGCGATGTGATTAAAAAACTCAATGAAAACCCTAGGGATCTTCTCTTCGACCACTCCAGCTTCCACTATAGGCGTATACAAAAAGCAAAGTGGTGATGAGTTTCGGATTCGGGGTAAGAGGTTACTATCATGACGAGCTTGGCTTTTGTTTTGGATTCACTATTTTCCTGTTGCGCTGCAGAGGGTGAATGCCTCTTCCTCTCGCGGGAAGGAGAAAGGGGCTAAATTTTTTTTAGAGAATACAAAAAAACAATAGGAAGAAAAAAACACCAACGTAGAAGGCAATGGTCAGTGAAGATGGAAGAATACGTGGCAGGGTCGTTAGCCACATCACAGAAAAATTGACACCGTCTATTTTTATGGACTAAAAATACATGTTTCCATATTAAGAGGATGAAATGTCATCAATGTTTGATGTAGGGACTAAAACCAAAAATCATTAAAACTTCAGGGACTAAAAACATATTTAACCCTAAATTTATGATAGAATAGTAATATAATATAATATTGTATGACTGGTTTTTTTATGTTTATGTTTTAAATTTCACTTAATATTATAAATGTTCGAGGAGGGTTATTAGACTCGTCATGAGAGGTAAATCCAAGAGTTTATCTTCTATTTAAATCTAAATATATAATAAATACATATAAATCACTTTTATCATTTTTTTCCTTCGTTGTAAAAGCATAAACATCATTTCCGTTCTAATTCTTTTATTGTTAAAGATATGAAAATAAGATACTCACATATGTAAAAATATTATTTAATAATATAGAGGATGTTGAAGAAAAAAATTGAAAAAAAAATCATAGTATTATATAAAAACAAATATATATAATGAAAAAATACATAACAAAAGTACAAAAGCTATATGAATCAACCATAAAAATTGATTTAATTTTGTTCAGTATTTTGTATATATAGTTAAGTTAAACTAAATTATACATAACACAATTTATAACTTTTATTCTTGATTCATATGTATTTAAAAAAAAAAACGTACAACAAAAACATTTTTCAATTTTGCTATTTTGGATTGAAAATAAATAATGATGAGTAATATTTACACCGTATTACAATCTACAACTAACTATAAAAAGAGAAAATAATTCACTATATTTATAAATAAAGATGGTATTATATGATTTAAGGCTGATAAATGTTTATACTGGTTAAGGAAAGATAGGAGTTTAACTTATTTGATAAAAAAAATTATAATTTCAATAAAATAAAATGTTTTTAATTTGAATTATATTTTATTTATGATTTCATTTTAAATGTTTTGTTTTAATAGAACAAATTATATTCATTGAAATTAATTTTTATTTAAATTATTATCAAATAAAATATTAATTTTATATTAAATAATACTTAATAATTTAAAAATAACCATTTAATGATGTTTTTCAAACAATTTTCACTTAAAGTTTGTAAAAATAAATCACACTTGAAGTCCACATAATGCTTATTTTCTTATTTAATGTTAAAATATAAATAGTTAAAGAACTGAATATATATATATATATATATATATTAAAGAATTGATTTAATTATTAATTTAGTATTTATATTTATATTTTTTATTTGTTGTAATTTATTTCATTAAGTTGAGTTTCTATTTCTTTTTAAGAAGAATTAATGTCGTTTCTTATTTTATTTTTTTAAACTCCATTTTAAATTAAAATTTGAAATTTGAATTATTTTCTATTTTGAAATTTTTTAGATTTTGACATATGACAAATCAATTATCTAAATATAAAGATCATGTTACTAATTATACTTAAAGAATTAAAATAATATATATATTTATATTTATATATTTATATTTAAAGAAGTAAAAAATATAGAGTACTTAGATATTTATGAGTCACTTTCAATACAATATTTATTTTTAAAACTAAGAATTTGAGGAGACTAAGAATTACCACAATCTTTAAGATATATTTCTTGACACTTTTTGTTTTGTAATTGTATGTTGAATAAGTGTTGGTTGCAAAACTAACGACCCTTATAAGAAAAATCGATATAAAATCTGTCAGTAAATTAAAATTATCGAAGACTTATTGATGGTAAAAAATTATCAAAGGCTTATCATTGGTAAAAGCGTTGTTGGTAAATTTTATCAACAAATTTTTTTGATCCGTTGATAAATTTGTCGGTAAATATATTGTTCATTCATCAATCTTAAAAACACTTTAAGGTTATGTTTGCTTAATTGATCACTAATAGTAAAAAATGTAAGCATCAATGTATAAAATATTTTTTAATTATTTGAAAATAATATGAAGCCGAAGAAATTTTAGTCATTTGAATCAAGCCCAAACTTTCTTTTTATATATGCACTCTTAGAGAGAAATGTAAGATAATAAGATTTAAAATTTTATTAGTAGCATATTTTACTAAACAAGTCATCTTCTTACCTACTAAAGATCTCATAGTACCTCCCATAAACTTAAAATTCATAATACTAATTTTTACTAGAATATCATTTACTTATTCTTGTTTGGACAACTTAGTTAATCATATTCATAATTGATTATCTATAAAAACTAACATTTAGATTTAATTAACATAAGAAAATTAATTATTCATTATTCATAATCAATTATATGCCTAATTGGGTAAAATTCAAGTTTGATCTACTTTGAAGTAATTGACTATAAGGTCAAAATAATCATTATTACGTTAAAAAAATAAAAAATAAAAACCAGCTTTTAAATTGTCAAGATTATCTTTAAAGATTGATTCATAGATTACATTTAATCATACTAATATAATAAGTTATGAAAAAAAGAAACACTAATGAAAGTTGCATGCGTCATCAACACATCATGATTGACTAACAAAATAAATATTCAACAAGTATGAAGAAAACTATAAAATCTAAAATTTAGATCTTTTAACTATAGAAGTTATTATTAACAAAATCTGAATTATTTAATTGTAAAATAGACTTTTTTATAATATTAATAACAAGATAAGTGTATTCTTTATTTTATTTATAGACTCAATTAATAATGTCATTCTTATATTTAAACATTTCATTCAATTTGATTTTTATATTTTTTTTAGTTTTTTTAAAAAGATTCAAGATAATCAATTCTGTTAAATTGACATTAAAATCATTTGAAAAGTATGATGTATCAAAATTTATTTAAGTTTGATGAAGTTTGGTAATGTTATTTGTCAAAATCTAAAATATTCTAAAATAAAATATGTCATTAAAATGTAATATGTCCGAAATTTTATTCAATCAAAGAGAGATACGTGATTTTTTTTATTATATAATAATTATAATTTTTCTAATAAATGCTAATATTTTTTATAATTATCAAACAGAAATATTACATATTATTTATAATTTCTATTTAATGTTTTTCCAAATATAAAAGTTATTATTTTGGATATATATATATATATATATATATATATTTACGAATATTATATATTATTTTCTAAAAAATTATTAAAATGGTGTAATTCAATATTTTATTTGTATAAATGGATAGATTTTTAAAAATAATAGATGTGATAAATGAATAAGTCATGCTCTAAAGCATTACTTTTCGTTGTAGACTGTATTCTTCATGCGTGTTAAAGACGCACTCACTTCCATGTTCTTTTAAAAAAAATTGATAGCATGCTCTTTAATTTTTGTGCAAATAGTCTTTACTTGCGTGTTTCCTATTATTTTGGTTAGAAATTGCGCTTGTACACGTTTTTAATTTTTCACTTAAAAAAGAGTTTGTAATCTTTTATTTAATTTTGTAAAATTATCTATTTTTATAATATTTTTTATTTTGTCTATTCTTTTCTACATAAGAGCTTTAAAAGATAAAGTTTTAGAATTGATAATGTATTTCTAATGGCACTCAATTATTTTAATATTAAAAAGCTTAAAATATAATTAGAATTTCAACTAACAATTCTCGTTATCTAAAACATATATCATTTCTGTAAAACTTATTTTGTGAAACTCTTTACTATCTCTTAGTTTTTTAATTATCGTGTTATATGTTTAAAGATCAGGAAGTGCCTAAGTGATCATTGAGGCGAGGTCTTCAATTCTATCCAATCAATTCTTGCAAAAGAGTTAGTTAGTTTATGCTTTTTTATATAATTTTCATGTTTTTCAATGTATATGAGTCTTCTATTAGGTTCTCTGTTGATCAATGGTTCTAACGATGTATCTTGATCATGATTATGTAGTTTGTAGGAGCATATATAGTTCTCTGATCTATGAGAGCTCTTTTGGCCTCTATAGAGCTGCTTGAGCTTCTAACAGGTAAGGAAAGTTAATTACCTAGTTTTAAATCTGTTGAGGTGTTGTTTACTTGCATTACATGTTTGGTTTGGTCTGAATTGGTTATTTTGGTATATTTGGTTGTTGTTGTGTTTGCTACTTGGATGTGCTTGTTTTGATTGAAATTGATGTTGAATTTAAGAATCGATAATCTGGTCATTTGATCGAATTGGTATTCAATCTTTAAACCTGTTTTAGAACCTTTCATTGATTCAAAAATACCAAATTGATCATTTGAATAGGTCTCTAGTTCCTAAAAAACTCATTGTTGAAGTTTCTAGTTTCTAGTATGACATTGAGCGATGTCGATATGGCGCTAAGCGTTGCCAAAGTAGTGAGGCTCAAAGAGCTTTGTAATGTGTGGCGCTAAGAGACATTTTTTGACGTTGAGCACCATTTTTCCCTTACAAATCTGAACCCTCTTTCTTTATAATTTGTTGGATGAGAGGTTTGGATTGTTGAACGAGAGTTTTTGTGAGAGCTTTTTAAGCACTCCTTATTTCAAAGTGGGGCATGTCTTCTATGTTTTTTTTTTTACTTGGTTTGAGTTGAAGTCCATGGATTGTATGCATGATTATTTTGTAATTTGGATGGATAATAGTACTTATGTATGTTTCATATGTATGATGATGTTGAAATGAAATGAAGGGTATGAATGGAGATGTATTAATAGAATTTTAAGGAGAAATTATGTGATGTGTAAAATTAGTGTATGTTTGACTTATGGGATGTAGAAAGGAGATATCTTAAACTCCAATAACTATTTACACTCAAATAGAGTAAAATGAGTTGTGGTGAAAGTGACAAAATGTTCTATGTTGACGTCCTAAGCCAAAAGCATGTATCTGATAATTGAGTTAGAGTCAATTATTGTATAAGTGTATGAATCTATGTACTGCTTGGCATATGAGATTAATAAAGTTGTATATTTTAAATGTTAGATAAAACCTTTTGGTACATTAACTTACCTCTTTTACCTCTGTCAGTTTGTTTGTCTCTTCTTTTTTTTATAATGATCACTTAAATAATGTGAGCAAATAAAGATATTTTTGTTGAGCAAATGTTTGGATGGTGAGAATACAAATATTTAGATAATAGGAATAGTTCATGTAAATATTTGGTATTTTGTACAACTTTAAATAAAACTTTTAATTCCAATATAGTGGCTTTTAGTTTTAAAATATTTTTGTATATAAAGTTAGGCGTTATAATTATCATTAAATAATTATAATAATATTTTATATGCTTTTCTATAAATGAATTGTTCTTTCTTATTAAATTTGTGATGTTTTCATAGTATTGATAAAACTATTAAAGTAGGAGGTCATATATCTAAATTTTATTAATTTGAACTTGTTTTAAAATAATTTGAATATATTATTTTGATTTATTTCATATTATTATAATTTAAAAAAATTGGTTAATTAACGAAATTAATTACATCAATTGAATATAATTTAGAAAAATGTAAAATAATAATAGGAGATTCAAGTCTTCATTATAAAAAAATAAACTAAATAAATTAAAAAAATAAATATCATCATAAAATATATTTTTATTAAATACATATGAATAATATTTTTAACTTATTTTAAATCGTGCTGAATTTGGTCTCTACTATGAGATGGTATGTAGCATCATATATGCCAGAAATTTTAGCTCTAAGAAGCACTCTGGAAGGTTGGATGATAAATGAATTGTCCATTGATGACGTTCTTCTTCTCTTCCAACAATTATTATTGTCTTGGAATCTGGATAGGCTTATGGAATCCACGAGTGTTACAATATAAAAATACAATAAAATAAATACACATAATAATATATTATTATAATCAGCATGCAACTATGCTTTCTTTGGCTCCTTTAATTTATCCAATCTAATTAAAGAGTTGAGATGGTGCATTTATGGCTTTAGTAGATATAATTTAAATACAACTTTATTATATATGTATCAATATGTCTATATGATTATTAAAAACAGAATATTTATCATCATTAAAGCATCTCTTTTATTTGTTAAAAAATGTGATAAAAATAATATTAAAAACATATGCATAACGGATAAATAAACATTGTTTTTGGAAGTGAATGGATGAAAGCAGTCCCTGCATTCACTCCACTACTTAAATATCTTTCACAAGATTCACTTTTTTCACCTTTCACACTCTTTTCTTTATTGAAATTCTATTACCTATTTATGTTCTTATTACTATTTCTTTACCATATTCGGATTGTTACTGTTTCTTGAAAGAGGGGATGTTGCTTTTAACCTCAATAATTTAAGCTCTTTTTTATTATTTACTATTTAAGGTACATTTTAAAAATTTGGTCAACAAGTATATTCAAAATTCGGAATTAGAAGAAGTAGGCACTTCCTATATATTTAATTTAGTCTCTCTTTTTTCTCTGCATATACTTTTTTGTTCAACAAATTAAATTGAAAGAAATAAAAAGTTAATAATTTTTATTAACAGTACTCAAATTTTAGATAACACATTCTGTTTACAATATACTAAAATAATTAGTATAATTAAACACTATAAGAGCTAAGGCAAAACCTTAACGTTATTTTGTAAAATCATATCCATGTGAATCTCTTGTGAGAGTATGAAGAATAAGCTAAAATCATTGGATAAATTAAGTAATTAAAGAAGAAGATGAAGTTTTCGGTCCATGATGACATTCTATCTTGCTTCATTGAATACAAACCATACGAGATATATATATATATATATATCCTTATACATGGTAAATCTTTTGACTAGAGAATCTGAAAATATTCTCAGAAAATTACAATCAAAATCAACTATCTATTCCACTAACTAACACTTTTCTGAATTAGGTCTTCCACCATAAAAAAAAGATAGTAAGTCGGCTATAAAAAGAAGCTTTTATCCATTCAACATTCTAATGTTAGATTATTATATATACATTCTCATTTCACAAAGTAAAATATTAGAGCTCTCACATTTAAGGTCACTTTACATTATTGTACCTTTTCTCCATTTATGTTGAAAATCAGTAATAAATTATAACCGTAATAAATATTTGTATAATGTCTCATAATATTTATACATTATTTTTGTAATAAATAGGATTATAGTATATTTTTGTAATAAATAAAATTATAGTAATGAACTAGAAAATAGTATTTTAGAAATGGTAATGGTTTAAAAATAACGAAATTTGATTATTTTAATATTAAAATATTTTAATATAAATAATTTTTGTTAAGAACGAGTTTCATTATTTTAAAACACATTATTTTTTTAAAAATTATTTTTCTAGAGTTCTTTTATTTTTTTCTAATGGTTTTCATATTTTGTTCATGTGTTTGAAGATCAGAGACCGCTTGAGTGATCACTGCGGCGAGATCTTCAAGTCTAATTGATTGGTTTCTTCAATAGAATAATTTTGTTTTCTACTCCTTTCTTTGGTCAATTTCGTTTTTCCTTGCCGGCTAGCCTTCCTTATTTTGCATGTTGAGTTTGAGTCTTCTATAAGACTAATTGCTTATCAATGGTCCTATCGGTATACCCTGATCATAATTTTGTTGTTTGTTTGCGCATGTAGTCATTTGATCTGTGGGAGATGTTTGGGGTTCTTTAGGATCGTTTGATCTTCTAACAAGTAAGGGAAACTAATATTCGCTTTAATTTTTGTATAAGAAGTGTGAAATTGTGTTTGATAGGTAGTGGAATTTATGCTTGGTTGAATATGATATTAATTGAAATGATTGTTATGTGATGTTGTATATTGACGAGTGCATAATTGCCTATTTATGAATATTTCGATGTAAGCTTGTGATTTGATAATGGTGTGAAATTTGGATGTTGTTGTTTTGAAGTTCTATAGGTGAAAATATGATGTAGAGTTGAAAGTAAGAATTAGAGAGTGTTGTTGGACTAGTGTTTAGTAGGTTTTGATAAGTGAATTTCTAGAGTGACTTTAGAGTAATAACTGATGTTTGGGATTTGGTTTAGGGTCATTTAAAACTTGTTTAAGTCCTTAAATAACCAAAAAGAGGATGGTAAATTGAGAAACTATGAATTGGTAAGACTTGTAGGATAATTTAGTGTTAAATGGGAGTTTTGATAGATAGGATTTTGATATAAGGGTGGAATGGAGAATCTTGGGGTTTAAAGTTTGTTTATGAACTATTTGTGACTTGTTTAGAGGTTAAGTTCACCAAATTGTTATTAGGAATTAGTAAGAATGAAATTTTAAGCTTTTAGAATGATGTTTAGTTGTTTGAGTTAGAAACTTGTGAGAAAATAAGGCTAATAGCATTTAAGTTGAGTTATAAACACCGGTATTAGTTCAATGTAAGGTTTGGAATAGCAAAGGAGAGTTGCAGGCACATGTGGAGGTGTAAGAGTTAGAACATGTGAGGTTTGTGGTGTAAATTATGCATAATGTCCTACAAAATTCTGTAGACTAGCTAGGCGAGTAGATAGCTTGTTAGGCAAGTAATATTGAGTTTTAGTAGTTGGTTTCAAAGGCTGGGTGAAATTTCTCGTTGGTCTGGGAAATCTCTTTGTTTGCACTCTCGTTGGGCGACAGAGAGTTTCTCGTTTGTAAGGTTAAGTTAAATTATAATGAAACTTGTTGTTTGTTGGATTATTGTATCATTCTTATTAAAGTATCGTGGAACCATTCATTAATCTCTAGTTTGATGTCAAGATATATATGACTTGATCTAACTAGATGTATTAAAGATTTTGTATCAACTAAAAATAAAACATAAAGTTACTTAGTCTTTAAAGTTCACTTTTTAAGATAGAATAGGAAGAAAAATTCTCACATACGTATATAATTGATCTCTTGACCCAATAGTTCACTGTTAACATTTCAAGCTTTTGAGACATTGTACTTTAAAAAAAAATGTACTTTTGTAAAAAAATATAAAGCGGATCACACTGTGTTGGAGCATTGTCAAGGATTGAAAGAAATTAAAGAAGCTAAAGTTGATAAAGATTAAGATTTTGTTTCATCATACAGCAAAAAGAAGGTTGGGGCGTTGTCCACTTGGAGTTGAAGATGAATATCTGTTGTTGATAATTAAAGAAGAAAAGGTGATATTGTAGTTTTCTTTTATTGGATTGTTCCATCATATGATGAAAAACCTGTGCCCAAAAAGCAATTCTAAACCTTTATTTGAAAACAAATCCTAAACCACGCATTATACGATGCACTTTGAGAAAATAAGTTGCAATACACAATCATAAGGTTAGAAGTGAACAAAAATCTGGACAAACCAGACCCATTTGCACTATATTATAACTATTTTATTTTCAGTTAAGCTTTGACATGCTTTTACATTATTACAAAATTAGTTTTTAATATATATTTATATAGGTTTGTTAACTTATGTAACTCTTAAAAGTATCAAATTTTAGTTGAAAAAAAATATCTATTCAAAAAAAGACATATTTTAGACACAGGAGTATTTTAATAATTTTTAATTTTAATTTAAAATAAAAAAAATAAAAGAATAATTCAAATACTTTCAACCTTAAAACTTAGAATACATACTATATGAAAGTATTTTTATCAACTAAAATTTAGTAGTTACATAAGTTAGCAAATTATATATATATATATATATATATATATATATATATATATATATATATATATATATGGGGTTTGTTAACGCGCGTATGTCTGTTTTTTAATTGGTACATTTTAATAACGTGTACTGGGTTTTAGTAGACAAAAATACCCTCATATACTATGGATTCTAAGTTTTAAAGTCAAGGATATTTGAATAATTTTCATTCTCAAAACTAAAAAAAAGAAAAAAAGAAACCCCCAAACCCTTACTCACCTCCCTCATTCCTCTCAACCCTTTCTCTTTCATTCACTCCAACCTTTTCTCTGTCATCCTATGATAGATCCAACTGAAAAAAAAAATCAGAAATATTCATCGTTAAACAATTTACCTTTGTTAAGAGTCGAGTCATTGGCATATTCGCCTTCAGGCAAAGGTTCATTCAAGATCTCTTCAATTTCATCATCTTCACTAACCTCTCTAATCTCATCATCTGCAGATGTTGAATCATCATCTCTTAACAAATCTCCAGGCCAATTACCAATTCCTTCTGATGTCATTATGCTTGTGAAAATTAGATAAAACAAAAATTATAAAATGAAAACTCATTATAAAATCACTTTTTGTAAGAAATTGTTTAATAACGAGTGTTTCTGAGTTTTTTCAGGCCAATTACTAATTCCTGTCATTATGTTTGTGAAAAATTAGATAAAACAAAAATTATAAAATGAAAACTCATTATAAAATCATTTTTTTTGTAAGAAATTGTTTATTATGAATTTTTTTTCAGGCGAATTACCAATTCCTTCATATGTCATTATGCTCGTGAAAATTAGATAAGACAAAAATTATAAAATGAAAATTCATTATAAAATCATTTTTTTGTAAGAAATTGTTTAACCAGTGTTTCTGATTTTTTCGATTGGGACTACAGATTACAGAGAAAAGGGTTGGAGTGAAAGAGATGAAAGAGAAAGTGTTGAGAGGAATGAGGAAAGTGAGTAAGGGTTTCGGAGTTTCTTTTTTTTTATTCAAATACCCTTGACTTTAAAACTTAGAATCCATAATATATAAGGGTATTTTTGTCTACTAAAACCCGGTACACATTGTTAAAATGTACCAATTAAAAAAGAGGCGTACACACGTTAACAAATCCCTATATATATATATAATATTTAAAGCATTTTTTTGTCGTTTCTTTTTTATGAGAATATAAAATAACAAATAACATGCAGAGAAGCGTATTATAACATATGAGTAACATTTCTTAATTTTAGACATAATAAATCTTTGAAACGAGAAACAAGAAAAACAAAACTCCTAAAAACTAGGAAAGGAAATGTTGTAGACTTGCAAGATATTTCCACCTTACCTTAATTGCTGTAGACTCCTCTTGTATTTGAAACTTCTGAGAATAAGTATACTTGATATCATAGTTTATAGTACTCCTTTTACTAGATTTTATAATCTCTTTGACGGCGTAATGATGCAATTCACAGACACAATTCATAAATTTTCAAATAATTTATGTTACAAACATAATATTGGTTCTGGTTGCTGTAAGGTTCTATAGGACAGTAATCATGAACCTTACCAATTTTATCCTGTTTGTTGAATTTTTTTTTCCTGGTGATTCATTTGAGTGAGGGTACCTCTGCAATTATCTATGTAGAACTTCTTTAATATCTCATTTGTATACTTTTTTGGCATATAAAGGTTCCATCACGATCTTGCTCTTCTTCCACTCTTAGAAAGCAAACATCGAACTGAAATTTGTCATATTGACACATTGGAGATTTCACCTTTAAAAGTTTATCATCAATGTCTGTCATAAGAAGACATCATAATAGATAGAAACTACTACTGTAATTAAATCATCACTTCTCAGGTTCACATATAAAAAAAATAGTAAAAATGTGTACTTTTAGTATAATCTGAAAACATTTATCTATATAAATGATTTTCAGAATTGAAAATAATTTTTTGCTTTCTGGTTATGGGATCCATAAGTCACTTTCTATATACTCGTTAACATCTATTTAACACATGCATCTTGTTTCTTTGCAAAAACCCCAAACACAAATTGTTCCTAGAATCATCGCTTGTGCTCTTCCGGCTGCATCCTCATGCTCTTGCAAAAGTTACATTTCTTTATTTAAAAAATACACGACAATGATGTAGGAGACATGTTTCACTAAATTAAAATGGCAACTATGTCATTTTCTCTGAACCATTTTAGTTGATGAAAGTGGGGGTACATAGCATGTGGATGCAGGCACGCTGTACCCGGGCCCACGCAAAGAGATGCACAAAATGCTAAGAGCAGCATGCAGTAAAACAATGGACTTACATGGCAAATAGCAGAGCTAAAAAAGAATTGCTAAATATTGAACAAAAGAAAAAATGATTGCATAAATTCACAATTACAGCTCAAGCTAATTCTGCCCTATTATAGAATATGAAAAGGAGCAAAACTTTAGGTAGCACACAAAACACAACTCCCGATCCCCATCTCTGTCCGGAGTTTTTCTGCCAAGCGCCTCATGTTCCCCTCTCAGAAGAATAATCCCTTTTTCTTTACTCTCCTTTTCTCTCCAGGCTGCACAAGAGAAAAATAAGAACAAACCTTCAATATATATACTCTTCCATGCTAACTCAATATTATACTCCATAAACAAACGAAAAACACCAATAAACCAAACACATCAACAACAGATGTAGTCAAATTCTTTGTCTTTCCAGTAAAACTCTAGGAATTGAAGCAATAAGTCAGAATCATAACCTTATAAAGCTCAGTTCACTTCAAATCCAGGGAACTAAAGGAATCTATTCACACAATCCTATATACCATCTAAGCAGGGGACATATATAATGCTATTTATTTATAGTTTCTACATAAGAAGCAATAGAGTTAATCGTTAACAATAATGACCGACTAAATTCTACAAAATTTCCTATGTTGGAAAAATGATGCTCTCTAACTTCTTTCATTACTATTATTTTTTTGGTTTACCAACAAACGTAGCAAGGTGCATGGGCGCATGCCAAGTCAAACAAGAAAAAAAAATTATAAGTGTTGATCAATGACATGCCAAACAAACTTAAGGCGAAATGGAAATATTCTAGCATATAAACTTCGGCATTTTTATTAACCAGTAAATAAATTCAGGAGAAAATTTATATATACCCTCCTCAGGATGAATAATCTCAAAGTGAGCACAATAGTGTCTCTTGCACTGCAAAAAGAATAAACACAAATACTATTAAAAGCAGAAGACAAAACAGAAAAAAAATTCAGAAATAAACAAATCACACGAGATTACAAACTGAAATTTGCAACAATTTAAAACTTGACGTAGGACACTTTTCTTGATTAAAAAGGTAATTGCTATTGCTTAGAGACAAGAAAAATTATTCCAATTTCCAAGTGCATTTTAAACAAAGTAAAATTAACATATTACAAGTTTACTCACATTCTTGTTCTCTTTCTCCATAATAATCTTTTACACAATTGAGGTTGCACAAAGTTGAGAGTGGGGAGTAGCGGTATTTAAAAAAGGAATAAAAATTTTCAAATATATTATGGAGAATATCTTGACCGTTTTTTTAACAGAGAAAAAAAATCATCTGTCATCCTCGGAAAAAAATGTATTTGCATTTGTCATCCAAAACGGACAGAAGTAAGAACTAGAATTATTTTCTCAGAATTGCAACGAACTTCTGGTGATGAATTACAAAAATTAAAGGAGTATATTATCACAGAAGAAAATCATTAAAATTTTGCTCGAGGCCAGTATTAAATTTAAAGAATGATGCAGAAGTAACCACAAACAGGCACAAAAATCATGTTTGGCTACTGACATGAAGTCTCGTTTATCAAACATCAAGGACGCAAAAGGCCTATGGCTATTTTCTATCCAAGAGACTGTTCAGAGAGAGAACGGACTTTCTGGTGTCTTCAAAAGGGTTCAAAACTTTGAAGTTTTAGGTTAGGATTCAAAACATCAGTGAGAATACTTACCCACTGATCTCTGTGGAGTTGTTTTCTGCTTTTAAAAGGTGTTCAGAACCACTGGAACCAATAATAATGAATTCTGATGCGTGTCCATATGGAATCACAACCTACAGAAGAAAATGAAGAAAGGATATATAAAACTCAAGATCATTAAACATATAATATATCTAAACAGTTTAATCCTTTTTCAACAATTAAAAAAATTTGCCATCAAGAAATAAACAAGGTTAAAAAATTACTCATTGTCAACTTCACAAACTCTTTTTGGCTTTCTTGATATCTATCAGGATAGATAACTCCAACCAAAGGTTAGAAAGTTCAACAGACAATCACAAACTAGGCAATATGTACTTCTTAGAATTTGATTTTTTTTATATAAATTCACGCTGGGCATCACTGTGCACTTTGGCATCTCGATTATGCAGAGATCCCAAAGCACAACAATCATTTGCCTCCACATGCAAAAACTTATTAATAAATGAAAAAGAAGAATACGAAAAACATGGGAGGAGTACTTAGAATTTAAATTAACTATTTGAAAAGTTCTACTATTGAGAAGTAAAGCTCGGTACATGAATGATCTATCGGATGAGATAACCCGGTTCACCCAACAAAATCCATAATGTTGAAAAGACAAAACTTTTGCAATTTAATGCTTCTTACGATTTCTTGTAGTCTCTAATCTCAATATAACTATTATTCTAGATAGCCAAATATGCTCAGATAAACCTAATTGCCCTGAGATTAAACATGGTGTGTTGCTAAATTATCATTTTCAAACATTAGGCCACACTGCAAGCATGTTTCAACAAAGGTTTAGCCTAACTCAATCTTCCAAAATCAATTTGTGTTATTAGGATTGTCCTTCATTTACATAATCTTTTCAGAATCTATTTCTAGCCATGTGAGACTTGAGTTCCATTTTTTCACGACAGTAAACAATAAATTTCATTTAAAAAGAGAAAGGGATTACAAATGAATTATAATTCGTTTCCCAAATAATAAACTAGCTAAATATCCAAACATCATATCAAAAACGAATAAACCATCATACTTGGGTGGACGGTGAAAATTTTTCTGTGATAGCAACTCCATTTGGTCCACTGCCTTTGATACTGTAACCTTCCCTCTTAATGGCCAATGTGGCTGGTTCCCATATATCAAGATACCCAGTCTGAAATATCAACCGAAAAATATTTACAAAACTGTTACGAGTTCTTAATAAACAAAACTAATAGGTAAAATAATATTTTGACATTAACATTTTAAGGAAAATCATAGCAATATGAAAACTACTTTCATTGAATTACCGGATGAGAAACTCTATATGAAGCATGTCCACTATAAAAAGCCTTTTCTATGTGGTTCTGCATTTCAGGATCTGAAAACAAATGCGAAAGGAGAATAACTCAATAAACTATTTTACGACTGGTCAAAATTTGCAGCCCAATTAGGAAGATAAGCAGGGACACAAAAGAAAAGTTATAACACTATTCAAATCAAGACATGTATGACACATCCAAAGCAGACAGGTCGGTTAAGACTAAATTGTTTTTAACTTTTCTCATGGGACAATATTTATCCTCCTTGCTACTAATCTGTTATTCAATAAAGTCTTCTATTAGGTTGCTGTTATTTGAAGTTTTGAACTTGAAATTTGTGGTGTTTTAATTTGATTTTATTGTTATTTGAATTTCTAGTCATGATATTATTATTATTAATTACAATTGTCTTTCATTAATTTTGCATTACAATTATATTTTTGGATTTTTTAAATCATTTATATGTATTGTAACTTTTAAAATTATCTATATGTATTATTTTTTTACATTATTTATATATTGCATATATTGTATTTCTTTTGGCTACGATGCATAAGCCAAAAACCTTTATGGCTTCCAATATATTTTCATTGAGGACTTTTAGGTCCCTGGTATTTTCCGATATTGGATAACACTGATCCAGAAAAGGGAAAAGCTTACAATCCTGTCATACCCTTCCTTCTCTCTCGAACCCTTCTCCTTGCCTCCTGACTATAGAACATACCATAAATATAACAATTTCATTCTCACTAGTCACAACAACCATCATGTCCTTTTATATATGTTTTTCATTTTCTACAACACGTGATGACATGACAAATGACGGGGAGCTTAATCACAAAAAGACTACAGTAAATCACCCTAATGCACAACACTTCTCTATAAAGTAAATCTTTCGAGTTACACAGCAGGAAGCAACAATTGAACATCAGATATTAAGACACATAATATTATGATACACATACTCACCACAAATGATCTTTTTGCTATCATTGGCAAAAACCTTTACAGGTTCTCCCTACAATCACAAAGAATGCACAAGATTCAGTATAATAAACAGCTAGACAACCATTAGCCAAAAACGAAATGCTGTCTAACTCAATTGACAAAATACACATCCATGAATCGTGATTTAGCTTCCCACATCAGAAGTTATTTGTGAAGCATTATTAGAGTATGAAATTACTTATTCTGTACCATGTTAGACGGACAGAACAGGTGAGAAACATTTAATAAACTGGATGGTATTCATTTCACTAGTATTGGAGAAAGAAAAAAAAAAGAAATTGGACAAAATTGATCCATGTGCTGTAATTCAGAACAAAGGCTATGGCTGCAAAGAAGACCAATTACACATGATAAACTCAGTACGAACCCTCTCCTAATAGAATTTTCTGCTTTTGGCCCATTGAGCCCACATATGCACAACATCCCAATCGCATCAATTAAGAAATGGACTTTAAACCTAACTCAATCCTACAAAACCGGTTTGTAAGGTGAGATTTGCACCCACTTATATACTCTAAATTGGTCTTATTCTAGTTGATGTGAGACTTTCAACACACCTCTCTCACACTGAGGTATATACATCTCGTATATGGAACTACTTTATTAGATGATCCAATAGTGACTCGATAGCGGATGGAACTACTTTATTAGATGATCCAATAGTGACTCGATAGTAGATGGAACAATATGTCCAACAAACAATAGATCTCATCAGGATATGCTCTAACCTTGTTTTGATATCATATTAAGAAGTGGTTTTAAGTCTAACTCAACCCTACAAAACTGACTTGTAAGATAAGGTTTACACCCACTTATATACTTTAAATTGGCCTTATCTCTAGTCGATGTGTTTCCAACAGCATCTAGAGTTAGTTTCCCCCTTTTATTATCTCACCTTACATATATTCTCTTAAGACTAAAGAAATTTGTATGCTCTTAAACATAAATATAGTACAAATGTTCAAGGTGCTTTATGTGGACTTCTCATGCTCAAATACATAGAAAATTTAAATGAATAAACATATGACAATCTCGCTTATCAGACTTTCATGTCCCTTCATGCCAGATTGTCATGGACCACACTGCCAAGACAGTGAGTCGGGGGTATTATCAAGAAAAATTCTCTCGGAAAGAAAGATAGTGATTAGATAACTCCTTTAGCAATCAGGTGAACTCCGAACAAAGGGAATTGGAGAGATAAGGAAATTGATGTGGTTTGACTCTGACCTATACTGACTGACCCAATGTGCAAAGTGAAAGACGGAAATTCACCAAGATTAACAAAGATTACAAAGAGTAGCCACTCAAATCCCAATCCCAATATACCCAAATCAACAGTATGATCAATTAAAATTACAAATAGAAGTCACTTATTGCCACTACTTGAAATTCTTAATTCATTGTTGGATGGCCCAGATGGCTTTCCACATTATATTGACTTCCTTTTTCTTTTGCATACACGTAAGATTTCTATTACATTAGTACGAAAAAAGGTACCTTGCGCTTCCTGTTATCCAGGGGTTGGACTTCAATGGCAAGCAATGTGCCAACATCATCAGCATTGACAAGATAGGCAGGTTGCTTCGCCCCTATATATTAAACAAATCATGACTGAGTTCATCACATACCAGAAGAAAAGAAGATAATCCTATGCAGAAGTATAACAATACCATCAATGTAATTAAAGGAACCATCTTCCAAATGCCGAATCCACTGGTAGTCCAACATGGACACAAGGTAACATCAATTGTCAAATTCTTAGAATAGATATCAAACATTAATACTACATAATGATTAAACCTTTAAGAAAACAAAGAAGAAGAAACAAGATCCAAATTATAAAAAAATAAAATGCACCTCAAAATTACAACTTGTAGTGCCATTGATGGAGTATCCACATGCCTGAAGTTCCCTTCCAGGAAAGGCTTCGCCTGAAATTTGAAGTCCCTCTATAGCAGGCAGTGGATCTTCATCTGCAGCTGCAGCATAATTTATTTTAACTTTGAATAGCCAACAGCAAGGCTATGAATGTATAGTAAAGCTTAAAAGGCAATTAGTTCTTACCCTCAGAAAAAGAAGAAGAAGGTTCTTCAAGAACTGGTGGTAAATAAGGAGAATATGAAGAACCGGGATCATCAACAGTGGTTGTATAAGGAGTGTTGCCAGAGCTCCAATTAGCAGGTGTTTCTCTCTCACTATGAGTTCCATCTCCATCAGGATCATCAACTTCAGTGTTGCTCACAGGATCACGAAATGTGACCTGTTTGTTAGTCATTTCCTCTCCATACTGTGCAGGATGGGTATCACCCTGAGTAACCACCAGGTGGGTGGGTGCATCATGGGCCGATAAATTCCTGTGAAATGAAATGACCAATATAATTGAGCAAAGATGTCATTTTCCAACAGCCCAAAGAATGTCTAATTTTATCAAGCTGTTTTCATTACTAGTTGAATATCAAAACGCACACCTTCTGGTAACTTAGTTCAACTTAAGGAAATTATGACACAAAAAAGATAGATATACAGAAAGTGAGAAATCATATAAATCAGCATTTATTATTTTATTAAAAGACTCACTAACAAATTAAAGCCCTTCTCAAATTGTAAGACAAACCAAGGGAGAATTTCTATTTTAATAACAAAATTTAATAACAAGCTCTGAGAGACCACATGAATTCTAGGTGATATGAAACAAGTCAAACTAGATGACCATCTTTTCTCAACCAAGCAAAAATTCATTGTATCTATATTGGAACACCTGGGCAATCAGAAGAATATCTCATAAGGCCCCCATTGCTAACTAAGCAACCTGATCTAGAATAAATTATCTACAACAGGCAACAAAGATAATCGATAATAAGAACTGAGCTACCAAACATGTAACACTTAAGAACAATTTCTATACAAGACTACATGTAAGACTTCAAAAAAGAATTGTCAATGGCAACTTGAAACCTAGATATCAAAGTCAATCATACCACGATCTACAGTTAGAAAATACCATAGTATGTACCACTAGCAATTTCCAACATTACAGAGGACAATAATTGAATTTCCTACTTTATAGTTTATAACTGACAGGACAGCTAAATGCACACATCAATCACTGTTCCAATGGCAGCTACATATCATAAAAAAAAAATCATTCAAGAACCTCAATAATTGAATACTTGTCTTGGAATCAGGTCAGGCCTCATAGACCACAAAACTAGCTCATGAGGTGAGAATTGTCTCAACAAGCTCTACTTCGGCAATATCTATATTCTTTAGTAGATGTGTATCCCCTTACACCTGAATATTGAATATCTACCACAAGGAGATTTAGAAGTTTTTTTTAGTGCACTAGGAAAACCATGAGGCCAAGTAGCAATTTGGACAGGTAACGGTGACCCAAGATCACATCCATGCTAAGCTCTAATAGCATCTTACATTTGAGTTGGCCCAACATAAAATCCTAAAAACTAGTTCACAAGGTATGGATTGTCCAAGCCTTTATAAGCTCTACTTTGGCAATATATTCGGTCAGTGTGAGATCCTAACAATCTACAAACCAAAGGTTTTTTTTCTAAGACTGTTATTTCAAGAACAATAGAAAATATAATCAACCTTTACATTTGCTGATAATGACAGTAATAATATCATTGGTTTATATTACCTTGGTGGAATTGACTTTGACACCTGAATATTGAATATCTACCACAAGGAGATTTAGAACTTTTTTTTAGTGCACTAGGAAAACCATGAGGCCAAGTAGCAATTTGGACAGGTAACGGTGACCCAAGATCACATCCATGCTAAGCTCTAATAGCATCTTATATTTGAGTTGGCCCAACATAAAATCCTAAAAACTAGTTCACAAGGTATGGATTGTCCAAGCCTTTATAAGCTCTACTTTGGCAATATATTCGGTCAGTGTGAGATCCTAACAATCTACAAACCAAAGGTTTTTTTTCTAAGACTGTTATTTCAAGAACAATAGAAAATATAATCAACCTTTACATTTGCTGATAATGACAGTAATAATATCATTGGTTTATATTGCCCTAGAAAGAATAGTCTATCCACATCAACTTCAGTTAAATGGAACAAAACAATTTCATGCATCAGGACCACTTTAACAAAGATTCCATGAAAACAGAACCCACCAATACATTCAGTTCACAGTAGCAGTCTCCATTTGACCAGGCTCACCTGCTTGCAAGAGGTGAATATCTCCCCAAATCATCAGCATCAACACTTGTTGCCACATCACCACTGAAGCCATTCTGGTGGCGACCCAATAGATCCCAATCAGTGCCTGCCTGAGCATCAACAGAGACCTGAGGCTTTGCATGAGAATACATATGCTGGGGTACCAGTTCAAGGCTGTTTTTATTCTGATAAAAAATGCTATTATTTAGAATTTTATCATGTCAAAGAAATGGGAAAAATGTTACACAATAACATACAGAATTTGCCAAAGGTGCACCAATCGAGTGTGATTGTGTGGTAACATTAGCATGGTTTGTATCCGAACGCCAAGGTGTCAATTGATACTGCGACTCCTTTAGCTTTGACTATAAGAGACAAAATATAACTAATAAAATAAATTCCTCTAGCAAAAAGGGAAAGTAAACAATTCAAAATTTCAGCAGCATCTACAGCCTATCGAACCACAAAAGTGCCTACAGGAATAGAACACACTAAAGTTCTGCCCGACATACCTCTGTTAGAAGAAGTTTTTCCTGCAAATGTTTAAACAAAACCTGCAAAAAAGTGGACAAAGAGACAACACTTTCAGTAATCACCACATGACCTTTTATACAGAGATCTAAAAGACTTTTCCATGTAAGATATCAAACACTGCTTGAGAAAACGGAAGTGCACAACTTAACTTTCATGCTCCCACCACAGATAATGGAAGATTAAATAAAAGCAGCAGCAGTAACCTTACACAACTATAAGATCAACAATATAAATCACACATCATTGTAAAAATCAAATTCTTAAAATATCACTTGGAATTTGAGAAGACATAACACATACACAGCACCAGCTTATAAGGTGAAAATTATGTAAGCCTTATTGACTATACTAAGATCATATCTGTAATTGATGTAGGATCTCAGTTTACTAAGAGCCAACTTCTAGATGGCTCTACACTATGACACTTCACTTGGTCATTCTGGTAAGTCCCTTGGTCCTCCATCCATATCTAGAAACTAGGACGATAGGCCCAAGAGTATATCTAGGGCTTTGATAACATAAAGGAGAAGAAAAAATATAAGTTAATTATAATTCTATGTACGTACAGATTCTATAGACAAGTCTAAGGTACAAAAGGGGCAATAAATTTCCCTGATAAACTAAGAACCTGATCAAAAAATCAGAGAGATGCTACAGTTCTAAAATACCAACACTGGATAGTGGCAT
Organism: Vigna reflexopilosa; assembly: GCA_027742785.1. Taxonomy (NCBI): domain Eukaryota; kingdom Viridiplantae; phylum Streptophyta; class Magnoliopsida; order Fabales; family Fabaceae; genus Vigna; species Vigna reflexopilosa. Next base: position 32,894,945 of record CM050917.1, read on the forward strand.
AACACACCAAATCTCATCCATTGAATTGAAGCAATGTTATGACTCAAAGATCTCAATTAAAAATTAAAATAGAAAAACAAGTCACATGATCTGAAACCCATTGTTGTTGCAACTATATCATCTTTGCCATCTCAACTCTCGTAATACAGTTCTCTTAGGTCTCAACAGGAATGGAAATTTATTATTTTTTAAAATCGTTTCAACACTAACATAATTATTTCTTGTGTTCAAATTCAAACAATTGCATTTTATGGAATTATTCTTTTCACTAGGTCTTCACCTCAGTTGGGTAAACAACCAGAGCTAGTAATTTCCGTATTCCTATAACTTTCCTCATAAAGGCCTTCAAACGCTAAGTAAAATCATGGGTTAGCACGGATTTTTATCAGCTTACATTTTTAAGTTAACCATAAGGAAGACAACTCTGGAATAACATGTGGATGAATTTCTTCTGCTCCATAGATAACTTGCAAACTCATGAAGTAAAGAGATAAATATTAAAATACAATAATGGGTGAAAAGCTACCAGAGTTGGGCACTGCAGGCTGGGTATAAGGTGTACCGGTGCAGACAAACTATAACTTAGTGCTGTGAATGCAATGGATAGCAAGGATAGCAAGGGAGAAAGAAATAGGAGAAAGGTTTAAGAGTCACCTAAGGAATTTGGTTATATCTTTTTTATCTTTTAGTTGAAATATTATAAACCATTAAACTGACACCTGGGGTCAATAGATCCTATCTCGAGTGTGTATGTACACACAACATGTTGTAACTTATAGAGGAGTACTCTTCATCTCAACTCTATATTTACTCTTAATTTGATGGTTCCAAAAAGCAAATTACCTTTAACACCACTAGATTAAGAGAAAAAAAATAAAGGGATTGACCGAAGAGTAACTCAACCAGTTCTCTTTATTTACATTGTTATATCTGTCTATTATTATTATATAATAATTATGCATAAATATTGTTAGATATTGTGTGTTTATGTTAATTAGGGAAACATAGTACCTATATGTTTATTAGGGAAATATAGTCCTTATGCTCATTATATTTTATTTTTACATATTCATTTGTATTTGGGCTTAGCTCACATTCTTATTATTATAAATACATTACCCTATGTGTATGCAAAGACACACAAGGGAGATTGATCCTAAATATAGTTTTTCATCATATTTAACATGGTATCTAGAGCTTAGGTTCGGTTCTACCTGTTCTACAGTCTCCGGTACGCATCACCGCCGCAGTCGCCGCAGCCCACCGCCGTCGCCGCCGCCGTCGCCGCCACCGCCGTCGCCGCCGCCGTCGCCGGAGTTCCAGAATCGACCGGCGACCACTCCATCGGAAGCGCCTCGGCCGGGCGACCACCGCGGTTCAAAGATCGCGGCGATCGGAGTACCCACGCGCCTCCACGCGCCACCACAGCAGTTCGCAGATCCGCCGCTTCCCGCCGCGCGTGCCGGCGCGTCGCCGGAGCCCACCGCCGCCGACCAGCATCGCCGTGATCACCTCCTCGCCCTCTTTCTGGATCTGTGGTCGTTGCGTCAATCGGAGCACGTTGGATTTTTAGGGTTTCTCCCTCTCCATGGCATCTTCCGCGTCTACAAACACCTGTGCTAGTGCCCCATCTTCTTCTGCTGATTCCCCAATCTACACCAATTTTGTGAATGTACACTTGTCCATTGACAAGTTAGATGGCACGAATTATGCAACATGGGCATCTGACATCAAACTTTGGTTGAAGAGTCAGGGGTATGTAGATCACCTTACTAAAGATGTGACTAGTGCTACCACAGATGACACTTCTCGCTGGATGAAAATTGATGCCCAGTTATGCATCGTCATAAAGTCCACCATTCACTCCTCTCTGAAACAAATGTTTCGTTCCTATGAAACATGTTCAGAAGTATGGGCTCAAGCAAGGCTATTATACACAAATGACACCCAGCGTCTTTATGGTGTTTGTCAGAACCTATTTACTGTCATTGGTCCACGCAGTCCTGGTCCCATGGCAGAATATTTGGGTAAAGTTCATGCCCTCCTTCATGATTTTAATGAGCTATTACCTCCTGCTTCCACTCCTGCTGAAGAACTGGAACAACGATCAAAGTTCTTCATGTTGTTGGCCTTATACGGACTCTCTGATGATTCCTCCCATGTTCGTGATCAGATTTTGGGTTCTCCTGTCATACCCAACTTTACTTCTACTTGTTCTGCTCTTTTGCGTATTCCGAGTAAACTAGTCGTTGAGACATCTCCTCATACTGATGATTCCTCAGTTATGGCTGTCCAACGTGATGATCGAAGTCGGTCTCGCAAGCCAGGTAAAGGACGACCTAAATGTGACCATTGTGGCAAGCTAGGCCACAAAATTGATAGGTGTTATTCGCTTCATGGACGTCCTCCTCGATCTGTAGCAATGGCTAATTCTGATCCACCTCCTCAACTACCGTCTGCAGACCATCCTACTTCATCAAATACTGTAGACAACCCTGCAGTCTTCAACGAATTTCTCCGATGGTATGAGGATCGTCAGCACTCTAGTTCCACTACATCTGTATCTGTTGCCCGCACAGGTACACCTTTTGTTGGTCTGACTCACTCCCTCGGATCTTGGGTCCTTGACTCAGGCGCCACCGATCATATAACTGGTAACAAGTCCTTGTTTTCTTCCTTGTCATGTCCAGATAATTTACCCTCGGTAACAATGGCTGATGGGTCTAGAGTCTCATCTCATGGTATTGGTACTGTTCATATTTTTCCGTCCATATCCATTGATAATGTACTCTATGTCCCTGGGTCTCCTTTCAACTTATTGTCCATAAGTCGTCTAACTCATTCCCTTAATTGTATTATTTCATTTACCAAAGATTCTGTTTGTTTGCAGGACCGGAGTTCGAAACACATGATTGGCACAGGATGTGAGTCTCATGGCCTATATCTTCTCCGCCCTTCTCCACATGCTGGCGTAATCATGGAGTCACCATCCCTTCTTCATGCTCAGTTAGGTCATCCAAGTCTTGCCAAATTGCAGCAACTTGTTCCGAGTTTGTCGAAGTTATCAAGTTTGTCATGTGAGTCTTGTCAGTTAGGAAAGCATACTCGTAGTTCCTTTCCTTATAGTGTTTCACAAAGAGCGTCATCCCCTTTTTCATTAGTTCATTCTGATATTTGGGGACCTAGTCGTGTTAAGTCCACTTTAGGATTTCAGTATTTTGTTACCTTTATTGATGACTATTCCAGATGTACTTGGTTGTTTTTAATGAAGAATCGTTCTGAGTTGTTTTCTATTTTCCAATCTTTTTTCAATGAAATAAAAACACAGTTTGGGGTTTCTATTCGAATTTTACGCAGTGATAATGGCCGTGAATACCTTTCTCAACAGTTTAAACATTTTATGGCTTCTCATGGCATTCTTCACCAGACCTCATGTGCTTATACTCCTCAACAAAATGGGGTGGCTGAGCGCAAGAATAGACACCTTATTGAAACAACTCGTACTCTTCTCATCCATGGCCAAGTACCCTCGCGTTTTTGGGGTGATGCAGTTCTCACTGCATGTTATCTCATAAACCGCATGCCATCTTCTGTCCTAGATAACAAAATCCCTCATTCTGTCTTATTTCCTCAAGACCCTTTACATCCATTACCTCTTAGAGTTTTTGGGTCTACATGTTTTGTTCATGATTTTAGTCCTGGTCTTGATAAGTTATCTCCTAGATCTCACAAATGTGTCTTCTTAGGATTTCCACGGTCACAAAAGGGCTATAAGTGTTTTTCCCCTTCCCTCAATCGCCATTTTATCTCTGCTGACGTCACTTTTGATGAATCTTCGTTTTATTTTTCACCTCTATCTTCTAGTTCTGTACCTCCACCTATTACTGTTGATATTCCTATTGTCTGTGATCCTTCTCCTCCTTTAGCCTCTCAGGATCGTCCTTCAACTCCACCCCTTCAGGTTTATAGTCGCCGCCCTCGTCTCCCTCATGACTCACCTCCTGTGCCGCCTCCGGCTCCTGCAAATGAGTCTGACTTGCCTATTGCCCTCCGTAAAGGTATACGCTCTACTCGTAACCCTTCCCCCCATTATACTGTTCTTAGTTACCACAGGTTATCTCCATCTTTTTACACATGTCTCTCCTCCATTTCTTCTGTGTCCATTCCCAAGTCTGTGGGTGATGCCTTAACTCATCCTGGTTGGCGTCAAGCCATGCTGGATGAATTAAGTGCTTTACAGAAAAGTGGAACTTGGGAGCTTGTCCAATTACCATCTGGAAAGTCTGTTGTTGGTTGCAGGTGGGTTTATGCTATCAAAGTTGGCCCTGATGGTACAATTGATCGTTTGAAGGCTCGACTGGTTGCCAAAGGATACACACAGATTTTTGGTTTGGATTATGGTGATACTTTTTCTCCAGTGGCGAAAATGACCTCTGTTCGCCTATTCATTGCCATGGCCGCTCTTCGACAATGGCCTCTTTACCAACTTGATGTAAAAAACGCTTTCCTTAATGGTGATTTGCATGAAGAAATTTATATGGAGCAACCGCCCGGCTTTGTTGCTCAGGGGGAGTCATCTGGATTGGTATGTCGTCTTCGCAAATCCTTATATGGCCTAAAACAGTCTCCTCGGGCCTGGTTTGGTAAGTTCAGCTGTGTTGTTCAACAATTTGGTATGTCTCGCAGTGAAGCGGATCATTCAGTGTTCTATCGCCACTCAAGTGCTGGATGTATCTACTTAATAGTGTATGTTGATGACATTGTTCTCACAGGAAGCAACTATCTTGGCATCTCTCAGATGAAACAACACCTTTGTCACCATTTTCAAACCAAAGATCTTGGCAAACTCCGATACTTTTTGGGTATTGAAGTAGCACAATCCAATGATGGTATTGTCATATCTCAGAGGAAGTATGCGTTAGACATCTTGGAGGAAACAGGGTTAATGAACTGTAAGTCTGTTGAGACACCTATGGATCCTAACATCAAGCTTCTACCAAATCAGGGGGAGCCTTTCTCAGATCCTGAACGTTACAGAAGATTAGTTGGTAAATTAAACTATCTTACTGTTACGCATCCTGACATTTCCTTCGCAGTAAGTGTGGTGAGTCAATTCCTTAACTCCCCATGTGAAGACCATTGGGATGCAGTTGTTCGCATACTGAAGTATATTAAAGGATCACCTGGAAAAGGTTTGCTATATGGTCCTAACAACGATACAAAAATCGTTTGCTATTCAGATGCTGATTGGGCTGGTTCCCCTTCTGATAGGAGGTCTACTTCTGGATATTGTGTCTCTATTGGTGGCAACTTGATATCTTGGAAAAGTAAGAAGCAAAGTGTTGTGGCTAGGTCCAGCGCAGAAGCAGAATATAGAGCTATGGCATCAGCTACTTGTGAGCTTGTGTGGCTTAAACAATTACTTAGTGAACTGAAATTTGGAGATGTCACTCACATGACACTTATATGTGATAATCAAGCTGCTCTTCATATTAGCTCTAACCCTGTCTTCCATGAGAGAACCAAGCACATTGAAGTTGATTGTCATTTTATTAGAGAAAAAATCATATCCGGAGATATCAAGACTGAGTTCGTTAACTCAAGCAACCAGTTGGCAGACATATTCACTAAGTCCTTGCGAGGACCTAGAATTGACTATCTTTGTGACAAGCTTGGAACATATGATTTTTACGCTCCAGCTTGAGGGGGAGTGTTAGATATTGTGTGTTTATGTTAATTAGGGAAACATAGTACCTATATGTTTATTAGGGAAATATAGTCCTTATGCTCATTATATTTTATTTTTACATATTCATTTGTATTTGGGCTTAGCTCACATTCTTATTATTATAAATACATTACCCTATGTGTATGCAAAGACACACAAGGGAGATTGATCCTAAATATAGTTTTTCATCATATTTAACAAATATTTTATAAAATTTAATTGTTCTAAAATATTAGTGTTCCCTGTGGTCTTAAAATAATATAATATATTCTCAATTAAAAAACTTCTAATAATAAAATTGTTCACCTATTCTGACCCAAAAAATCAGTCTCTTTCTCCCATCCCATTAGCCACACCAACTTGTCCTTCCCCCTTCTCCTTCAAAAGCATAGATCATGTAAGAAAAGATGCTGCAGGTGCTCTCAACGAACATGAAAATGAAAAGCGTTTCACAAGAAGAAAGACTCGAACTTAATAGAAATGATTTTACAAGTTTCACCCTCCCCTCAGAAAAAAATCCGTGAAATGGCACTGGTTTTAGGGGATTTTTTTACTTTCAACAGCCTAAATCCCAGAATAGCCGTGAAACCGACATTTGTCACGATTTTCCGCATTTCAACCATGAATGGTAGTGCAACAGCCCCTGGAACAAGGTGATCTGCCACCACAGCAAGATAATGTGTGATTGACACCTACAATATCAACTGCCCACTCCCATGTAGGTTATTCTATTAACATTTTCAACTTAATTACCTCTGAATCAATGGTATCAAATAACAAATATAGTGGCAAATATCACTATTGCATCACAGGTCTGTGCTGCCAACTATCACAATGGAGTAGTGGCACAGGCCTGCAAAAATGCAATGTTGAGCTAAATGGTATTCATCCATCCTGTTAATGGCAATACTACTTTAAATACAGAAGGAAGAATTCAGAACACTACTCGACTGTGAGTACTCCTTTTTATCAGATAGTTAGCAGTTGCAGCCATCATTATATGCAGTATTCTGTTAGACTAGTTCGTTAAAGCTGTCAGAGTCAGGTTGTTATAACTGATCCAGTTAGTTAGATGAGCTACTGTAATCTATATATAGCTGCTGTAAACAGTAGCTCAAAACTTGTACAAATCTCAGAATAATAAATACAATGTTTCTTTTCTCTTATATTTGCTTTCAATTTTTTACAAAAGAGCAAAATAGAAAACAACCAACACCAGAGGGCAGTGTAATGGAGCAAAGCAGCCCAATCCATTAACATGCATATATGTTGGAGAAACTCCAAAAGAAGAGGCCATAAGATTGCCGACCATATCAGAGGCATCACTGATACATATATAACTAAGGTAGATTGAAACCAAAATTTCATGTTTTTTATTTCGCAAGCATATATGTCATTTTTCAATAGCAACATGTAAGAGAAAACCTGGAAAAAGGGCATAAACTTGTATGGCATATTAGTGGTATATCTCAAACTGCTGCAGTTAAATGTGGATTGAAATCATTATTTCAAGGACTTTATTTTCATTTGGAAATAAATATGCATTTTATCTTATGCTTTCTGAATTAAGTATCAATGTATTCCACATCTTTCCATTCTAATTCCATGTTATTCACCACCTATTGCATTGTATTAAAAGAACATCTGGTCCTTGAGTCTTGAACTATTCTGTTTCTGTAATTCAATACGTTTTTCTCAATTCGTACGTAATTCAATTGATAAAAAACACAGCCCAGCATAAAATTTATATAAAATGAGGAAAAGAAAAGTCAGATTGATGAATATCTCTGACTACCCTCCACTAGTCTTTTTTCAACATAGTAAAGCTACAGGCGTTTTTCTTCTAGGCAGTATAAGAAAGAGATAGACTTAAATACATTCAAGCGTAATATTTGTAGATTATATACTATTAAGTTTTATACAAGGATAGAAACATCACTTAATTTTAAAGGAAACATATCAAAGCAGACCTTGACATTGCTAACAATGGATTGTGCATCAGGAACAGGTGGCTGCAGAGAGTATTCTGCAAGAAGTGGAAGCAAAGACGAAACAAATGTTGATCTTTCTTGTTGTGCATCCTGGCAAGAAAAAGATAATGCAAGAACTTAAAAACTGAGTCTGAAACACAACAGTAGACTATTGAAAATACTTATAGAAACCATCCAAACGAGGAAACAGGTAGGAAAAGTAACCTGCAATGCATATGTAAGACGAATATTTTCTTCAATAATGTCTTGTCGATATGACAAAGCTTTTGATGCAGCATCTACAAGGTCCTGTTGCTGTTGATCAAAGGCCTAGGAGCAATATTACAAATTATTCATTTGAGCATATGCTCAGTCAGATATAAGGAAAGATTAAAAGGTAAAGAACAAAGATGCTTAAGAAATTTCATATCCGCCAACAAAATTTCAAGCATACCAGACGCATATATGCAATGCGTTTTTCCAAGAGATATTTTTCATTGCGTATTTGTGCCTCCTAAAAACATGGACAGATTATCAGTCACTAAAATGAACATTAAGGCAAAATATTCTCTAAAGACATGCATAACAGCTTAACTAGTATGTACACCTTTTACCTTTACAGAATAATCTGCCAGATGTTTCCTTAATAGGATGATCTCTTCTTCATGTTCCTGAATCTAAATAGCCAGATCATAAATAAATACACACGACTCCAGAAATATTGAGCAATTATTAAATATGAAATTTGAGAACTGAAGGTAGTACCTGCTTCAATAAGCTATTATTTTTATTATTTGCTTCAGCAACAGGCATCAAACCATGCTGAGGTGAATTAAATCTAGGATCATGATCTCTTTCCAGTAGATGCCTATGCCAAATACAGGATTCTAAAATTACACAACCCTTCTTCAACACTACTTATAAATAGAATAAATAAGACATCACAGTTGATATCACATACCTGCTTGGAGAGACTGACCTTGTAGATGGTGAAGACAACTGAGAGTAGCCTATATTATCCGGAGGCAACTGGTCATTTGGCTGCACTCTCAATGTTCCATTTATTTGATTGCTATCAGAATGGTCACCCGTATTGCCTCTGGCTGCATCCATTTGAAATTTGTTATTGATGGACAATTAGTATACTGGTAGATCAGCTAGAAAATAGGCCCCTGTAAACATTCAGCTGATATACTCAAATACCTATAGAAGGACCTGATTGATGAGCTTCATAAGATCTGTGATCCCTATCCTTCCATGGAGCAACCAAATCTGAATTTTGCTCCACTGATTCTTTTTTCCTCTGCCAAAAAAGCATAAATTGCAGAGAGAGATTTTAGTAGTTTTTTTTAATTACTGCTTTTAAGAATCTATTTACTTCTCTCAAATAATATTTCATATTTTATTAAAAATAATGTTACATTTTCAAGAGTCGTAGAACAGGAAAAGAGAATAAAACGCTTATGAAACTGAATGGAGGATAAAGTTTTAAAATCTAAGTAAATGGAAAAACATTGCTTTATGGAGTAGACATCTTGATTTTGCAGATGAAGCACATAATTCAATTCTTGGATTTGCTTCATGACATTACTGTATGTGCATGGACTTTAGCACTTCTTCAAGTGCAAGAACTATTCCCACATGGTATCAGTTTATGCCCCTTGTTCATTGTTGCATTCTAGGTGTACAACAGTAATCATCTGAAGTCCCCACAGGCTGCGAAAATCATCACTGCCCTTCTTGGGTCCAGCTTAGGAGTGATAAGGATTTTGATGGTCATGCCACAAATAAGATTCAAGTTGGGTGGATTAAATGTGAAAAGCGTCATAGATTATAGGTAATCGGTAGTCAAAAACCACCTTTCAAAGGAAAATTCTACCAAAGAGCTATAAGACCAAAAATAGCGATGCTCTGACATGGAGAATTTTGAGCAGTGAAGCACTAACAAAAGTAAAAAGGAAAATAAATGTAGCATAAAAAGGAGGATAATGTGGATCCATGGATGATGGATGAGTGGACAAACATGAAAAGATAAGAGTGGAAACCGCTGTATCCTAGAGAATATTACAACTTTCTCTTAGTTAGGATAAGCCTATTATTAAGATAACAAGGTGTTTAACTAATAATATATTTTTCTGCTTTCAAATTACTTCTGCTTTTTGAACTGCTTGCCCAAAAAATTAGAATGGAATCGCAGTATATATTGAGGGATTGGGAAGCTTTACACCATTTATGTTTGTTAGATATTGTGTGTTTATGTTAATTAGGGAAACATAGTACCTATATGTTTATTAGGGAAATATAGTCCTTATGCTCATTATATTTTATTTTTACATATTCATTTGTATTTGGGCTTTAGCCCACATTCTTATTATTATAAATACATTACCCTATGTGTATGCAAAGACACACAAGGGAGATTGATCCTAAATATAGTTTTTCATCATATTTAACAATGTTCATCTCTTTTTTCCTCCTTTTTATGTCTTCTTTCTACATTAAGAATGACCACCTATCATCCAAACTCCTTGTAATTATCTTCTGAGTTAATGAAAACAAAATAATCTAAAACACTCACATTACGTATACAATCTTGGACAAATATAAGTAGTCCATCATTATCCGATAATCTAGAGATTGGACATTTGAAAACCAAATAGTGTCCTCAGTTCAGCTAAAAATTGTTTCAGTTAGTAATTCCAACCCAAGCAAAACGGAATTAAGATTCAAAAAAGCAGGGAGACAAAAAACAAATAGTACACAACCAAGCAATCAAATGAAAACAAGAAGAAAGTGTGTATTACAACAAGCAGGATAAACATTCAATAAATGAAGCAGATGCCATCACAGAATACAGAACTTACATATTTTTCTAATTCCTTAACTTTACTCAGAAGTTCAGACTTAAGCCGGTCATTCTCTTCTACCTGTCAAAAGATACATGTTGCACCATTAATATCTTATCTAACATGGTATGATATGAAAGAAGCCACCGTTTCATTGAACCACAGTGAACCTAAAATAAAAAACTGCAAGGGATAGCAACTCTCCTTTCAAGGGCATAACAGAAGTTGAAACCCCATTGGAGATAGCAATCAAGGCAGAAGAGGGGAAGGGAGAAAGAATCAAGAGGCACGACACATCATCTTATTATTAAATACAAGCAAGTTTTTGAAAAACGGCTTATGAATGCAATTTCAGCAACATCGTAATGGTTTTTTGGATGTCCACGACAGCAACACAAGCCACCACACTTGTGGCAGCATCGACCATATTTGTGTCCGCATAGACTGAATTTGTCTGTAATTTTCCACAGCATCGAGGACTGAGACTACAATTTAAAATCTTGATTACCAGTCATACTCTATCCCTACTGATAAGGGTTCCTAATGTCTTGTAGACCAAAGTTCAACCTTTGGCTTTTCAATACCTAAAGGATAGTCAGTTATAAAAACTGCAATCAAGCACCACAGCACATAAACGCAAATACACAATTAAACAAGCACAATCAAAACATTGAAATTTGGATTGGACCGCATGGCAATACACATTAATGATAAAACCTCGTACGAAAATAATGAACAAGCGCCCCCCAATGAATCACACTTTTAACGAAGAACGTGTGGAAACCAAAGTACCTGTTGCTTTATAGTTGCCTCGGCAGCTTCAACAGCCTTCATGACCTGATACAAGTTATCATTGTTGTTAGAAGAGACGTTAGATTGATCATGAACTTGTTGTTGACCGTGCTGGTTAACACTCAAGCCGGAGAATTTCTCGGCTAATTTCCCATCGTGACCATTCTCCATCCCCTTCTCCAATCACCCCCAAAAAAAAAAAAAAAAACTCTCTAGTAATCACACTCCCAAAACAATCACCAAAAACCACGAACCTACAGGCCAGTCTAGGGTTACTTCAAATCATAATCTGCATGAAGCACTGTCTACTGAACCTGGAAACACTTCCACAGCTGCACCTCCTCTTTCGTGATAAAGAGACGAAACAGAGAAAAGCTATTGGCAGCTATCCAGAAGCGATTCCAGCCCTGGCAAACGGCAAGGAAATTGAAATTGGCGCAGCATGAGAAAGCAATCGCGTAACCAGAAATCGAGAGCGAGAATACTGGGAATCGAGGTCAGGAAATCTAGTTGGGAATGAAAGAAGGGTTTCAATTGGAAAGGAAGAATGAATGGGAGACTTTGAAACCCTAAAAGAAGTGAAACAGAGCAAAAATAAAAACACAAAAAAACAAAACAAGGGTGAGGAAATGAAGACGAGAGTGATGAATGTGATGGTTATGAATGAATACTTTGGTGTGGTCAAGGGCGCGTGGTGGGTCTTCGGTCGTAGGATTCATTCATAGGATCTTAGGATTGGTTTCCAAATTATAATTAGTTTCGGTTTAACCAATTGCTTCAGTTCGCCCTGTCCTCTCTTCACAATATAATAAAACTTCATTAAAACAATATTAAATAAATAATAAATAAAAATAAAAATAAATTAAATTAAATTAATTAAATAAATCTCTTCCACCCATCCTTATGTGTTCTCTCACGTCTTTCTATTTGGCTGTTTAATAGATGCATGCCATGTATTTGTCTCAACTCAATTGGTTCCTTCCTTTTTCTTTTCTTCTCTCTCTTGTGATTACATTCCTCTCAATGATTTTTTTTTCTCAGATTAATGAGATGGAAATTATCATCATACTTCCTTTGGAGTGAAGTATAATGCACGACTTCAAGTTCTATCTCCTCTTTTTATTTATTTGAATGGTTCCACTCTTTATTTTTGTGGTGATCTTGCCTTTTGCTTTTTTCATACTTCTTTGTGCGTGTGTTTCTGTAGGCAAACCAATATTTGTATGTCTTTTTTCAATTATAAACTATAGTTTATTCATGGTGTATGTGTATTGTATGAGACTTTTAAGATTGGGAAATAGAACATTTCTTTGTATCCACTGTAATTTTGGCTTGTTTCACCGTATGTGTAACTTCTATATGAAAATCTCGTTGTCTTTTTCATTGAAAACCTATCTATAAACACCACTTCTGCCGACTTCAATAACCTCAAACTTCATTAGGTTAATGATATCTTTCTTGTCAATGGCAATCTCACCCCATAATTATTCTTAGATTCTTGCATTTACCTTGCCATGATAACTCTATCCAATCATTAACTTTGTAAAAACAATGTATTTTTCTTGGAAGAGGTGTTTGACAAGTGGTTTTTATGGTTGAATAAGAAAACATGTTATCTAATGGTTGACCATAATTTGTAGTCAATGGTGTAATATTAAAACAATGAATGGTATATTTTAATTTTGTTTTTCATTTATTACTCTAATTTACATTCGGGATATAATATTAAAATAATGAAGGAAATTGATTGAAAATTTTCATTCATTGAAATCATCACTTGTGATAAATTGAATATTTTTTACGCTAGTTTGGTGGAAAAAATGAAACATGATTGTTTTTATTCTTTTTTATTTAAATAAAATTATTTGGTTGACCTCTTTTATATCATGTTTAATTATGTTAATACCGAGTACTTTACTTTATAAGCAGAATTGAAAAGAATATTTCCTCAATGTTAAGGATTAATGAAATGATTACTAAAATGATTAATTATAAAATTGAATAAACTATTTAAGATCCATATCATAAAATGTGATAGAAACTCATTTTTTTTTCCTTAATTTCGCTGTCGTGTGTTAAAATTGTTCCTTTTTTTTCTTTTTAAATTTCAATCACATATATATGATATAAAGTTTTTCTCAATCAAATCTCTTTTGTTAAATATGTAAAAGTAAAATTAACTTTTGTTTATCTTTGTACAGCAATAAACCCTCTCTTTCTTTATCATTACTATGTTCAATATATCTTCCCATAAATATTGTTTTTTAATAGTTATACTTTCACTCACATTGTTTTTTTAATTCTTTATTATTATTAATTACAATTAATCGTGATAGCTACATAATTAATTATTAAATATAAGATAATTCTCAACATTTTTTCGAACAACAATAATCTATTTTTGTAAGGGTCTGAAAATTAATAAGGTTGTTGGGTCTTATATGAGACAGTCAGTCCATCAACAAGGGATCCATGTCCTAAGGAAGGGATCTCCCAAAAATCAGAACCAGATTTCTCATTTTTTTTTGTCTTTCTTTTCTCTTTCTAGACAGAACTTCTTCTTCTTCCTAAGAAGGTGCTCTGCCTTCTCTCTAGTTTTCCATCAAACTAAACCGATTAAACTTTGATTTGAAGGTGCCTAACTGATCGGGGCGACAAGATCTTCATCTTGAACCGAACAGTTTTCCTGTTCGTCCTGGTAAGCGTCGTTCCCCTCTCTTTTACTGTCCTAGGACCTAGGGCTTGCAACATTGCTGGCTGCATGTTACTAGGGAGCCATAATCTTTGTGTTTTTGCCAATTTCAAGCTCTAAGAGTTGTTACTGTCACCGTTTTGATGACTTATAGGGTTAGATTGAGTACTATGCTGCGGAGAGTAATGTTGGAAACATTTCTAGGAGTTATATTGCATGAGCTATCAGGTAAGGGGAGCTAATTGTATATCATGATTTAATTTTGTAATATGCTGGTCTAATAAGTTTTGGAATGTGTAAGATATATGCTTGTGTATTATATTGCTGTGATTGTACTTTTGTTGCTTGAACTGTTGCATAGGTACATATGGGTATAATTTGTTATTTTTGAATTTGATATGGTGATTGTTGACTGTGATGGAGTGTGATGAGAAAGGACTTGAGTAAAGGTTTAAAGTTTACATCATGTTGGCAGAGAAAGCGTATAACTGGGCACTGTTTAAAGTTTTGTTAGGGGGAAGTGAGGAGTTGAAATTGGGGAATTGGGGTTAGGGGTTCTGGTAATACAGTGGAATAGTATAGGCAAGTTAATTTAGACTTGTTAAGCTAATAAAACTGAACTAAAGCTCTTTAAGTTAGGGAATGGGTAAATTAGAGACAAACAATATCCTAGATCACTTTAAAATCATCCTAAGAATGTATAAAACCAGTTACACAAGTTTATATAGGTCCCTATCACGAGTTAGAAGTGTTAGAAGTTAGGTTGGAGGGGTGTGAACTGCGAAATTATGCAGAATCGCGTGCTGCAGAGTCTGCAGATTCGCACAACGCATCATGAGGGTGCGCTGAGTGAAATTTTTTGGGCCTCCCTCGCTGCTTAATTCGCACAGCGCACCAGGAAGGGTGCGCTGAGCGAATTTTGTGCGGCAAATTGAGTGTTTTTGATGTTTTTGACGTTTTGGGAGTTTCGGACGTCCGTTTTGGACGTTCTTTAGGTCGTTCTGGGGGGTTTTGACCCTTCCGAAACCATTGGTGAGGGTCTCCAAGTTGTTTGAATTACTTAAGTATTGTAAATTAAAGGTTATAAAGAAATATGTGTTAACAAGTGATATTTCTGTGAAAGTGTGTAATGTCTGAGTATGTATGAGTTGTTTTTATGACATGACTAAAGAGTGTATTGTATGTGTACATGTATATAGCTTGTGTGGTTGGGAGAGAATACGATTGTGAATTGTGGTTGGTTTATAACTCAAAAGTATGTGAATTGGGAAGGAATCGAACATAAACTCTAATGTGTTGATGATGGTAAATATAGAACCTCTCGGCGAGATTCTTAGTGTTTAGAATGAGAGTATGGGAAGCTTAGTCTTGGGGGTCATCCTGACGCTTCAATGGTCAATCATCTAGAGAGATTGAACCATGTGGTGAGGAGTAGCAGGAGGTCTTAGTCTTGGGTAAAGTGTCATTCGCACTACGAGGAAAATTAAGAATTTTTTCCGTTACAACTGTTGATGATTCTTTCTGTCATTATGTTTGATGTTGGTATTTTTTGGAATATAGCATGTGAATGGAGAAAATGCATGGATTGGCATAAATGGAAATACTGGGGACATCACTGACATGAAAGAGTGCAAGGTGTTTTTATTTATTTTTTATTTGTAAATCGTGCAAAAGATTGCCCAATCCACCAATTACCTTTTTGCCCACCAGAGTTAGTTATTGTTTTAGAATTGAACTAACACGATTCAGTTGTTCCCAGAACACAACAGAATGAAAAAAAAAAGAATCATTTTTTTATTCCCATTGCTTCCCTCTCCAACTTAATACAAGATTTATATTTTCTCTATGTTGTTTCTTTGATCACTTGATAACCATGGATTGTTGGTGAATTCTGAAGATGTATTGTTCTAATGTGATTTTAGATCTGGGATGCATACAGTGTGAAAGCACAAACATTGAAGACTGCGATTGAAGCTGCTTGCATGCTTCTGCGGATTGATGATGTCGTGAGTGGTATTAAGAGGCGGGCCCCTAGAGCCGGCAAAATGCTGACAGTGAGCTAATTCTTCCTGATTGAGAACATAAAACAACATTTTTTCTTTGACACTTAAGAGTGGAAGATGTGCTAGGTTATTGGTGACTATTCAAATCTAATAATCATTCCTCTTGTTTTTGTTCTTGGTAAGCATGTGACAGTTTGACAGTTTTCATCCATCGCTTCAAGATTTTGTGCAAACCCCACGGTTTTCACGACTTGGAATGTTGCGGGGTTTCTGACTTGGTTTTGAAGTCAGCTTCTATCTGAGAAGCAGTGAAGTGTCGGTATTTTTTTTTTCAATGTGCTCATGCGCTATGCAGGCTGCCAATATAATTTTTCTTTTCATCAATTGGCACAAAGGATCCAGGCAATTATTTATCAATAGTAATATCTAGACTTAATTGCTTGATTTGTCTCCAGTTTGGTTGAAGTGTGTCAAACTCGTCCATCCTTTTAAAAAAGTTTCAATTTCGTCCAAACGTGGTTTAAAAGTTTCAATTTCGTCCAAACATGGTAAAATTTGCCTCAATCAAGTTCATTCCGTTAAATACACAGAAACGGTGTTAACTTTTGTTTCTCTTTCCTCTGTTCATCTGTGCAACGTAACAGTTCTTTGTCAGTACACTTTTCAATATTTTAAAATAGTAGTTGCTCAGCTCTTTTACTTTGATGCCCCCAATCTGTTTGAATCAATGTGTAAACCATCATACAAAAACACGAAATTTGTGCAGCCAACATGCCAAACCACAAACCCCTCAGCTGGTATCTGTGCATGAAAGTAGCTGCAATTGGCAACCCTATTAAGTAAAATGCAAACAAGTTTATTCTTGTACCCACATAAGGGCGTGCAGTCCCTGATAAGATCCCACATGCAGCAGTTTGAGGCTAGTTACCAATCTCACACAACCCTAAAATTGGAAGTATGGTTGTGACCATATCAACAATTTGTGTCTCAGTTGTGAAGAGTTTCCCCCGCACTTTCCTCACAAACATCAAGAAAACAAAGGTTGAGACCCCTGATGCAAATGCTATGAAAAGTCCTATTGTGGCCGTACTTTATGCACGTAATGGTTGCCCTGCACCTAGTGAGTGACCGATTTGTGTTGTCAAGGCAACACTCGATGAAAATGGGAATACATATAGGAACCCAGTGGTTTGAATGAGGACACCCATGGTAGCAACAGTGGTTTGTGGATTACTCAGCAAGCCACATAGGAAGAGCATTATCTCATAACACCACCACTCCAAGCACACTGAGATGCAACTTAGCAATGCTAGAGTAAGCAAAGGTCTTCAATCACGAAAAGAAGAAAGAATAGTGGCACCTTCCCAAGGTTTTAGAGGTTTCTCTTACACGAGAAGATAAAGCACTAAGCCTAGGATCATGTTTATGGAGTTCAAACTTGTGGCTAGTGCAATGCCTTTCACTCCTAATTTCAAATATGTAGCAAAGAAGTAATTTATTGGAAGGTGTAAAATGGCAGCAAAAGATGCAGCTATAGTTAGTGGAGTTGTCAAGCCTTGTGTTCTCAAGAAGGACCTCAATGGATTGAGATGAACTTGGGCAAGCAGTTATGGGATAGAGAAGAGCATGTAAACTTGTGCAACCTGTGTGACTTCAGGGTCTTGGCCTAGCCACTGTAGGAGGGGGGCCATGTTTAGCCATAGTAGTGAAATGGGGATGGCAACAAGGAAGAGAAGACACAAGGTTTTGAAGAAGGTTTGGCTTAAAACTGACCATCTTTTTGCTCCATATGCTTGGCAACAAATTGGGTCCATTCCTATATTAAGACCCTTGAGGAATGAATTTGCAGTGATGTTGGCAAACCCTATTATAATATAATAATTTTAATAAATTATTTAAAATTTACTGTTTATGATTGTGTGACTAAGTTTAACACACATAAATTTTAAAATATTGAAAATTGTACTAACAAAAGGTTGTTGTGTTCAAAGGAACAGAGGAAAGAGAAACAAAAGTTAACGTCGTTTCTGTGTATTTAACAGAATGGACTTGATTGAGGCAAATTTTACCATGTTTGGATGAAATTGAAACTTTTAAACCACGTTTGGACGAAATTGAAACTTTTTTAAAAAGATGGACGAGTTTGACAAACTTCAACAAATCAAGCAATTAAGCCTAATATCTAAGCAGTAAACACTGACAATTATTATTTTTATTTACTATTTTGTACTAGTTCGGAAGATTTTCTAAATATAATAGAATTCTTATGAAAATGTAATTTCTAAGATACAGAAGTCTTATCCACACTTATTTACTGGTAAGCTTAATTTTCGAGGTCGAAAATTTTTCTTGTTAGGGAGAATGTAAGGGCCTAATAAATTATTAAAGCCATTGGGCCTCTCATTTGGGGCAGCTAGGCCCATAAACTAAGGGTACCTTAGTCTTAGAAGGGGCCTTTCAGAAATCAGGCTTTCATTTTCAAGATTTCCTTTCTCTCTCTAAAACTCTTTTCTTTTTCCCTAAAAATTTGCTATGCCTTCTCTCTAAGATATCAACCCATTGAACCGTTTAATCCTTGAATAGGTGGTACTCAAACGTTCACCGCGTCGAGAGCTCCGTAACGGACCGAACGATTTCTTGTTCCGACCGGTAAGTCACTTTCCCCTTTTTCTTCAACTGTCTTAAATCTAGGGCTTGCTACCTACGAATGACATGTGCTCTGTGCCTGTCCCTTTCTGTTCCTTATGTTGTTTTAGCTCTAAGAAACTGTCTTCATCACCAATTTGGTGATCTGTAGGTTCTGTCAAGCTCCGCTCTGTGTGGAGGGTACTGTTAGGGTTTCTTCAAATTAGCTTATTTTGAGAAACCCAAGTAAGGGGAGCTAATTATTTTTGTATGAATTTATTTTATAAAAATATATGCATATGAATGTTGAATTGGTGTGCTCTTATGAAACTGTTTTATGACTTTTATTGTATTGGGTGTTATAACTGAAAACTGTGAAATTGTGCATGTTGTGATGTGATGAATTTAATCTGTTTTGAATGAGTTTAATCTCTGGAAATGGTGTGTGTTGATTATTATTTGACTGGGATGAGTTTGTTGGCTGAAATTGATCTTGTTGGAAGCTCTGGAGTAAGGGTTCTGTAATAGCATGTATATGGGTATTAAATAGGTGTACAAGTACTGTTTGAGGTTGCTGTGAGAGGAAGTGAAAATATAAAATTAGGCATTTCAGATTTAGAGCATAAGAGAACATGGTAGATAATTTAAATAAATTAATTGTTAATTGTTGAGAGCCTTTCTTTGTTGGTAAGATAGAGGAACCTTAAAAACCTGAGTTGGCACATCCCTGATCATAGAGCAGCCCTGGCCTGGTCCAGTCAGTTGTGACTAGTCATATGTGCTGGCGTCGAAGGTGAGTTTGATGAGTTCAAACATTTGGGTTTTCTCCGGTGATCAATTAGGAGAAAGTAAGATCTCTACTATGCTGAAATCCTTTTTATTTAGTTAAGATTCAACATAAAATATTATAATATAATATATGTTAGAAAGTTTAAGATTTTAATATAATATATTATATTTTATACATGATATATTATAATGTTATATTAATATATTATAGGTATACGTAATATATGTATATAGATATATAGAAAAGGAAGAAGTTACTTATTATAATATATATATATATATATATATATATATATAATTAAACGAAGGAATATAAAAAAAAATTGCAAGAGGATAAAAGAATAGAAACATAGAAAGGAAAGATTTTTTTTTTAATCACGAAAGCTTTATCAGTTTTGCCCATAATGTATTGTTTACTAAATCTTAAATTTATGCTTTATTCTAGCTTATTTTATTATTTCATCTCCACTTTATAATAATATTATGACTATCAGAGTCATTGTTTTAAATTAACACTAAAGCAATCTTTTTAATTCTACAGCATATAAAATAATTTTTGGATAATCCACGTTGTTTTGTGTCAGAGTGTTTGGTCAAATTATTTCTACACTCAAATCAATTTATTACTCTGTTGCATCATAAATTATATGTGCACAAAAAAAAGAATCTATTTGCATAGATTTGTAATATTCTCAGTTGTTATATGATGTCTAATGTTACAGTGATTTTATTGATTGTTCAATTCATGCCTCTCGATAAAATAAATATATAAAAATTAGGATACAGTGCTGTAATTTCTAAGAAGTGTTCTAATTTATCGTTATATTTTTATTTGAATGGTTGTTGGTGAATTATAGTATTTTTGTGATTTACTTTACTCACATGAGTCGTACTATTTCATTGAAATTGCAACTCTGTTTTATTTCATTAACCATCATGCTGTTGTAAATTATGTTATGATTACTGAATTTTTGTTCATCGCTGCAAATTATGTTGATCATGATCCAAAGTATGAGAGTTCAAAAGTAAAAAAAAAGTATGATTTCAAGGTTGTTTATGGTGGTTTCAAGTGTAGAATCTCTTGGTGAGATTCTTAGTGTTTTAGAATGAAAGTAGGAGCTCAGTCTTGGAGTCTTCCTGACGCTCCAATGGCCTTTATTCTCACGTAGAGAGGATTGGACCATGTGGTGAGGAGTAGCAGGAGGTCTTAGTCTTAGAGGCTTCCATCATGCTCCAGGGCGCGGAACGGACTAATCTCGTGCGTGTGGCAGGACGGGGGAGCCCAGGGCGGGGGAGCCCAAGTATCACCAGCCACCACGGGTGCATGACCCGCCATAGCTCGACTATCATTCTAAAGTCCGGACGAGTCAAGTCTAGTATTTAACATGATAGGATGGATGTTTTATCTTATTTGCTTTAAATTAATCTCTTGTATGTACATGCTCTTGATTGTATGCTTTTTATATAATTGACTCACCCTTGCTTGCTTGTGTTTGTGCCATGTTTGCGTATGTTTTTCTTTTGCAATGATCATCCACTTGGATGTGAGCAGAGGAGAATGAGGTTTCCTTGGAGACAGCTTTAGAAGGAAACAGAGATGTTGCAGCTTAGTTATCTAGGCTTTATGCCATTTGAACTCAAGTTATTTTGAAGACTCTTGTTATATTTCAAGTTTTAAATTCTTAGCATTTTATAGGAGGACTATGATACTCTAATTCTAAATTCCTGTACTGTTTAAAGATGACTGTAATCCTAATTACTTTTGACTGCTTTCCTATATTATGCATGATGACGCCTTCTATATAATTGGGACGTCACATAAAACTTCACTTTCTATCTTTGCTAAGATACTACAAAATATATATATATATATATATACATATATATATATATATACATATATATATATATACATATATATATATACATATATATATATATACATATATATATATATATATACATATATATATATATATATATATACATATATATATATATATATATATATACACACTAGGAATAAAACTTGTTTTTTGGTATGGACTAAAATTTAAACGAGACAATTATAAGTGAATATTATAGTCTTTAGTTTATTTTAGAATAATATTTTAATCGAAATTCAGATCATTTTTGAAAAATAATTTTCTCAAAAATATCATTCCCAAACTATAATAATTATAAAAAAAATATGTATTTAAAGTGTGTGTAAATCCTTTCATAAATCCTAGTGAAGATAAAGACACTTTATGCATATAGAGTTGTTATTGTGTCAGGTCGAGTCTAACTATATGAATCACTCAATAAATTTGTCCTCTGTATTATAAAGAGGCTACATTTTTTTATGACATCCGGTTCCACCAAATCATTTTCCCTCACATATTTTTAAATTTTAATTATAACAGTTTGCATTAATGCATGTATATATCTTAAGGAAATGTTTTTTTCTAAATATTTTAATTATAATATTTCTTAAATGTAATTATTTTATATAAAAAGGCTAATTAATAAATTCCTGGGTTAATTTAATCTAATCTCATTAGCTAAACCAATTTGGCCAAAAATAGTCTTGTTCAACTTAAGTCACAATTTTTGTTTACTAACCCAATTAAATTAAAAATAGTCTTATTCAATTAAGTTATAATTTTCTTTTATAGATTTGATTTTTTACAAGTTTTTCAGAATTCATTTTGACAATCCTACCTGCTTGTATATTTTTCTAGACAAATATTGCACTGTTAAGAATATATAAGTGAAAAAAGTTCAAGGATATTGACAAAGTTTAAGAGAGTCGTATAGGTAAAATGATTTGAGAGAAAATATTCTAAAAATTTGTTCACATCAAAACATGATACCTATCTCCTTACTGAATAGAAATGATTTAAGAAGCCCATGTAACGTAAAACCACCCATATATTGCCTTTGATTTATTGTCTTTGATTTATGGACGACAACCACAATTGAATTAAAAGAAGAAACAATTAATGGAAACCACATTTCTGATTGAAATGTGTTCATGTCTTAGAAATCAAACTGTTTACCAGAAAAACCGAGATAAAACTACTGAAAGATGTTGGCACAAGTGTCAACTAGTGACAAAAATTTAGACATAAGTATCAACCAGTGATTTCCTCATCTCATCGACAATGGCACTAGGTTGAGCTTCTCTCAACTTGAAAACACTCTCAATCACAGAGAGCTCCGTTGCTGTGGTGTCTGAACCACAAAATGCTGTCCAATCATTTACTGTCATCCCAGCAGCTATCACTTCACTACCACGATTGACAGTCCCAGCAACCAAAGGAACCTGAAGAAGGGTTGAAAGTTCATCCAAGTCTTCAATGGAAGTATGAGGGTGGACCTGCACAAAGTGTAGGATTAAAATATACTATACATGTTTTTGGACCAGAATATTCAAGAGGACAAGCCTTGTACTTACCAAACCACCCCTGTTCGAGAATGCACAGTAACTGCCCACAAGAATATTGCCCGCAATAGTCTGCCTGAAAACTTCTACTCCAAGAACATCTGCAATCATCTCCTCAGTTTCCTGAACATAAATTTCACAGTGAATAATAATATAGCAGAGCAAGAAAAGGAATATTTACACAACGGTCACCTTCCACTATAATTTAAGTCAAAAGTATGTTACCCTGCCTACATTATTTTCTAGTTCTGATAGATGCAAGGGTGTGTCCATACTTGATTTAAAGTGGTAGTTTACATGATACCTTCAATTTTCAAGGGTGCATACATCCTTACTGCTGACTAATATATCTATTGAGCAACTACCTTAGTGTAAATTAATTTTGCAACAAAATGTAACATGGTATCACAAATTATAATTTATAATTCATCTTGGTAAATTGCCTGTTCTGATAGGTTTGCCCATTCTAGAAGGCATTTATGCAGAAAGAGTATTGGAATATTCCACATCACCTGCTTTAGTTCTTCAGGTACCAGTTATATTTATCTTAGACAACTTTGCTTAACACTAATTGGTTTTAAGATGAAATTTGACACTTACTTTTAGAATATACTTTGCTGCATTAGCAAAAATCAAATTCAAACTGATAAATTCAGAATGACAAGAAGTCTGGCCATGTCTTTATCAGTGCCCTCTTTAACATGCAAATATGATTGTCCAATTCCAATTAGTATAAAAGTTCAGCATATGAAAGAAAAGGCTAATCTATAATAAGGCAATACCTTGTCTAGATCAGTATGGGTGAGAGCCACATGGTCATTACATGCTATACAATTTCCCAATGCGGATAATCTTTCTTCTATACGCTGAACAACAACTTGATCAGGTAGACTGTTTCTCAAATGTTGAAGCTCTTCGGTAATAGTGACAGTAAAAAGATCAAGTACCATGTCCACAAGTCAGTACAACATCACAATTAATGCTGAGTTCTATGTCACCAATACAGATGAAACAATGATACACCATAAAGGAGGAAAATAATACAAAGATCATTTTTGAACTAGAAGATATTGGAAGGGATAAACCTAGGGTATCCAGAAAGATCCCAATTCCCAAATGCTTACATGCAGCCAAGCAAAAGTTTTCAGAATCAAAGTAGGGTACCCTGTTCAAATTTGGTGACTAAACTAGTACTTTAACGCTGAAGCCACAAAAATGGATATCGTCAGACAAACAGTTTTTGGTGATCTGTTGCATGAATCATGAATGAATACCTTCTAATTCCCTACCACTTAAAATTGTGTTCATACTGTAGAGGAGAAGAGGAAAAGCTTAAATAGGATAACATGTATAGCATTTTAAAGTATAGTACAACCAAAAACTCTTCTACAAAAATTGATAGTTTGATCATGAACTTTGAAAACCAAGCATCCATAAGGCTCTGACATGCCAAAATCAAAGACTACAGCATTAACTTTTGGTCATTCTTGTACTAAATTGCCTTTTCTTTCTCCAACTAGTAAGGTATGTACATCTTGTACACAAATGTTTAACCTTTTGTGATGCCAGAAAGTTTTGGTCAGATTAGTTTGACAATGCAGTTTAAAATACACGCTTCAGACTATTATGAATAAAAACAAAAACGCAGAATAAAAAGAAACACCTTGGTCTGTGGTGGTATGGGGCAAGAGAAGGCCATTCTTGTTTCCTGGAAACCAATAAGAAGGTAAGCTAATTAGGTGAAAGGTCTAAATGTAATAGATAAAGAGACAGCTCAGATCCATCAATAAAAATAAATTACAGAGATCCAACTTCTCAAGAAATACTTTTGGTAGGAGAAAAAAATAAGTTAAATGAATCAATTTTTTTCCTGAAGCTAAAAAGAATGTATCCACCTCAACTTTTTTAGGAGCTTTCTCATCTAATTTCACAGAACTGAAGATGGAAGAAGTTTGATTCCTTTTACCTCTTTTTTTCTTTCCAAAAGTGTTTGTTGAGAAGTTAACCTAAACTGGTTTGTAATCCAAGGCAAGGAGTTATAATCATTAAGATTTAAGAAACTAAGGGAAAAAAACTTTACCAACACAAAGGCGACCAACTATTCGGGTGCCACCAATGGAGGTCTTGATCACGGGGATAACATCTGCTAACTCAGTCTCAAATGCACTGTTAAACAACACATTAGTTTACTCATAGAAAAATGTTTTGGCAATTTCCATCCAATTGAAACCAAGCACAAAGACTTTAAATCAAGGAGGAGCCATATTTTCCGTAGTACAAAAAGAATGATAACCTGTAGAAGTTTTCAGAACCTCCAATAGCAACCAAACAATAGGCATTGGTAAGTTTTGAGAAGACTCCAACTTCACAGTTATTCTCAAACTGAAGTCCTGCAGGAAGCACGTAATAATATAGTATATTATTTAAAGGAGAAAAAAAATCTTAGAAAATGCAGACAAGTAAGTATTTCCGAACTGGGAAAATGTAAATATAGCAGCACTTACTAGTTGCCATGACAGAGATGCCAGAAATCAAACTTTGACCCAAGTAATCAACTTAATATCTGCAGCATTAGATATCTAATTACCAAAAAGAAAAGAAAGAAACCCTGATTCATATGAGAACAAAATATAACAATGATAACTAACAATAACAATAAGCACTGAAAGGTCAAAGTTGATGATAAGAATCCTAATAGTGAAGGGTTTCAGTTTCAAATGTAAAGAAATAAATTATTAGTACTGTGTCGTACTAAGCTGCAAAATGCCCCTTTGATTATGCAAGCAACATTAAACACGTGACTGATGCCTACAAGCTACAACTCAAGTAACAAAGTTGTATTGTATCATTGTATGATAGGTAAATGAGCCACATATAAGTATAATGAACACTATCTAATTCTAATCTATTACTAAGCATCAAGCTCCCTACACATACAGGTTCAATCTCCTCAACCTCAACCTCAACCTCAACTTCATTCGCCAACACTAAATCAACAAAAGATAATAACTTTGCACTAGAAATTTCCGAATCATGAAAAGGGTATATCGGTTACCTGCAAAGAACTTCAACGCGGAAGAGAAGAGGTCACCGCAACACTATAATACATTGTAGGGTGCCGCCGAACAGTATGGAACCGATTTCATGACTCAGATATGCTTTAAATATATTTTTAATTTATGAATTAACATATTTTAGTTTTTCTATATGTTTTTTTTTATTTCTTTAAGAATTTGAATTATTATTTTTGTTCTCTACCATGTTGGTTTTAGTTTCTTGTTTTGATTTTTCAAAATATGAAATTACTATTTCTTTCATTTCAAAATAAATAATATTTATTTTAAGTTTTTTATTTTATTTTAAAAAATCATATACTACCATGTATCATATGCAACCACAGACAGATATTGCTTTAGCTAATAGTTTAACTTTTCCTTTAACATACAAATAGATGATGAATATCATATAATATAGTAGCGTATAAGTGAAAACCAATTTTTTAAGAGATGGAAACTAGTGACCAAAATCAAAATTCATTAGGTAAAAAATATTTAGCCTTAAAACTGTTAAAAAATCAAATATAAATAAATATTGTCGAAAAAGGTTTCTTAAAAATCTGAAGCTAACAAATAATCGGTTCCTCATTATAATATATTTTGTCTGATATGTAGTTTGAAAATTAAGGATCCGAAAAGACGGGAAAAAAATGAATTATTTGATAAGTAATTAAAGTTTGTATATTATTAAAGTTGAGAGATGTTTATTCCTAATTTCTAAATAATTTATCTTGGCTTAAATATGTTTTTATAGTTCCTATATTTTGGGACGATTTTGGTTTTAGTCCCTCTTTCAAACAAAGGTACAATTTAGTCTTCAACTTTAGAAAACTTTGGTTTTAGTCCTTTTTACCAATTTTTTTAAACTTTATTTGCTGTTTCAAACGCGTTTCTAGTTAACATTTCTCAGTTAACATTAAAGCAAAAATGAATGTGTCAAACAGTGTAAACAATCCAAATGCTATAATGAAACGCGTTTGAAACAGCAAATAAAGTTAAAAAAATTTGGTGAAAAAGACTAAAACCAGAGTTTTCTAAAGTTGAAGACTAAATTGTATCTTAGTTTGAAAGAGGGACTAAAACCAAAATCGCCCCAAAGTATAGGGACTAAAAACATATTTAACCCATTTATCTTTGTATGAACGCAAAATATTAAATGTTGTATGTATGTGAATAATTATATTTTATATCTTTTATTCCGTGATGGTTATGGATTTGTATTTTTTATTATTTTAATAATTATTTAATTATATTTTAATCAAAATTAGTTGATTTTCATTCGTGATTATTATTAATTAAGGATTAATCTGATTTTTATTATGTAATAAGTTAATTTTGTTAGTAGTCGACCCTCAAACATATTAGGATAGTTGACTTGCCAATCAGGATAGTTAATTTGTTAATCAATCTAATTTATTGGTCAAAAAGATAAGAACAATAAAATAACTTCCAAGCTCGAGTATTTGTAACTGAAGGAAAGGATAAGTTTGAAACACTTGTGCAGTGAAGGGAAACGACCGCGGTTGTTTTTCCCTATACGTCGCGGTTTACGAACCGCGACATATTCAGTCGTGGTAAAAAGTCAGTGACTATAGGTCGCAGTTGGAACCGCGGTCAAAAGGTCTGCTAATAGACCGCGGTTGCAGTAGGAACCGTAGCCAAAACCCATTTTTTTTATAAAAAAAAATTGTTCCACTATAGGCCGCGGTTTGAACCGCGGTAAAAGACCAGGAATAGACCGTGGTTCATGTCATAATCCCAGCCAAAAGTTTTTTTTAAAAAAATAAAATAAAAAACGACACACTTTCTACCGCGGTTGTGGTAACAACCGTGACATATTCTCCTGCAGTTTTTTTAAATAGCAGGTCTGTTTTTGTGATATCCACTACCACAAAAACAGACCTGCATATCAAACACATGTTCAAATTCAATTTCAATAGATCAAACACATGTTCAAATGTATTTTAACATCACATAAAGTACAAAGTCTAATAAAATACAATCTAATAAAATACAATGTTTAAATCTAATAACTATGACCTATTATATAATCTAACTAAATATTTTGCAGCAGCTTTCCTCTTGAATGAAATTGGCTTCTCAGGAACTGGTGTAGTAGTCTTGAATTTCTGCACAAAACAATTGATATTAATAAGTGTATATGAGAACGAATAGGTCAAAGTTAGATTTAAATATTACCGTTTCCTAGCCTCTTGTGATATGAGAACGAATAATATGGGTCATCCAATACATTACATAGTATCCGCACTCATATGACCCATTCTGTCTGTGACACTGCAATATATCATCACAGTTGTAAATAGTTAGTAAAAAACATTAAAACAAAACAACTATAAGAAAGTATGACTTTAGCATATGTCAAACCTTGAGAGAAATCCATGCAATCTTTCTATTGTTAGCAATTGATCTCCCAATCATCATCATACTTGCTGGAATAGAACTATATATATAAAAAAAGAGTTTTAGCATTCATTTATATAAAAAAGAAAGTTCAAACATTGAGGTTCTTACCAATCAACTAATTGTCTGAGATGTGTGGGAGGAGGCCTGTGCAATGAGCAGAACCACAAAGCATAACTCTCATCTATAGAAATAACAAGAAGCTGCCAATGGCGCCTGAAATTCATAATAACTTAACTATTATATTTTAAAATCACATATGGAACTTTATTATGTTAACAAAGTTCACTTACCCAGATATATAAGGAAAAAAATATATTTTCTTGCCGCTTGCAAAACTTCTTATAAGATTTGTGTTGATCTGATCAAAATCATTTGATTCGTGAATGGATTGGGGATCAATGAATCCATAATCATCAGAGCCCCCCAAGTTGTTACTGATCCCACACATATATCTGAAATCAAAAATTAACTTTGATATAAGGATACTTGATATATAATTTTATATATAAATAATTTCTCATAGTCTTGTCGCTGTAAAATGTTTTCAATATTATGCTGCGGTTTCTGGTGAACCGCGGCATAATGTGCGCTGTAAAAAGTCAGTTTTTTACTGGTGAAAATCAAAATTTACTGGTGTCCATGTATGTCAAATGTTATAGTCTTGTCGGGAGGGTTTCCTTGGTTAGAACTTGTCCTTAGTCGAATATTTTAGTTTGATTGGAAGGGGTTCCTTAGTTGAAACTCGTACATAGTCGATGGAGTTTTTTTGAAAGGGGTTCCTTGGTTAGAACTCGCTCTTAGTCAAATGTTTTGGCTCGATTATGAGGGGATAAGGTTGAGGTCAATCAAAGGTCGAACGAATGAGGTTGAGTAGATGGAACTGAATGGTCGAGGTCGATTAAAGACCAAGTGGATCCGACTGAGTGACAAAGTGGATTAGGCCAAATGGATAAGGTTAAATTATTGAGGTCAATCAAATGCCGAGTTGATCAAGCTGAATGGATGAGATCTTATTGCTTCTCTTCATAAACATGTTAATCTAGTTTTAAAATCCCTCTATCTGACGACAATGTGGGATAAGATTTCCTTTCTTATTTTCTAAATATTAGGAATGTCAAAATTTTTCTATTGAAAACACAAAAAAGTTGTTAATAATTAAAGTAATCATACTAGAATATCATGGAGAACTTCCTGACGCTGCTCGCTGTGGTGAGCTTTAATGGAGCACAAAAACACGAAATAAAACCATCAAAACACAAACAAAATGACAACCAAGATAGCGAAAACACATACGTTTAAGGTAAATGACACAAAACTGATATTTTTCTTCCTTGCACATGTGAACGAAACAGTTTGTTTCCTTAAAAGTGGTGGAGTTTGAACTCGCGTTCAAGACGTCAATGCTAAACGAAGAAGCAATATCAATAGACAAAAACTAAAGAAATATCCAAACAAAGGCAACATAAACATTTTCGTCAAGGAACACAAAACTTACATTTGTTCTTCCTCGCACTCGTGAACGAAGTCTCTCGTTCAATCAAAAGAGAAAACATGAAGAGATAATGTGGTGGCGTTGCTTTTAGAAAATAATTACATTGTATATGATGTTGGAAAACTCCAAATTATGATGTCTTATAGCTCTTTGACGTCTAAAACTAAGACATTCAACGCCATACATGGGTGCATTTTCACCTTTGCGCCAAACATTTTTATGAAATTTATCCAATATGACGTTTGAAATTGAGAATTTCAACGTCTAATGAGCATAGAAAAATATAAATTCTGACATCTAAATTAAACATCTATTTATAAAAATGATATCGATCATTTTTAATGTTGGTTTTTTCTTACTTTGATGTTGAACGCGATACTTGAAAGACTTATTTCACACTAATAAAATTTTAGAAAAATAATTTTTATTTTAAATAATAAGACTCTTAATTAAATTTCTATTTATATTTTTATTTATTTTAATATTAAAATAACATGATTTGATTATTTAAACATCATATCAATTTTTAAGACTAGATTTTCTAAATTATTAAAATAATTTATATAAAAAGTGTTATTTTATTTATAATTATATCATTATATTATTATTATGTTGATGGAATTTTAAATAATATAAAATTCGTTATAAAAAACTATTATTTCACTGGTAAAAAAAATTGTTCCTCTTAAATCAAATAAAAAAATTAAAATAATTTGATACAAAATCAGGTTTTGGGAACATTGGATTATATTCATGCTACTAAAATACAAGAGTCATCGGCTTATATAATTATGAAAACTCCATTGTAAAGGAATACATGAAGCATTTTATGGAATGTTAAATTTGGAAGATATTAACATGTCGGACAGAGATAATATTAAAAAAATTATTTATACAAAAAACTTATTCGGAAATATACAAGCAATGCATTAATCTTTCATGGACTACATTTGATATTGGCTCTAAAGAATTGATTATTCACTTTAAAGTGTTAAACCTTGCTGATTTAAATTACATACAACGTATTCTCACCAAAGTGTCAGAAAAATTATTTATTTTCTTACCATTTTTGTATTTATCTATTTTAATTATTATAACAAATAATTAAATAACAACTAAATTTATAAATAAAAAATAACTAATTACTATATTGATTATATTACACACTATTTTATAAATTATTATATTTAATAAAAAACATAATTAATTTAAAAGTTAGAATCTAAATTAGTTTTTAATATTAGTTATCAAAATTTTAATTATTTATTATTATTGATTCTAATTTATAAATCAATTATAATTTTTTATTAATAATAAAAACTATTTTAGATATACTAATTTTTAATTTAAAGACAATATTTAAACAAGGTATTACGATTGAATTAGTGTTCAAATGAAAATAATATCCAATACTTCACTTATATGAAAAGTTTAATGAGAAGCCTATTTATAGTCATCATCTAATTTTTATTTTTATTTTTGAGAAAACAAGATATTTCCTATTATAAGAAAATAAAATTTGTGTAAAAATGGAATTATGAAACTAAATATGAGATATAAAGATCATTTAAGTTGATTTACCTTTCCTAACAATGTCTTATCTGTATATACGATGAAAAAATATTTGAACATCTATCAAATAACATGCTGTTTAAGCCATTTTTAGATCTCGAGTACTCTCACTCACTCCTATCATGGCTCATCTTCAATAGATCTTAGTACCCTCACTTCATTATTATCGTCCATGCCATTTAATTTGCTATGATGCATTATTAATTGCCATTAATGAGTCAAATTAAGAATTTTCATATACATGCATCTTTCCAGTTAGTACCAATGCATAAATATTTTTGTACGTATTGTTGTACGACAGGTCCATTGAATCAATTACAATTATGGTGTATTAGTATACATTTATTTTATTACAACTTTAATTATTGCAAATTTTTATTCTCTTCTCAATTATCATTCATTCATATCATTATTGTCTCAACTTTCACAATTTTATATGTAAAGAGATTAAAGTTATTGGATTTCATCACAATACAAAATAAAACATGTTTCGGACATGGTCGAGAATCACAATCAAAATACTCATTCACATTTTTTTAATAGGTATCTGTTGAAATTTTTTCTCAGTCCTTAGTATTCAAACTCTAAGTTGTATGGATAGTATATGTTAAAGACATTCTGAAATGTTAAAGACATTCTGACGCTCAAATCAGTTATGTGACCAATAGTTTATTATAATAAAATCTTAAATTTACAATAAACATAGGCACTTAACTTCTTATTTTACCTATATATTTATAGATTTCGAAATAAGCTTTTAATTAAGATTGATTTAACCACAGTCTAAATATTGATAAATATATTTTATTTGTAAATATGTTCAACTTGTAATATAAATGTCTGACCAAACAGTTTGTTGAGTAGTGATTCAGTTTGTAGAAACTTGAGATTAAAATCGATTCTCTCACCTAATATTTATTTGAAAAAGTTAACCGGTGAATGGAAAACCAGTCAATGATACTATACAATATAGATATATAAAATTTCAAAAATAGCATGTGAAATGTTTAATACCATCCCCAAAATCAAAGAAGATTGTTAATTATAAATTTAAGTTCATTTTTGTAAAAAGATTAAATCACCAGGTTTATCGATTTGTTAAACTTATGATCATATGATACAGTTTTCACTCATAATGAGATAGTTTATCCTCACTGAATTTTTTATATAAATATAAAAATCATGAATAATAAGAAATCTTGCAGCTGCAGGTGTGACAGTGTGTTGTTATCTGAAACAAAAGGGTTAGAAGATTTGGCAATAGTTGTATATATATATGATGCAGATGGATTTGCGAATCTTAATGCAGATCCACAAATGTTGAGAATCCATTATTAAAATTCACATACATGCATTAGTCCCTTCTATAGCCTCTTGTACAAATTGCTGTACTTGGAACCTCACATTATATGTACAAGGATTCCTTCAACATCTTTCCATAATTCTTTCACTTTCTTCATTTTCAAAAAAATAAAGCACCGACCTTTGTTTACTGTACATTACTGGTTTTTATATACTATTAAGTGTGATTTTGCTGAAATTTATTTCACTCACTTTTCTAACTAAAAATGTATGTCATAGTCACCTAAGTTAGTTTTGTTTGCAATATATGACATTTTACACACTCTTCTTTCCAAGAAAGAAGGTTTTAGGAGCTAAGAGAAAACCCTAATGTTTTATTTCCTCCATTTTTTTTGTTAAAAAATATACAAGAAAGATGGAGCTTGTTATTTTGTTCAATTTTATCCGGATATAAAAATAAAAATATCTTTATTCAAATTGCATTTTTTTTTGTTTAGAACATTTATCGTGTTATTTTATAAATATAGATTTACTCTTCTTCTCTATATATATTTTATGAAGTGTTACTTCTTCCAAAAAGCAATAATCTTATTATCTGGATTAAATTATTATAGTAGTCAACTTTTCTCCTAATATTTAATATAATTAACTATCAAAATTTAAATTTGAGATCATTGAGCGATCTAAAATAATTCTTTGTTGACCGATTTATTTGATGACATATACAACTAAACTTTTTTGTTTCATATATATATATATATATATATATATATATATGTATATATATATATATATGTATATATATGTATATATATGTATATATATATATATATGTATATATATATATATATATATCATATTTAAATAAATTTGTATCCCTGAATTCTGTTATTTTATATATACTTAATGTTGGGTTTATCAAGGAGAAAATTCACGGGAGAGATACAAACACTAATGAGATATAAACCTAGTCATATAAAAGATTGACACTACTCTCTACCAAAAACTTTAAGGCAATAGTTAACGGGTCTTTCATCTTTATATAATATTCTATTTTCTCATTTTTATCCAATGTGAGACTTGGACTCACACTTACATTTCAAATAATTACTGTCGATATAGTTTGCCTTAATGTTTTGAGTTGTTGAATAATCTTATTTGCTCCACTTATTAGTTTTAAACTAGTAGTCCCATGCAACATCAACTGATGTTAATCAGCATAAAAACAATGAAAATTTGTTAAGAATAGAAAAATACAATGAATATTAGTTTTTTTTTTTTTTTGTGTGTCTGAATAAGGTTTATATTTGATTAAGGATCAGTCTTAGAACTTTTATATATAACTAGAATCAGAGGTAACCTTTTCCACAAAAGATTTTGAGTGTAATAATTTTTAGGGCATTTCTAACAACTTTTCTATATAAAAAATTCTCTCAAGATAAATATTATACATAAAATATAAATCAATATAAAACGTGGCAAACAAAGGGACAATGTAAGCAAATGTTAGATTCGTGGTGCATGACATGTGGAGGGTTCCACCGCTGACTATGTCTGTGTGACTTGCCCATCTTTGTCACACACGAACTTTTTAGAAATTATTTAATTACAGAAATATCATCTAATTTATTTGTTAATTTTCTCATGTCTAAATATCTGTACGATAAAAAAAATTAGTATTTACTCCTTGCGAAGAAATGATTGAAAATATAAAATAAAAAGAAAAGGGAATTTCTAAATTAAAAATTTAAAAACAAAAAAACATTGTTAAAATCAATTTATGCTTACATCTGCAACATGCAGTATAAAAACTTTCTTATTAGACAATGAGTTCCATTATGTCTTGAAAAAAATCCTGCAAACTGGATCCTTCATCTATTATAGTATTCATCTGTTAGAGGTTGCTATGCGCCTACCATTCTGAAAGTATATTCTATATTCGTCTCAGCAATTCATTTCGAATATTAATGCAAAAATATGAAAGATATTTCAGTTGAAAATATTTTACAAGAGGGTTTGATGCCCTACTCATAATACTATTTTTTAAGTATCCCCAATTATTCACATCTTGGGAAAGAAGAAAAGTAAGTATATAAGAAAATACTAATAAATAAATATGCGTCATGGGTAAAATTATTAGGCCATGACATTTCAATAAACTTTACACTCACTTTACAGTTATTACTTTGTCTTTCGATTTTTATTTTTTATTTATAAATGTAAAAGATTTATTTTTGTAATGTTTATATATTTTTTTGAAAGTTGTTTCAAATGTAGCGTTGAGAACTACTCCTTTACATTTTTAAGTTATTCTTTTAGTGACAATTTAAGTTGTATTTAATCGGTTATCATAATAAAATTTTAAATTTACAAACTTATCTCATTATCTTATTTCTGTATTTATAGATTTTAAAATAAACTTTTTAATTTAGATTGATTTAATTACGGTCTAAAAGTTCATAAGTCTGTTTTATCTATTTTTATTTGTTAAACATGTTGAATTTATAATGATGATCTTAACAGTATAATCATCAATCGGTCAATTATAAAAACATTGACCGAATGGTTGACTGTGATAATATTTTTTTAAAATTGAAAAAATCTTCGACGTTCATTTAAAATCATTAATGAGCAATCAATTATAAAAAATTAATCGGATGATCATCGTATAGTACAAAATAAATTGTGAAATCACAATAAAAACATATTTATGATAAGTGATTATTATGATTTAGCAACTTATATATAACAAAATTACCAGATTGGTTAGTTTATGAAAAAAAAAAAAACTTATATGTAGAAAATAATTTGATAATTATGGTAGTAATAATTAGTGGCACCTTAGGTTTAAGTTTTGATGTTATTGGTAGTGTGTGTCCCAATAATTGGAAGCAAAGTCACATTGGTGAAGGGAAGTGGGTCGATGAGAGTGAGTGGTTGAATAGGTGGCAGTGTTCTGATCCACCACGCAGTCTGAATACAGCTATCTCACTTTCACCAAAACAAAACAAAACAACCACCGTTGTCATCCAATTATTTGGTCACCGCAAATTAAAAGAGAATTGAAGTGGACCCCACCACACCCCTTTCAACGGCATCCATGCACCCTTTTTGCTTCGTATCAGTTGCAGCTAGAAACCACCTTATCAGTATCATCACTTTCTTTTATTCATTCTCATATTCACACATGTCTTTTTCCTCTCTCTATAAATATATATTGCGCCACCTTATCAATTCCTCAAACTTATATCTGCATGCATCCAATTCAATTTAAAACCTTTATACCACCAATTATGAGAGCACCAACCATCCTAAGGGGCCTCCCCATGCGCCATCTTCACCCAAAACCACCGGCTAAGGTCGCACCTTTGCCGCAAAAAACCCGCTTCCACCGGGAACTTGCGGCGGAGCTCCACACCCTTCGCTCACAAGGAGAAATTGGGTTGGCTCAGTTGCTTGATGCTGCCATCACCACACAGAAAATAGCCTCGGATTCTCTTGTCAAAATTTGTTACCAAGACTGTGCCGATCGTGGTGCTGTTGATAAGTACCTTGAAGACAACGTTGAGATTCTTGATGCATGCAATTATTTCATGGACAGAATGGAACACATCAATAAGTACGTGGACTCATTGAGGGTGGTTTTGCATTTGGCTGATAGGGGTGGTGCTGCAAAGCCTACGACTCGTGCTTTGGAGCTTTTGGAGTCATGTCAAAGCATGGAAAAGAGGTGCAGAGCAATGGAGAACCACCGTGACTCTTGTTTGAAGAAGATGTTGCGGCAAAAGCTGTGTCATGAAACCGAACTGAGTGAGGTTATGTGTGGGTCTAAAGCCATGGCCTTGATGTCCTGCAGGTTTCTTGAGCTTGGTCTGTCGTTTGATAAAAAACGTGGATTGCCTCTGATGAAGATTTCTCAGCCTACGAGTTCTTGGTTGAAGATGTTGGAGGAGTTGGCAAATCAAGCAGAAGGGGGTGCTGAGAAGAAGAAGAAGAAGAAGAAGATGCAGAGAAGGAGATGTTGGTCATCTTTGTTGATGCAGACAGAGGCTGCAGCCAGAGAATTGAAGGAGCAGATGAAGGGTAAAAGGGAAAAGGAGATGAAATATGCTGTTGAGAGACTCAAGATAAGCTGCAGGGAACTGGAGCATGGGGTTGAAATTATTGAGGAAAGAGTAAAGATTTTGTATAAAAGTTTGATTGATGTTAGAATGACTTTGTTGGGGATTCTTTCCCAGCCTACTACACTGTTTAGATCCAATTAGAATGCTACCAAAGATGCCACTTTGCTGCTGACAGTTACTCATGTATATAGATTCTTTTACTAATACGTATATTTACAATGGAATTTTTGTACTGATCCCCATAATTTATTATATAGTTTTTAACTTTTTCTTATATTTAAAGTTTGTGTTTTCTCTTACATTCTGAGATGATCTTCCCTTTCTTAGTTTAAGTTACTTATTAATTTAAGATGGTGTGATGATGCTGGCTACTGATATTTGCTAAATTTAGAATACACAATTAGTTTCGTATGCCTGAGTATATCAACTTTAGAAACAACTTTGATAGGTTATAGCATATCATATCAACTAAAACTAAACAACTTAAGTTTGATTTTAACTGGTATATGTTAACTATTTATATGTGAAAGTGTTCAATAAACTACTCCAAATAAATAACACTTAAAAGGCTGTAGCATAATGTTAACATATACACGTCAAAAAAACTCTTAACAATGTAAAATAAATGTTATTTATTTATAGTAATTTAAAATGATTAAATGATAGAAATTAAACAATATACTTTAGATTAAAATTCGCATATTTGATAAGGACTAAAAACAATACTTTAAATTTTATAGGGGTAAAAAATGAAGAAAATATTATATAGGAACAAAAATTAAAGCTAGTTAATTTTTAGAATAATTACATATATATATTTAAGCTTATAAGAATTACAAAGTAAATTACTAAAACAGTAAAAACTAAAAAATGTTCATATTATATTACTACAATTTTGAGATTCAAATGTGTGCTGAGAGCTGCAAGTTATTAAAACAAGTTACTTTAAGAAGAAATGAATAGGAACAGATTAAAGTAAGAAAACTCATAAACTTAATGCTTGTATGGTTTCAAATTTGATTAAAAGTGGGTTGTTCCTTGTTTAGTTCATTGCATCCAAATCCTCTTAGTGTTTTGCACTTTCCAAAAGCAAACCATCTGTACTTGATGAAAAAGAAGAGATAGGAAAACAAAAAATGTTAAAAAAGTAAGAGAAAAAGTTCATTAAAGGAGGGACAGAAACAACCTTTTTTATACTGAAATGACAAAACCATTATTCTTGTCTTTCACCATAGGTTTCAGGTGATTGGTTAATTTTAAGTTTGACAAAACAGGGACAGAAACTTCTACTTATAAGCAACTATTCTTTTCTACAACAAGAGAAAAGGAGACGCCAAAACATGTTCCTAGACTAGACAGATTCAATGAACTTCATCATGACCTAATAAAGAACACACTGAAATGAGTATATAAACTGAAGCAGCTGAAGTTTGGTTGGTTCCCTTTGACAAAAGAAAGAAGGAATGAGAGAAGATAGAAAAGATGGTTCTTTTCAGAAAGTTTTCACATGTGAAGCATATATCTCATATTCTGAATTAGCAGCATGGATTCTCAAGAGTGGAGCATCATCTACTGTGACCACACTTCAACTCCCTCGAATCAGGTTCAATCACTGCTAACAAACAACTAAGTGCACAACACTTTCCTTAAAATTTATCACAAAATCAATTACGTAATGCCAGTTAGACACTGGGGTGTGGTGAGAATTCTGAGATAACACAAAGTAAAAAAGAAGGGAAAAAGAAAATAAGAAAATGGCCCATGCAGGTCTCGAACCTGCGACCTTCGCGTTATTAGCACGACGCTCTAACCAACTGAGCTAATAGGCCAATTGATAAACGAATGCTTGTGTTATATAAAATACTTTTATTAAACTAATTTTACTTCTGCGAACTTCTAACTTCTAAGCTTTGACTTATTATTGGTTAAATTATTTTTTAATACTTTAAATATTGGTATATTTCAGTATTTCCGAAATTTTTCAATAAATTGAATATTTATTAAATATATTAATCCAATCTAAAAAATTATTTATTACTCTTAAATTAACAAATGACATTTAATTATTTTATTAATACATAGTTAAGTATATTACTTTATGACACTATCAAAATTAACTCTAAATAGTATTAGTCAAAAGTTACATAATAACTTTTAAAAAAATGTTGAAAAATCAATTTCAACCCAAATCAATTTTAAAAGCCCTCGTGTTAATTATTAGCATGATATTCTGACGAAAAAAAAATACTTTTTAAAAATAAAATATTATAATAGTATATGAAATTTATGATGAAATTTGAGGATTTTTTTTTTAATTCAGCCAGTAAAAAGAACAACAAAAAAATTAAAAACATCATTAAATAAGAGCAAAACAAATACATAGTTTTTGGTATAACTATTTAATTATAAAAGACAGAACAAAACACTGTCTTCTACCTTGGGAGTCCTCTTCCTCCTGTTAGGGTTTTCGAAGTTGCAGTGATTTCATCATAATACGAACTTTGATTAATGCGTTTTCAGTAATCAAGTCTCTAAGAAGATCGCGATTCCCCCAAAGCTTATTTATTCTATCTGGCGGAATCCGCGCTGCGACACGGTACGATGTTTTGTTCCTTTTCCTTAATCGCATTGCGAACCTACTCGTACATTACAGATGCTCTCTTTTCATTCTGGGCCTGTTGAACTTTGTTCGCTTAGTGAGAATCTGCTTCAGGGTTCCTTGTTTTCTCTGCTTTTGAATTTTCGGTGTGATTGTTTCTCCTGGTGAATTGTACTGTGCGATGGGAATTAGCTAGGATAGGCATGGCCGTAATTTTGAATGGAGATGTGATTATTTTACTTATTACAGTGGCAATGGCGTATGTGGATGAGGATGGCTCTTCTGGCTCTGGTGAAGACGTGCATATGTTGGATGGACACAAGCGTCATCAGGTTGTTGTGCCGTCTGGTTCCGGTGGTCGGAAGCGGAGCCGCAAGGCTAACGGCGATGCCATTGTGGATGCCATGCTGGAGATTGCTGCTGCTTCAAAGATGAGGGCCAATGCAATTCTGAAGAATGAGGACAGGTTCTCCATAAGCAAGTGCATTAAGGTGTTGGATGAGTTGCAAGGTGTTGATGAACAGCTCTACTTTCTTGCCTTGGATTTGTTTGAGAACAACTCCAGTGCCCGTGAGATTTTCATCTCTCTCAAGGCTGAGAAGAGGTTGCCATGGTTGCAATGCAAGTTGAGTGCCCCCCATAGTTGAAATTGTTTGTGAAAGTGATTGGATTATTTTGTACAGTCAAGCAGGTTGAAGAGGGGATGTATATAGTTTTGGAATTTTGAATGTTAATTCCCCAATCCCATAATTTTAAGTTTATTGTTGGAATTGCTGTGTTATGCATAATGGGAAATTTGAAATGCTTTCTGAAAGTATGAAACAGATACATCAGAAATGCAAACAATGTTTGCCACATTCGTTATCTTTGTAGGTACACATCAGTCAGATGGAACTCATTCTTGTACCAGCTGTTGCTGGCTACTGTCACTGTAGCTGGTAGCTTGCACATTTAAGTTGCAGTTTATGCACTTTTTTTATCTTGTTTGGCAATGCTCTTCGTCAGACATATACTAAGGTTGTCCTTGATGATGACCAAGTTCGGAACTTTCCCTGAATACTATGCTTGTTTGGGCTCGTTATGTGCCCACGTCACGACTTTAACATTTGGATTGAATATTTTTTTTTTTTGACAAGGTGTTACCTTATTATAATTAAATGCAACTCAGATGATCGTTATGGCTGCTGTCATTCAGTGTGCTATTCGAAGATTTAGAAGGAAATAGACACGACTACATATGTTTATGTGGGTATGTTATGTTTAACGGTGTTTCTCTACTAACTTCAATGACAAAGCAATTCAAAATGGGAACTTTGTACTCTCGAAGAACAGCATGGAAGCAACTGATATTCACTCACAAATGGGAGCTAATCTTCCATGTAAGAATATATATCATGTAGAAATAAATATTTTAATATTATTTTTGTAACATTAGAATGATGGTTGCTTTTCTGGTATATTGCTTTTCGTGCAGTGGAATGACCATCTTTGATTCATTTTGTTTCTATTACTGCACTTTGTACAGGAAAGGTTATGTTTTTAACATCAAAGTTTTGCATACAACACAATGTACACGTCGCTGCTAAAGAGTCTGTTTAACAGAAAAATGTAAATTAAAATTTTATAAGATACAATGGACATAAACAGTTCTATAAGAAAAAAGAGAATTGTAACTTATAATTATTAGTTTAAGAATTAAAAATCAAATTTTAAAAAAGTGAATAAGAAATATTTTTTGCAAACTTGTTCATCCATAAGTTAATTTAACAAATAAAGAAATATTGATTTATTTATTTTTCACTAGCTAAAGTGTCTGTGGAGAAGTTTCTCAAAATATATATGCCAAATCTCGTTGAATACATAATGCCTTTTAATAATATTTCTTTTACACAGCAAACGTTTTTCCATTTTTTTAATCTTATTTCGTTTATTGTTGTCATAAAATATTTTCTGTGTTTTAATTTTCTTTTACTTAAATAGATTAAAATCAACATCCAAATGATTAAAATGTTGAAAAATTCTTGATGTCTTCCAATATTCCACTGAATTCAAAATGACATTTTCTAGTCCATCCATGGTTTTTTCTCACCAAATTTGAAAAATTTAAAAACCATTTGAAAATCAATACAAAATGGATTAAAGTTGCCATTTTCTACGAGTTATAAGAATATGATATATCATTGAGATTAAAATTAGACAAAAGTGATTAAATTACGTTTAGAATGGTGTAGATTTTTGGAAAAGGTTAGACATCATAAAATATATAATATAATTAGATATCTCAATTTGACTTATTGTTAACATATCGATCATACGACATTTCTAAACGAATCACACTACATTTCTAAACTAAGTTACTTTTATTGATACATTTAATAAAAAAATAATAATTCTAAAGTCCTCATACAAAGTAAATCAAGATATGAGATATTAATTTAAATGTCAAGCAAGTAACAATTTAAATACAACATAAACACGAAAGAAGTATTCATATTATATAAATTTAATGTCAACTTCCATTATTATATATATACTTAACATAGATGATGTGAAGGTTAACAAATATTATGGATATCATGTTGTGACTATATTATTCGATATGAATGAAGAGTTATATTCATTCGTATGAATGGTATTATTTAAAGAGATTAGACAATGATTGTGATACATTATTTAAAAGTTATGAATGATTATATGAGTTAAAAATAATCTATTTATTGACAATGATAATTAATAAGTACTTGAATATAATCTTTTTTCATGCATTACGTAGAAATTTATTATAACATATAATATATTTTTAGTCAATGGAGTGGATAAATATACTTGAAATGAGATATGTAGCAAATCTAGATATAATTTGATCTTATGATAAGTTACTTAGTACTCATAAAACTAATATTAATAAATTGTTCATACATACGAGTCAATAATTTCTTTCCAATAATATTCATTACGAATTAAAAAGAATAGTCAAATTAAAATCTATAACATTCTTGTTAGCAAAAATGATGTAACCAACCAACTAAGTGCAATGAGTAAGCTCAAGTCATAAAGGTACATCATCTACTTGCACAATATTTAAAATAAACATCTCTTATCTAACTTAGGCACATGATGCATTCTTCCTTAAATTTGAAAGGATTTAGGGTTAAATATGTTTTTAGTCCCTATACTTTGGGGCGATTTTGGGTTTAATCCTTTTTCAAACTAAGGTACAATTTAGTCTTTTAACTTTAGAAAACTCTGGTTTTAGTCCTTTTTACCATTTTTTTTTAACTTTATTTGCTGTTTCAAACGCGTTTCTCAGTTAATATTGAAGCAAAAATGTGTCAAACAGTGTAAACAATCCAAATGCTATAATGAAACGTGTTTGAAACAACAAATAAAGTTAAAAAAATTTGGTAAAAAAGACTAAAACCAGAGTTTTCTAAAGTTGAAGGACTAAATTGTACCTTAGTTTGAAAGATGGACTAAACCCAAAATCGTCCCAAAGTATAGGGACTAAAAACATATTTAACCCAAGGATTTATCAACTAAATGAAGTATTTAGAAAAAAAGAATCATCCACGAACCCAAAAGGTGAAAAGCCAAATGGACAAATGGAGGAAAGTAAATAACACATCACCTTAATAAGCTCTCCAAGATGAGAGTCCAAGTAAAGAAAATAAATCTCTTAATATATCAAAATCTCATAAAAATCTTATTTCATTTATATTATAGAGTGTTTCTTTATGAGAGAAAACCTTTATTTACAAGAAGAGAATAAAGGTTCAAGTAGATTTTCAAGATGGGTAAAAAGGTAAAACAATAATACAACTAAAACAAAATACCCATTAATGGTCAT
Organism: Vigna reflexopilosa; assembly: GCA_027742785.1. NCBI lineage: Eukaryota > Viridiplantae > Streptophyta > Magnoliopsida > Fabales > Fabaceae > Vigna > Vigna reflexopilosa. The sequence goes on from CM050917.1 coordinate 32,938,233, forward strand.
GAAATACAATAAGGAAGGTTAAAAAAAATTACAACTATTTCATTAATGAGGTGGCTAGGTTCATACATTAGCTTAATTACTTAAACAGTTGTGTCATTCATGTATATTTCTTTATTTCTTGAACAAATTAGAGTCTGCTAGATCATTCTAGAATATTTTCTACATATAAAAACAAAGATTTTCTATTTTTAATTGCAAAGAATGTTTTTTTTTCTAATATCTTTTTCAAGGTGTTTTAGTTTTCCTCTTGTCATCCTTCTTTGGTATGATCCCTTTATTTCTTCTTCCTCTTTTTTTTTTTTTGACATATTCCTTGTAAAGCCTCATTGAGGTGTCTCTTTTCCTTCCAATCCCTCGTTATCTCCTTAAAATGTCACCTATCATTTCATAGTCTCATCAACGCACATGTTTACTTCTATATTGTTTAGCTTTTGCAAAAGCAGTCCCTCGTCAACTCTTAATAAGTGTGCCTAAACATCATTTAATCTCATCACATCAAAGTTGACCTAAGTTAATGTATGTGTAAATTTGGTCCATGATTGACATATGTAATAATATTAACACACCCTCCAATATCACATAACATAACTAATGTGATTCCAACTGACACATCATCCGTGTCATTGATGTAACTATGTGCCCCAAAAAATCTATACATATCTATATTTTTTTTCGTGAGCAAGTATTCTAAAATTAAATTATTTTTTTATACTTTTATAGATAATCCACGTTGAAATACTTCTGTAAAGAAATGCCAGTGGGAGCGAAAATTTTCTGTTGACACCAACGGCAAGGACTTGAAGACAGCGGTGCAAGAGATGTAGGCGTAGGAATGATTTTTTAAAACAAAGATTAAGATACTTGTCTTTTACCATATGCAAAGGATGCAGGTATGAAATATAAGAATACCCAAACATTGTTCTTTTACAAAATTCTGCATAAATCAAGACAATTACAGTTAAAGGAAATATGATTATTATACAGACAAATGTTATCGTACTTCAAAACGTATTATATAATTTCTCCAGAATGTAAAATTGTTAGTTTGGAAAAAAATTCCTATCTTTTTTTTAAAAAAATAAAATCAATTTCTCCAATAGATTAAATTAACTTATAGAACTTAACAACACAAATTTAATGAGTACAATAAGTTGACACAATTCACTGGTAAAAAACAGTATTTTATACATAAACCAATTTCAACTGATTAAAAAATTACATAAATTTCTTCTTGTTTTTCCTTTGTAAAAAAATGTTTATAAAAAATTGTCTAAACAGTTAGTCAACTCAGACCAAGATTTTTTTTCTTTAAATAGAAACTGTAACAGATACAATGTATAAACTCGATTTATCGAGTGTCACAGTTAAACCCTTGAACTTCTAAGAAACAGCAAGAGCAAAAGTTGCAGTAAGGTAGGCATGAACTGAGAAAAACTACAATGTATAAATATTTGTTTATTGAGTTACACGACACAATATCTTTCTAAATAGGCATTATATATCATCCCACTATCGGGCCAAAAAAACATAAAAGGAGGTTTACAAACTCACCCATCCCCCACCTCCTCCCCAAACTACGGCAAATTAATTCATTGACAAGAAATGCACCCGTGCCAGGGTATATTCCTTTCCAGCAATCCAGACCCCAGTCTGCGACCATTGTACATCTTCCCAGTCCAAATTTTCCTCCAGTACCTGGACAGCAAGAAGTTCAGAGTTTCAATTATGATACAATGGAAAAGTTTAAATATGCATTCTACACGTACTTTGAGTAGCATGGCAATTGTAATTATTGTGAATTTGCATAAGGAATTGAAGAAAGCCAAACAAGGACCAAGAGAGGAAAGACTACCCGAGATCACCAAGTGAACTGAACCACATAGTGCTTATAAAATTCAAAAGTATCGAGTTAACAATAGGCCAACATAAAAAGGCTTTCTGTGTTATAGAGAAACTGAAACAAGAGAGCGGGTATGCAGCATGCATACTGACTTTGAAAACAGAAGACTAGTGACTGGAGGAGATCTTAACACCCCTGGGCCCCAACGTCAAACCCCAATGGCTGGAGGCCACTAACAGCAAACAATTATCTATAACATCAATGGAACTCACAAAAGGAGAGAAGGAAAAATTCTGAAGACATTGTTCAACACGCCAGTTAAAATAAATGAAAAGTGATTTAAAAATACCTCAACATATTCAAGAGGCAGAGGGATGCCAATTGTACGCATCACTTTCTGTGGCAGGGGTTTCTTACAACGAGACCAACGGAAAGCGTCAATCAAGATACTCTCACAATCATTCTTTTCACCATTTGCAGAATGCGCATGGTGATTTTGAGACTTTTCTGAGGCAGGGTCATGCAACTGAGTTACTGGTGTAGCCTTGACCATCTTCTCTCCAGCAAAGCAAAGTTCGTATCTAAAAATAAACGAATCATTATTAGAAGAGCACCAAGAAATCAGACTTTCTAGAAGATCTTCAAACGGAATAATACTTTTCAAGATCATCATCGTGGATTCTTCAAAATTTCACAATTTAAAAGTCAGTATGATAAAAAACATGACTTGTACACGAAAATAACACTGATATGAGCGAAATTTCATCCAATATGGTTTTGCATTTTCAAGTACATTCCTGTTGCATGTGACATTTAAGTATTTAACAATTACTGCAGTGACAGTTGAAATCCAGATACCAATTTAGCACAACTTCCATATCAAAAATACCTGGACAAATGTGTCTCCAAATACAAAACTTCTCCCTTCTTCAGACGAGCAGATGTGTAGAGTGGCCTTTTTAAACCCTTGTCAGCAACAATACTTATACTGTATTTGATCCTGACATTAGCAGAATTATAACTTAAGTTATAATTACGAGTATAGATAGTAGGTTTATATAGTAATCACAGTAAGCTGAAAAATATGTTGGATGTGAGGTTTCTAATTTAGTAAAAGAAATATAGCAATTTAGTCCACGTTACCTAAGGCTCAGATATTTTCAAATTTTACAAAAAAAAAAAAGTATTAGTTTCTATTATTTCTATATAAACACATTACAAAATTAGGTTAAACACTTTGCCAACAAAAACTTGATAATTGTGTTTTTCGTAATGATTATTGAACATGTATTCTAGGTTTTTGGACTTTTATCATAAAAAAATGCTTGCTTTAAAGTTTTTCTTTTTATTTTAACATTGTTAATAAATGAAACAATTTTGATGGTTTGTTGAAAGTGTGGGATAGAATAGGTTAAATTAGGTCAAGAGATAAGTTTTCAAAGGACAATATAAAAAAAAATTCTGAAAAAAAGAAACTCATTAATGCCTTTAATTTAGGTCCAATAGAATTCTTATAAATGAAGATCTAAGGAGAAGTGCTACATAGCTTCTGGTGGGAAAAAAAGATCCTAAATTCTTAGAACCACGACTGAAAAACATATCTACAAGCATTCGTTCTGAATCAACTTTCGGTGTCAGAAATTACCCTCAAGTGAGAACGGGAGTAACTATTTTTCATTTTCGTTAGAATTAGATGTATCGAGATCCACTCATGTAAACATTTGATTTTGAATTCATCAAAGGTTTGTTTCAATTATATTGTTTTCCTCTATAACTACTGTTTATACGGGATTTAATTGACATTTAAAAATGCTTTTAAATCTGGGATATTGGGAATAACACCTAACTGAAATTAATACTAACATCTTTATATTATAATGTTGATTGATTGATTATAATCTCTTGCAAATTATACTTAATCAATTTAGGTTCACTTACTAAAGGAAATGATATTTGAATGAATTAGTGAGTTAATTATATCATTACGGGTGGTTATTTGAAATTCAACCCTAACATCTTTATATTATAATTTATCACATAACATTGTTTCCCTCTGTCTACCAATTGTTCAACAACCTTTTCAATTCAAAGTTTGATTCTTTTATCTTTATCTCTTAAGTAATTACTATTTGAATAATAATTACTATTTGAATAATCTAATGAGCTGATAATATGATTGAGATTTACCAAGATAAGCTATTTTAAGTAATTGACATTGGGTGGTTTTGAGAAATTCAACCATGAGATCTTCATGTTATAGTTTATCACACCACATCCTCTCAATTTGTTCAAGAACATTCTCAGTTCAGAGTTTGATTTCTTTATCTCTTATCTTTTTATCTTTACTTTTATATTTTTATCTTTCAGTATTCGTTTAAATTTTAATTAAAACAATATATTTACTTTTGCAGAAACTAATATATAAACATTTTATAACTTAAGTACTGCAATGATCCCTTGAGATTAGATAGTCAAAAATGAAAATTTATTTTACTACTTGTGAACTTAGGATCGTTTGTCAAAATCCTTAACACGTACCAGGGTTCATTGCAGAGATTGTACTGTATTGTGACTTCTCGAACAAATCTTTGTTGCCGCAATGCATTCTGAAAAATAATAGACACAACGGTAATAGCTGCTTTCTGTATATAGCAACCCATAGAAAGCTAACTCCCCGGAATATGCAAAAGAAAACAGATCCACTACAAAAACAAGAGTAGTTTGGGTTTCCACTATCTGATATCGCCTATTCCCCAACTTCAAGGAGGAAAAAAATACATCAATTTTAGAAAGCAGAGCAATGTACAATTACTGAAGCAAGAAAATAGAATTTAATCAATTTAATTATTGAACAGGCAATACGACAGAAATTAAAACAACAACACCTTAACTCAAAAAGGGCCATGTAGGGTAGAAAAAGAAATGAATAAAACGAAATTGTTAAAATACATTGCACGAGTCAGAAAGTTTATATATGGCCACGGCAGAAACAAAATATTAAGCAAACAAAAAAATTAAAATCAAACTACCCAACACAAATAAAGTAGGCATGGATCATAATCTAAAATTATAACTACTGATTAAATTTTGTGGTCAGTTTTCTTTTTTTTATTATAAGATAATGGACAAACCGAAGCTGCAGCCCTGGTAGTCATCGTCCTCTCAACAGTCACTGGAGCAAGGGTGGGTTCAATAGTTGATGTATGTGTAAGGCAAGGTTCAAGATCAATAGTTCCACCTCCTTTCTGAAGAGCCACAAAATGAACAGTTAAAAGTTTTAATATTGATAGGTACCAGGTTTAACCAGTAAAAAATATTTAGATATTTCCATGTAAGTGTTTGCACAAAGAAGCAGATGTCAATGGTAGACGTACAAACCCATTTAAACTCAAGAACTTCTTCCACCAAAATAATATCCTCATTAGGAAGTTTAACGTGTTATAAAACCAGAACTAAAGCATTCAAACAAAACTCGGATTCTCTAGAAACAGAAGAGATCCAATTTAATAAATGGAAAATAATGAAGTAGATTACATGACAACATTAAACATATGAAACTACAACGACTCAGATAACTTCATGAGGTGAAAATTGCAAAGGACAAAAGGAGACTTTGCAGGGATTCTGATACTACCTTCACGATGCAACACCGTTCAACTCTATAACTACAGCCAATCGCTGCACCCCAAGCTCGGGAACGTACATTGTTTCTCAGTGTAGAAATATAGCCTGATATTACATACATAATTACCATCATTAGATTATTCAAATGAAGCTTCAAAAGAAAACAGTATCCATAGCCACAAAAACAAAAAGGAAACTAAAAAACTAACAATTGGCTAAATTGCCTGCCACAAGATAAACAATTATATAAAATTCCAACAAAATAATTATGCACATGTAATTAAATGAGTTTCAAGAAGGTGCTACCCCAAAAGAGATTTCAGTTCACAAGAATCAAGTCCGACCCCAAAAGAGATTTCAGTTCACAAGAATCAAGTCCAACCCCAAAAAAAATTCCCAGAGCCATTGCAGATTTGAATTTGACAATAAACAGTTCTAAAGGGTACGGGAGTAAAATTTGAGGGGACGAAGGTGACAATTCGGCTTCATTGTTCTAGAATTTAGAACCATATTTAATTATTTGAAAAAAACAACTCAATCATAAACCTTTTAAAACAATTTAATAACAAACTAAAGTTCAACCAGGAGATTTTAAATACTCATAACGTGAGCAAAACTTGTCGAGAAGCAACCTAGAATCTAGATCTAAATATTTTATCTAAAAGGCCATTTTTAGGGAACACGATGGTTTTGGAAAATAGTAAAGACACGCAGTAAGGACATACAATCTTGAGGAGGTAGCACACGAACAGTCACACGCAACTCTTGTATGGCCATAGGAGGTGGAGATGCTGTTGGGCGACAGTAACCTGTATGCATGAGAACTGTGCAGGTGCAAAAAAATTGTAATATCCATACTATTGTCAGCAAGTGGCCTGTCAGTTATAAGAAAATTCTAATGCATATGCTTTATAAAGATTCATACCAGCAACAAGATCTGAATCATACGTGTACACATCAGTCCCCCAAAGCTGGCCACCTCTGACCTGAATATAATATTGTAATTCTCAAGACATGGATAGCATCTATAGAAAGTAAATAGTATCCTATTTTAGATTTAAAATTGTACAGAAGAAAGGGCAAAGAAGCAAAAGAAAAACTCATTTCACCAAAAACATTAACATCAAACAAAATGCTCCCAGATCCACAAAAGCAGATGGAAAAGAAAAAGGGATTACAAGTAAGAAGGAAAAAAAACACTTCAACATTCTTTACTTTAATGCTTTTATGCATCAGCTTTTCTTCCATGTCTAGAAATACAAATCAGTCATGTATATTATTTTATCAAAATGGCTAATTAAATGTCTCTATTTCAAAAATATCTGTCACTCAAGGTTTTGCACAAGAATATCCCAATCAATGCTCCCAACCCCATTGATGATCCCCAATGTTCTCTCATACCACACAGTGGAGATATGAAAAGACAAAAATTATAGGGCAATCCAATGCACGAGGCTCCAACCTTGTGGGGTTTAGGAAGGGCAGATGGATGTACCCTTATTCCCACAAGCAGAGGCTGTTGTCACGGTCTGAACCCAGAAGATCAAGGACAGCAAGCTTGCCATTGGGATAAGGCTTTTGCCCTCATATAAAAGGACAATGATCAAATTCAAGGAAAGATATTCAACACCTTCTTGGTTTTCTAAAGAAACGAACAAAATGACATATTTTTCAGATACAACATATATTTTGAAATAAATAGACTGTTAAGAAGTTATTTTCCTTCATCAATTTGAAATTAGGGCCAAAATACTTCCCCCTTAATCAGCTTTCCTAACCCATTTCTCATATGGTATTGGAGCCTATCTACTCATAAATGAGTTAGGCCACCTATAGATGTCCAGCCGTGCAAACATACACACTCAATATGTCGGCACTTGGTATTGGGTGGGGGTTGTTAAGATGTCCAACATTGACTAAGAATATGACCAAAATAAATAAGGGTTAAGCTAGCTTTTGGAATCGAGTTAGGCCTAATCCATTTTTGATAGAAAAACATCCTAAAGTTATTGTTAAACAAAAAAAATAATTCATTCACTTTAAAAAGCATGATTTTCAAAATATAATCTTCATTCCAAACTATAATGCATATATTAGTTTTCAATAATGCTACCAGAAGTCACCCAGTCTCAGATGTCAATAATAAAAGCTAAAAAGTGAAAGCTTGTTGCTCAGTTCAGCCCCATGGACAAACTCTATCGTATCAACTATAGTTCAAAGGAATTTCAACTAGGCTTGGCTCAATAGTTATTCACAGATGGCCAGACTGGATTTAGAAGTGTTGGAAGTCTCCTCATCAACTAAAGACAATTTAGAATATATATGTGGATGCAAACTTCACCTTATAAGGCAGTTTTATAGGATTGAATTAAGCTTAAAGTCCATTTCTTAAGATGGTATCAGAGTCATGAGTTAGAGTCTATCCTAACGAGATTTGTGTTTATTAAACATATCATTTCACTCGTTATCGAGCCGCTATCAAACCACCCAGTAATATCTAATTCCATTCATGAAATGTATATACCTCGACATTATGAGGGTTTTGAAAGTCCTACATCGACTAGAGATAAGGCCCATTTAGAGTATATATGTTGGTGTAAAACTCACCTTACAAGCCGGTTTTATGAGGTGAGGTTAGGTTTCAAGTCCACTTCTTAACAAGAAGAAGTCCTTTTTTTGGGCCAAATCAGCCACACTGATCCAGTTTTCAATAATGCATTACTAGTTTCTTTCTCCAAAAGGAAGGTTAATTTTTATCTGAAGGCTGAGGCATATAGTGGTATAGTTGAAAAACCAGGTACCCTAATCACCATCAATCTTTCAACTGCTCAGTGTAATAAAAACATGCTATAGGATAGAAGTACAGGAAGGCTTGCATATTGAAAACAATTCAAGATCAATAGAAAAGTTCAGGCCTGCAATTGTTTGGTTGTAAAAATACTCTAGCAAGCAAAAGCAAGGGTTTTTTTAACTCTTAATCTTTTAAGGACATCTATAAGTTAGGGCATCGTCACTTGACCAAAAAAAATCACAGTCTCACATACAGACAGGTGTTACTATGGAAGAAGCAGAATATTTGAATAAATCAAGAGGTACCAGATAATTGGCAGAATATGGATATTGATGTCTCAGAGCATCCTGGATGAATAGACAAACAACATTTTAAAAATTTTCAACTCTAAAGTTTAACAGGCTAGATTAGATCATGAAAGAATTAGAAACAATGTTATTTAAGAAAATTGACAGCTAAATTTGCAAAAAAAAAAAACAATTAAGGAACTAGGAGGATTCAGAATCCCAATTTTAGAACTAAATTTAAATTAAGGCTTCTAAACACCAAAGTAATGGCCCAAATAGTTATTTAGTTGGGGGGGATTTATCACAGTTATGCTCAAGTATTACAACATCTATAGCTTAAACAATTTCCAAAGAGTAGAACATACATTATTCTATTTAAAAGGGGGAGATAACTCAACTTTATCAAATAAATTGAACCACTTCTGAATAAGCAATTACTTTAAAGATAATACAATATAACAATGATACCCAATACCATAGTAAACAGCAATTCATATATGGTCAACACCTTGACCATCGCAATAGTAAACCAATCATTTATATTGTTTCTTTTACAAAGTATATACAAACTAGAAAATAGTTTATGTAATCCTTACTTTCTTCAGGAACAAAGGGCAACAATGACCTTTCAGAAACTCAACTAACATAAATTTCAAAAGTTTGTGTTAAAAAATAGAGAATAGGACCTTTGAATATTGAAGTGAAACCATATCAAAGAGCAGATATGAGCATTTACAACTTCTCAACAAGCCAGCTCTGTATAAAGGCATCCAATAGTTTCCAGAATGAACATGATAATTGGGGAAAATAGCTAACTAAAGTTCAAGTCACAGTTACAGGGATCCATATGGTAGTAGCAAAAGGTTGAATGAAAAAAAGTTAAAACCAATATTTTAATATTTCAACAATTTTATGTTAATGGAAAGAAGGAATCTGCAAGATGTAAAAAAATACACTTTCTTTCATGGTGTGATGTACAAGTATACAAACATCAGATATGCAAAAAATAAGTCAGGAGAAAACCAAAAACAACAAATATTTAAAATTTATTTTGCAGAAAATAAGCAGGAAGAATAATAGTCATTCTTACAAAAAAAAATGAAGACATGCATTATTCAATTTTATAAAATGAAAAAGAAAAAAAAAAAAAACTTACTTGGCGGTTTGTAGCCGTGACATGTTCAGATGGTATCCGAATTTCCAGAGTCGGGCCATTATTAGAGCTTTCACCATTTTTTTCTATTTGAGATTGAGATGATTCATATTCCTTCCACAATTTTATCAGCTCTTGCATGCTTTCACCAACTTTGTAAACAACAGAAGAAACTTCTATTTTACCTGAAATACAATAAATTATATATAGTGGACATGCAAAGGAAAGTCCCAGAAACATCAAACTCTAACTTTCTCAATTCCATAGACATATAGTATCATGTACCAACAACAGACTAGTAGTAACTAATGACAACTTCACATCAAATAACAAAGTAAGAAATAAGTGTAATCGAAATGCATAAATATGAAAGAAGAGAATAAATCAAAAAATATAAAGGAAAGGGTTAATAATAGCAATCTGCTAAAACCTGCATTATTTCATGAAGGTACAAATTTGGTAGTCTTACATTAAATCAAGCCAGTGAAACAAAATGACGCCATACCTTGAGACCTGCAAAACATATAGCAAGATGTAATCACTAAAAAGAAAAATATAGTATGAAAGACCTTAACTAAAAACACCATAAAAATAGGTTTCAATCAATTGAGACAGATTTTCTAACAAATAGAATTATGAAGCCTCAACTTCTATAGCTGAAACAAATGGTTTAAATTAAAATTAAACCAAGAGAGGTAGAGGAAGAAAGTACCCATCATTGTCTTGGGCACGGGATCTGAAACGAGGCTCCCGGTTAGGCACCTGAGGGCTCCCTCTAGATCGTTGTATCCTCTTACGGTGCTGACTGCTGTAATTATAGGCCTCTCTCTCCTTCTCCATCATCCCTTCTCCATCAGCACACCCATCATTTGATTCCTTGTCAAGGCACCTACTTCGCTTATCAGACTTGTCTCCTTCTAAATCAGCCTCCCTTTCTTTTCTCTTCTCTCTAGCTTCTCTATCTACATTTTTCCAGCTATCAACATCCTTTTGTTTCTGCTGCTCTGGTAACAGAGTTCCATGTTCAGGAAGTTTTGCCAATCCATCAGCAGGTTCCTTCTCGTTATTTGAAACCTCTTTCTCCATTCCATTCCACAATTCCCTCTTCATTTGATCTTTTTCCCTCTCTTTTAAATTTTCTTTCTCTTTCGGAAGATCTTTTTTCTCCCTCTCTAACCTTTCTACATCTCTATCTTCCTTGGCAGGTTCTTTGCAGTCAATAATACAACTGCTAACTTGTGTACTATTTTTACGATCACTTCTTTCTTTTTCCCTGTCTCCCCAGTCCCGATGCTTTGCATCCTTCCTCTTTCTATCTTTCTCTTTAGTTCTGTCATCACCTTTAGGATCAACTTTGTTCTCTGCAACAGCTTCATGAGCTTCCACGTAATCCCTTTCTTCAGTTGTTGAACTCTCCTTCCCAACCTCAACTGAACCTTGTGTATTTCCACGTGACATTTGCCATGTGTCCAAACTCCCACTAGGAGCATCAGAATATCTTTTTCCTCGATGGTACTCTTTTAAATCTTTCCAATTCACGTGGATGCTAACCACATTATAACCATCTTTATCTGTCTTGATGTCACCTTTCAGATCACTATGACTATCTCGATCATGCCTAATATCCTTGCTGTCATCTCCTTTACCTTCTACACGTACATCCTTTTCACTCTTAGCACTTGGAGGATCCCTTCTTGCTTCACCATACAACTCCTTCTTTTCCGTCTTTGCATCACGATTCTCAAACCGGATGTCTCTAATATCCTTGGCATCCCTTGATTCTGTCCTGCTCTCAGGACCAGTAGGATGATCTGCATGAGAGTCATTTAAAGATGATGACATCCGATACACAGGATGAAGAGGAGATCGTTTATCTGCATCACGAAATTCAGTTCGAGGTGCTTTTGCCACTCGTGAGTCCTGATTTATATCATAAGGCCTGTGGTACTCATTTGAAACTGATGATGAAACCAACTTCGAATATGTCAAATCTTCATGCGGGTGCTTCGGAGATGGATGAACAGACTCTTCATGGGATCTCTTAGGTGCGCCACTCATAATGAAAAGCCAACAGAGTCATAAAACATAAAGCGAAAGAATCTGGCAGCCAAGACAATCCCTGCCTCAGCAGCCCGTTCGCTGTACGAAACTCAGTAACTGTACGGCAGCAAAAAAATAAAGTTTAGGAACCACGCAAGGCCACATCAATTTTCACAAGCACTCAAAATGATTATACAACAAATGCATCACCAACACTGAAACACACAATGGCAACATTCAAACCTAACACAAACCAAAGGTGACGAGGGAGACAGTAATTGATGCATCATCCCGATATATTCGGCACCAAATCAAATTAACAGCGCATAAAGCAAATATTAAGTCCAATTTGAAAATTTCAAATTGCTTCTTAGACACCGCAGGTACATACATGCAGTTCAAGTACGATCAGAAACAACGGTATAATAAGCGTACGAACTAAGCAAAAGAAAAAACTGTAGAATACAATTAACAATGAGTGAAAACTAAAAATATAGCAGTAACAGATCTCGAAAATAATTAAATACGAGTAAAGCATACGCAAAGAAAGACCGAACCTGGAATAAACAAAAGCAATGTTTCCCCCAACGAGATGAACGAGAGAGGCAATTGAACGTAATATGCTAAGCAACGAATGCAGAAGAATGACGAAACAGCCCTACTCGTAGTGGTGACGTTACAAGGAACAGCAGGGAAGAAAGAAGAAAAAGAGTGATCGAAGGAAGAATTGCGAAAATTGGAAAATAAAACCCTAGAAATTGTGGTTGGTTTGGTTGACCTTAGGATGCGTTGGGGATGAGAGTGGTGAGACCCTCTTTCTCTTTGTTCTGCTACGTTGGGTCTGTCTCCTTCGCTCTGTCTATGCTTTTGCGGAGGCTGCGTGAAATGTTCGCTGTCGTTTAAAAAGCATGTAAATTGTAATGTTAATATGTGTGATTTAATTGCAATTTATCTCTCTCTTTTTTACTCTGTAATTGCGTGTCTTGTATTGTGTGCTATCCACCCAAGAGTTCCGAAACACAGGCCGCAGCTCATGCCCATAGTTCAAATGTTAATTCTGTGCCCAATCTACCCTTTCCAACATGCAACTCTTTAGGGGAAATTCCACTTAATATATAATAATTACAGTATTTGATTTTTTAGTTGTATATTTCAGAATTTAATTCTCGCATTTTTTTCAAGTTGAGTTACATTCAATGTGATGTTAAATAAGATGATAAAAATTCAACCCCGTTTTAGTGAAGATATAAAAATAATTAAATTTATTACAAAGAAGGTAAATCTTTATTCGAAAAATAAAGAAAATATGAGTATTATTTTATTACAAAAATATAAAATGTAAGTTCTTATAAGATATGTTAAAATGCTCACTTATCATAGATTTTAGCCAAATTAAGTAGAAAAAAATCAGTTTTAAAATATGGGTCAAACTAAATTTGGTTTATTTAAGTTGTAGATTAAATCTTTGCTATCATATTTTTGACATTTTTTTAAGTAAGTTTTTATTATAATTATTTATTGTGGAGTGATTATTTGATTTTTTTTAAAGATTATAATGTTATTAAAAAATATTTTAATAGTCCGAATATTTAATTTATTTGTTTTTCAAAAATCATGTATATGAACATTTTAATTTTTAACAACCGTTTTTATAATAAGATAGGTAAATAATTTTATTATAGTTATAAAATATGCAAAATGAGTAATTTATTTTATTATAATAAAATAAAATAGAAAAAAAAAATTAATTAGTCAACTCATCAATAAAAAATACTAAAATTAAATTAATTCATTTTTAATTAAGGAGTCAACTCATATCAACTAAATTAACTCATCTTAAAATACTTAATTTCTATAAAAAATAAAAATGAGTATCATTTTAAAATAACTTAAAATATTTATAAAATATACATTTAAATTTATTATTTTTTATTATTTAACTATAATTAATGTCTGGAAAAATATATATATATATATATATATATAATATTAAAATTAACTGACAAATTAATTAGGTTACATGAGTTATTTGAAATATTATAATAGATGTAAATATGAATTAATAAGATATAAAGATGTATTTATATTAGCATAAAATAAAGATAAAATAAAATCTAACTTGGTTGAAGTAGTATAAAAAAGATATTAGAGTTTTGTCTCTCATAATAAAAATTGTGAATGGAGAAAGAAAAACAAAGAGATAAATTGAGAAAAAATGAGGTTGAAGAAGAGAGATTGAAGAACACATTATCATTTTATCTCTCGTTGATGAAATTTAGTATCCTATTATGATTTGTGTGTATGAATGTGTGAGAATTATGAATCTTAAGATCCAATAATGGTTTTCTGGAATGAAGTAGGAACAAAGAGAAACTACAAATTAATTTACATGTGGTATGAAAGCACATATTATATTTATGATTATCCTTTTCATAAAGAGATATATGGATGAGGCTTGCTATGTGATAGGAATAGAAATTAGAAAGCATATATTAAAAAGGTTTTAAAGAGATTCAAAATGGATAAATGTTTAACATTTTCTGTTCCAATACAAAAAAGAGACAAATTTAATCTCATGAAATGTCCAAAGAATGATTTGGAACAGAAAAGGATGGAAGATATCTCTTATGTATTTGTTGTGGGCAGTTTGATGTACACTCAAACATGTATGAGGCCAAATATTAGTTTTGTAGTTGGCATACTTGGTAGACACTAGAATAATTCAGATTTGGATCATTGAAAAACTGTAAATAAAGTTTTAAAATATTTACAAGGAATAAAACATCACATGCTTACTTGTAGGAAATATATAGAATCAAACTTTGTTGACTGTATGGATACAAGAAAGTTTACATTTGGTTGTGTGTATTTTTAGCTAAAAGAGCAAATTCATGGAAAAGTGTAAAGCATTCCATCATTGTTGTATCCACCATGAAAGTTGAATTTGTGGGATGCTTTGAGGTCACGATTCAGGCTAATTGGTTGATGAATTTATTTCAAGACTTAGAGTAGTCGACAATAGTGTCAAGTTGCTGGGAATTTATCGTGATGGTTCTAAATTAGTTTTATTTTCTATTAACAAAAAGTATTTCAAAGGTGTTAAGCATATGGAATCGAAATACTTTGTCGTTAAATAAGAAGTCTACAAACTCAGAGTGTCAATAGAAAATATTAATACTAATCTTATGATTGTTGAACCTTTGACAAAAGGGTTATTGTCCAAATTGTTTGTTGACCATGTAAAGAATATGGACATTATTATATCTACTAGTGAATGTTTAGTGTTAATGTTATTAATGCTTATGTGACACCCCAAGCTCTTTGAGATATAAGTTTCTAAAATTTATATTTTCTTCTTTATGTTTATGCATGCATGGAACCAATTTATGTAAGGTTATTTAATGTGACATCATATAAGTTAAGTAGAAGAATGTTAGAATTAATTGACAAATTAATTTTATTATGTAACTCATTTGAAATATTATGATGAGTTCAAATGTCATTTAATAAGATACAAGGACCTATTATGGGAAATTATAATAAAATAAAAAAAACTCAACTTGATGGAAGTTAATTTAAAAAAGGATTAAGGTTATGTCTCTAGTCATAATAATTTTTCAAAGTAAGTGTTGCTTGCAAAACTAACGACAAGTGCATCAGTCGTAGCGTAGCAAGTGATAAATATCGTTCTCTCCCAAAAGACTTGTGGAACACATGACAACTCTTCATTTCATAACTCAATTAGACATCAAAGTGTAAAAAAAACACAAGAAACTCTTTTTGGTATTTATATCAGGTGTGCCAGGAATTTAATATAGAGTATTGACAATTTGATAAGACTATAATTCTTCCACTTCATTCCCATGCATTCAGAAACATTTCAATTTCATCTATTAGGTGTTCAATTTTAGTTCTAGGTTCAAATTATGGCCAATCCAAAGCAAACATTAAGCATAAAAATTGAATACTAACATGAATTGAAAAAACATATATCATTAACATCACAAAATACATAAGAATTCCATGTTTTACTACCAATCTCAACAAATAGGAAAAGTCCTCCATGATGGAGAACTCAGGGTTCTACAAATTTGAAGAGATAAGGAAGAAATTGAAACCATAGAGAGGTGCACAACCTTTCCCAAAGTTCTTTGCAGTTACTCCATGCTCCAATTGTGCTTTCTCTTCGCATCTCCATCTCCAATTCGTGACCCATCTTCTTCCTCAACTCAAAAGGGGTAAAATTACCATCAATGAAGCTTAAAGCTCATAAAGGAGAAGGGAGAGCTTCCCAGTACCCCAAATAACCTCTAAGAGTCTTTCCCAGACACTCTAGGTGAAGAATTAAGTGTAGAAGGACAATAATCCACAAAACCTAGCAAGAAACATGTTTAAATAACCTATTTTGACATCTTAGCAACGCCACCGCTCAAGCCCCCTTTTGGGGCACTCAATGCCATTCTTTTCGACATTTTGGCGCTTAAGCTGCTCCTTTTGGGGCATTGAACGTCATTGCACCTGGTCCTGTTGCACCCAGACCCCCTTTCTGGGGCCCTCAAGCCCCCTTTCTGAGGCACTCAACCCCATTGCACCTGCCCTGTCACGCTTAGGCCCTCTCAACCCCCTAGCACTTTGACAACATTTTGAAATTTAAACACTTATATGATTTCAAAGGCGTCCAACATGAGTGTTTGCTTCAAATTGATATTTTCTTGTCCCAAAACATATTCCCTTAAGTTTTTGCTTGTTTTCGTCTAGAAGTAAAAACAAACATATACTAACGAAAATATGAAAGCACACTAAACTTAAGGATAAGACAAGATAAAAACTATGAATGAATTGATTTATTCACCAAAATACATATACAAAAACACGTACAATCAACCGTTATCATTAAGTCATCAATAAAATATCGGAGAAAGAAAGACAAATAAATAGATATTATTACACCACCTAAACAAATATTAAGATAACAAATTTATGAATCATATAATTTATATATAACTCAACTTTTTTATTTTTATTCATCACATTTATATTCTTAATTATATTTATTTAAATGTAAGTCTCTTTTATTAGTTCTGGATGTGACTTATTAATTACCATAATAAAATATGTTTATCCAAAATTACTCTTAAAAATATTTTTTACACAAAGAATTTACAAATTATTCTTAACTATGTAATTCTTTTGAATTGGGCACCAAGACAAATCAAGTTTTGATTTTGATATCACTCTTGCCACTACCACACCAAAATATTTTTTATTTTGATACCACTATCGCCACTAGCAGACTAAAATATATAGTTCATAATCAAATATAACTACTTTTATATAAAAGCACAACAACTCGAACATCATAATCATGACCAGTGTAGAATATATGTGAATAGTTATCTCTCAATAATTATCTCAATATAAATCAAATTAACAACTTTTACTTTCATACTACAAAATAAATATTAACAAAAGAGATAAAAGGACAAAAACATATGTAATTATTTCATCCTTTTAATAAATTAAGATTGTATTAAAGATTGTATGATTTTTTTAGAATAAAATTTTCCAAACATATGAAATGGTTTCTATAAAAAAAGAATTTTAAAATAGTTTTTTAAAACATATAAAATATTTTTCAAACAAACTTTTTAGAAGACATATAGTATTTTCCAAAAAGAAAATTTATATAATGAAATTTTCAAAACAATTTTCTTTTAAAACATGAGTTACTTTTAAAACTTAACATTTAATTTATTTTTTCTTCCTTTCATGCATTTACAAAAAAAACTCTCTTTAGATATAATAACAGGTCGGTAATATATATTTATTACCTGACTTACAGCAAAAACAAATTTCTCTATTACTTATTTATGATATTCATTTAAAAAATATTTGTAAGTATTTTAAAACTCATGTATATTTGTAGATATATATGTAAATATTTTAAAAAAATATATTTTATAAATTTTTAAAATAAAATTTAAATAAAATTATAAAATATAATATAAATTAAATTAAATATAAATTAAATTTATCAAATATAAATTAATTTTAACTTTAGTTAAATTAAATTTAATAAAATATAGATTATATTTTTATTTTTATGTAAACGAGTAATACTTATATCCTGTTTATAAATAATTATTAAAATATCCATTATCTAAACTCGCATGTAATAAATATTCTAGATACCAATTATCAATTATGAATTTTATCTACGAATTCTTATAAACACCAATACTTTTGTCATTAGCTCTAAAAACTAAAAGAGTGCATGTAGTAATAATAAAAGTGTAAGAAGCAAAAGGCATGGTGTTATTAAATACCAAAAGCCCGAACCCAGAAAGTCAGAAAGCACGGCAGCACTACCACTAGTGGAGGTAGCTTGGAACTCTAAAACCCTTGCCACGTCTTCCCCCAACGAACATCTCTGTTCCTCCACCTATGGCTTCCAGGTACATCTAATTTCTTATTTCTCTCTGATTTTCATTGAAAACCGAACGAACATCTCCAAAGGTTATGCCAAAAAGCCAAGCTTTGACGCTCTCACCCAATAAAGTCATAATCTTTCTGTCATTGTTACTGAACAATGCTTTACCCATTTGCCACTAAACACAGAACGTGTTTCTGTCTGTGAACAACTCATTCTTTTTCTATCTGTCTGCACAGGCGTTTGAGGGCATTCAATCGGTGGATGAAATCGAAGGGTTTCCAGTGGAGCGATGCATTGGAGTTTGTGGATACACCTGGCGAGGGAATAGCGGTGAGAGCTTTGTGCCAATTGGAGGAAGGTGATGTTGTGGCCAAAATGCCAAAAGAAGCTTGCCTCACCACCAAGACTAGTGGGGCACGTGAGATCATTGAAGAGGCTGGTTTGGATGGTCATTTGGGGCTAGCATTTGCCATCATGTATGAGAGAAGCTTGGGTGAGGACTCACCTTGGTATGGATACCTTCAACTCTTGCCTCACCAAGAATGCGTGCCAATTGTTTGGACCCTCGATGAAGTAAACGAGCTTCTGTGTGGTACTGAGCTTCACCAGGTATACCTAGTATTGTTGAGCTTAATAATCAAGAAGGATGAATTAACATTGACCATATAGAGCCATGCTATACATGCTAGTAATTTTTATTGTTAATTCGAATGAAGATAGGATGCTTTTGTTTCTTGGTCGATGTTTTGTTATTAGATTGCCTTTCATGTATAGTTAATTTAATTGAGCTCCTTATGATTGGCTTGTTCTTTTCTTTTGATTTATGCATTACAGAATCGCATTGGAATCTTCATATTCTGAACTATGTCATGGCAGGGTTGATTAAAAGCTGTATTATAGAATTTGCCACAATTATATCCAATGAAAGGGAGTTTAAACGTTAAAGATGTGAAAATGATAGATATTAGTTAGTTTGTATGCTGATCGTCTGGTGAACTCTGTACTAATGAGGAAAATAAACTCAGAATATCTGAAAAGTTATGATTGGTGCAACAGTGAAAACTTATAAGACAATTTATGGCCGTTTCTTTCAGCCTTTGCCTTGGCATCATAGTGATTTGAATCTTGGAATATAACACTAAGTGTTTTACCATTCATGAAAACTTTCTGATCTCTTACAATTTTAGGCAGACAGTGCAAGAAGACAAGGCTCTGATTTACGAGGACTGGAAAGAGAATATTCTCCCCCTATTGGATTTAGCACCTTTAAAGCTAAATCCGAAATTCTTTGACATTGAACAATACTTTGCTGCGAAAAGTCTTATATCTTCACGATCCTTTGAGATTGATGATTACCATGGTTTTGGCATGGTTCCCTTGGCAGATCTGTAAGTAAAGCCTAAGGCCATTAACATGGTTTTCTTTTCTAGTCTTAGTGTACGCCTTTATTTTCTATTTGGTACATTTTAACTTTGCTGCAACTCGAGTCTGTAACTGGTTTTAAGAGCGATAATTTCTAGGTCTAGCTTTAAGGCTTTCCAACTCCAAGTTCAGCAAATGTTGTTCTGTCAAGAAAATTGTGTGTTCTTGTATTTGTATACTATTTCAAGAACTGTAGTAGTGCCTGAGAATCTGGTGATGCTTTACTTTTTAATATAAGTAAATGGTTGTAGTAAATTTTCCAAAGAGATTGACAGTATGTGTAATATGCACAAATTGTCTTTTGAGCTAGAAAACACAAATACAACATATGATATGAAGCAAGAAAACAGTTGAACAGACAGGACTATAATACAATACATGCTTTTAGCACAGAGTAAAAATTTAATTCAAAATATGGAATTGTTGTATTTGTAAACGAATCATTGTATGCACACAAGACTTTTGTTATTGTTGTTGTTCCCATCCAATTATTATGATATTCCCATCGGCAGTGCTTTAAAAGTTGAAAAATAAAAGTAAAACAATATAAAAATATAACTCTGAAATGTTCAAAACCTACATGACACAACTGTAATTTTGATGAGTCCGTGCTTTCCTGTTTATGTATAAGATCTAGATCTGAAGATTTTCCCATTCTAATAATGTGTATACTGTCTTCTGCACTAGATTCAATCATAAAACAGGTGCAGAGGATGTGCATTTCACTGCTATGTCCTCTAATTATGAATCAGGCAGTGATGTTGATGGTAGTAATAGTGATGACGGCATTGTTAAGGAAGAAGTAGCATTGGCTCAAAATTCCTCTACGGATATGACTGCTTCAATTGATGCTAATGTTGGGAACAACATTGATAGTGGTTTGGAGAGTTCTTCAGTTAGCGAAGATGATACTTCTATGTTGGAGATGATTACGATAAAAGATGTCAGTAGTGGAACTGAGGTGAGAATTTTCCTTTCAGTTATATGATTTTTCTTCCATGAGTTAGTGATCAGTCGCCTGTTGTCATAGAAACGACCTCTTAGTACTATGCTTATATATCGTTTATAGTTTTGGAAATATGTTTTACACTTGGAATTGAAATGTTCAATGTACCACGCAACCTCTTATTATTCCCTTGAAGTTACTCATACTCAAGAGTTCCTTTTGCCTAACAACAGGTATTTAATACTTATGGGCTATTGGGTAATGCTGCTTTGCTTCATAGATATGGATTTACCGAGCAAGACAATTCTTATGATATTGTAAACATAGACATGGAGCTGGTACTTCAATGGTGTTCTTCAGCTTTTTCTGACCGCCACAGTAGAGCGAGAGTTTCCCTTTGGAGAAGGTTAGGCTATTCTGCATGTGGCAGCCAAGACTCTGAATATTTTGAGATCTCATTTGACGGAGAACCACAAATTGAACTGCTCATTTTATTACACATCATGTTATTGCTAGATGATGCTTACCAAAAGTTAGACCTATCGGTATCAGTTGCTGGGAATTGTCCTGAATCAAATGGTGGAACTACCCATCTGAATGGTAATATCTTTCCTAACGAAGCATTTAATATGAGCAAGAAGTCCTTGCTGCCTAAAAGGGTTTGTGATGCCCTGTTGTCGCTAGCTGACATGAGGGAGAGTCTCTATGGTTTGAATTCAGTGGAAGATGATATTGAAGCATTGGAAAGGTGTAGTTTAGATAGAGAGAGGAAACTGTATCATTCTTTGGTGCTGCGCATCAATGAAAGGAAGATTCTTCAAAAGCTCAGAAATTATGCTTTGCAGCCATTTGAAATCAATAAGCATAGTTCACCCAGGAAGAAATTGAAAAGGACAACAAAGAAAACGGATTGATTTTTTTGGCATTCACTTTGTTTTAGTTTTTCATGAGATGCTATAACTTATATTTTGGTGCACCCAGTCATTGGCCTATGCAAAAGTAGCATAGAAGCCTCTCATTTGTCACATTGGATTTTTGTCAGCAATAAAAATGATTTATCATTTTTCTTTTTCATTAATTATTCAGTGTACCATTTGTGTTTCGTAATTTATGCCATTATCTCTCATATTCCTTGCATTCTTATGTACAGTTATTTGGTACTAATGAACGAGTAAATCCATGTTTTTGAGATAAGTAAAGGACGTAATATATGAAGAGTTTGCATAACGTAATAATTTATTATAGTTGTAGTATAGGTTAAGTGAATGGTAAAGATTTCTAGATAGATGGACATTTTTGGGATTGTTTGCATCATTTGTTGCATAGAGCCTTTATTAATTTGGTTCCTGTAATCATTCTTCTGTGTGATTCATAGTTGGTAACTTGGTATTAAGTGTAGATCTAGACTGACTCTATCAGACTTCTGGGAATTTTGTGGTTTTCTGCGAGACTTTTATTTCTTTCATGATTTTCAGTTGCTGCTTTAGCTTGTAGACTATATAAAATTCAAATGACTGTTATAAATTTAAGTAATGCACAAAAAAAAGTTTTTTCTAGAAAGCTCATAAACAAATGGTCTTTATTTAACGTTAGAAGGTAAACAAGCAATCCAAAGTGAATATTGCAATATGAAATCTAGAACCATCTTCGATTGTAGAGCTCATTTTATGTTTTTAATACACTTTTTACAAGTTCACTAGTGTTATATGTAATTTAATAGTATTTTAGCTCCAATATTAAAATTTGTTCTGAATTCTTATATGATTTTTAATGAGTTTCACAATATATTATTATACTTTTTAATCAGTCTCTTCTGTCACTTGTCTTTTGGATAAAAATAAATTAAGTAGTGATAACCGGTCAAATCCAACCCATTTTACTACACTTATTTTTAGTACAGTTGCAAGCAAAGTTTACACTTTCCAAATCCTTCTTCTGTTCCAATTTCTCATTTTCATTATTCTTCATCATAGTTTACTTTTTGGATGGTCAAAATTTACATTCTCTGATATAACTGCTCGTATACAATATCTTCAGAATAATCTCACAAACAAGTTATTGATGAATTTACCACGAACATAGGCTATGATTATTGGAGGTGTTGGATGTAGCGGCTGTATGGAGTGGAGAGAACTTATTATGAGCAGCCTATAATTGTCACTTGTGCTTAGGGCCTAATCATTGGAGTAGCAATAATATGGTAGATGACATTGCAGCTTCTTGTTGTTTGGCACAGTCGCTGTTCAATTGTTATACAAAAGCTGTACAATGACAGTAAATATATTCTCAACTTATTACAACTATTACTGATTATTTACTTCTCAAATCATAGATATAGACTTGAATGCTGTACTTTTATACTTATTTAGTTTTAGAGAGAATTAACCTCACCCTCCACACCTCTTTCTTCACCTTTATTTTCTTAATTTGTTCGCTTTACAGTGTTAATACAGATATCATCACTAGTACCAAGAAATGAAGAATATTAACTTCAAATTTAATTATATATATACAAGGTATGAGAAATGAATACTGAGACATCATCACCATAAAAATATGTAAGTTTCATGTTCATTTGCCATGTCAATAATCTAGCTTCTGTTTAGTATAAATGACATGGAATCGATGTAAGACTGTTTTTGAAAAGAAACACATTCAAGTCCTGTTCCTTTTCAAAACAGGACCAATCTTTATGAGATACATATATAGAGAAAGGAAATATAAGACTAACATAGAACCACTTGCATATTGACAAATCAAGACTTTTCTATTAAGCTTGCCTAATTTCTTGCAATTGAAAATGATATCTACCTTTTTATGGTAACTTACATAGAACATAGGTATGCAAATGGTGAGTGGGGACAACCAACCACAGTCCAAATCTAGGACAGTTCAACCCTCTTTTGAGTAATGCAATTATTGCAGCTTGCAAAGCAATGGACAGTCTTTTCTTCTAAGTGGACAGTTCTCCACAAATATTAATCTCTTTCGGCTTCCTGTTTAACTTTTCTTCTTTTCTTATCTTTGTTTGGCAATCCTTTCAATAATTTAATCTTTTTAAAGGACAACATTCTAATAGCTTAAGCTTGATGTCTAACAGTGTATGCAAAGCAAAGCAATGGCATGCACCCAACTTTTCAACTGTCTCTACATACTCTCTAGTCTAAAACACATTTATGCTTTCTTTATTTCATTGTAATTTGGTTCTGAGGTCTCTCTCTATCTCACACGCTCAACACATAGAGACAAATCTGGACCATAAACTTCTGAGCTAGCTACTTTAATTTTCTAGCTATAAAGTAACCAATAAAATAGTGTATCAAATACCCTAAACACCCTCAAAGTTATATATTTGTTGCTTCACTTGCAAAATTCACAATCAAGACCTCGTGTACCTTTTTCCATCAACTCCAACTTCCTTATAAGTACTTGCAGCAACCTGTTACAGCTCTCATCAGTCTTTCTCATAAGATAAAGTTGACCTTTTTGGTTCTTTAATCAACAGTTGTAGAGGCTTCAACAAATGGAGTCAAGCAATTTACATGCTGATCAAAGGGCAGACAAAAAGATAATAATAAGATACATGGAATGTCTGAAGAACCATGCAGCTTCAATTGGTGGCAATGCAACTGATGGTTGTGGCGAGTTCATTGCTGATGGAGAAGAAGGCACGCTTGAGGCTCTCAGATGCTCGGCTTGCAACTGCCACAGAAACTTCCACAGAAAAGAGATAGAGTCTTCTGATTCCTATATCACTCCTCTGATGATTCTTCCTGACACTACTCAGATAGGGCCTATTTTGGCTCAGTTATCTCCCCACAAAAGTGGTTCAATTAGTCCTTCTGATGTGTCTGATGAGAAGGACTGTGAAAACGGGATGAGAAAGGAGGTGGGAAATAATGCAACTGAAAAGGTGAAGAAGAGGTTTAGAACCAAGTTCACACAAGAACAAAAGGAGAAGATGTTTCTTTTTGCAGAAAGAGCAGGGTGGAGGATACAGAAGCTAGATGAATCTGTGGTGCAAAACTTTTGCCAGGAGATTGGAATCAAAAGAAGAGTCCTCAAAGTGTGGATTCACAATAACAAGAACACTTTTGCCAAGAGAAATCCCTCCACTAGCTAGCTCAGCATGATGCAACATCTTTGTTTTGTCTCATTATTGCCATTTGTTTGAAGATTTTTCCCCCAGTGTTTTGCTATAGATCCTTCCTAATTTTCTCCCTTTTTATGCAGTGTTTTCGAAAAGGAAATGCAACATTCGAATATTAATTTTAGAATCATGTTTCGTTGATCTCTCTTTGTTTAGTTTTGAGAGCAAGATGGTTTAGAGTGTTTCAAACAAAATCTACAGATTTAGTTGTTTAAAATCTTATGTTTCTTCATTGATATCAGTTGAGAGAAAGAATCATTTGCCGTTCAACTCGATGTCATGCATATTAGCTTTAAGAGGATCTTCAAAAGATGTAATATATGCAACAATGGTGACACAATACAGAAACTATATTTTGTCAAGAAAATGTGTACATAACACAATAAATCAGAAAATAATGCTGAAAATTTGGATTTGATTAAGGCATTTCCATTTATTTACCTCTTGTTTGCTACGTATAGTTGCATTGAGACTACAGGTGTGTAGGTGTGTATGTATAATTTCCTTTAACTTTATTATAAATTTGATCCATAATTGATAATAGTATCACAGGATAATTAATCATCACACCTAGTTAACTGAATGGATAAATATGATTTGTTTGGCTTCATAAGTGGCTGATGGGAAATGAAACTATATATAATTATTGATGTAGTTAATAGTGTCACGATATTATTGAAACGTTAATAATTTATTTTACAAATAATTAAAAATGCTATAAAGTTATTTAAATGTTTATATATAATTAACTTTATCTTACAAGTAATTAATATTTATCACATATTACTAATCATATTCATTCAATATTAACCATATAAGAAATAAACTATATATATTATAACATAACATTGGATAGAAAAAGTTTATATTTATTATTGTAATTATGTGACCATTACCCAAATGCTTATTATCCTTGTACTCTCAAAACAACAAATGAAATGGAAATGATTAAAATATTTTAAAGGAAGTGTGGGGCATACACATAAACAAATTAAATTAACTTTTTTATAATATTATAATATGATAGACATTGATGTTTCCTTCGTGTAAAAATAACATTAAAAATATTTTTTTTTTAAAATTTATTCTAATAAAATATTGGTACTTACTTATGAGAAAGTTCTTTTGCCACATTTTATCAACTGAAAATTTTAAAAACAAATAAAATTTTCAAGTGAGAGAATATGGAAGAAGAAGTTTAACATCATTTTCAATTTAGAATGATTCCTTTAAGGAAACATTTGACTTCTTTTATAACATGAAAAGTAAATATCAAAATAAGTTTTCATCTATGTGGGACTTCTCTTCTCATATCACTTTCATAAATTTAAGCCTATACATGTTTTCATAAGAGACATGTATATGTTTATAGGTAAAATACATTTAATAACTTTTGGGCCTTTTTGGGTTGTGATTAGACTAACGGTAAAAGCCCATTTTAAAACATATAAATACAGTAAGGTAGATGATTGTATTTATTGTAAATTTAATATTTTACTTTGATTGGACAGGTATAATTAACTTCAATGTGGGAGTGTCTTTGACAATTTAAAAACAAAGAACTAAGATAACTTTGTAACAATCGTGATTCTCGACCCCACACCAATTTATAAATTTTTTTTTAACTTAATTTCTTACATATAACTTCTTTAATACATCATGAATTTTGACTTAACTTTAGTATTCTATCCATCTTCTTTTCATAAATTTGAGCTTTTCAAACGAGAACATGTTCAAATTTAGAAGAGTTACTATTTAATTAATGCCTCAAAACTTAACAAAAAAAATTACTATAAATATGTTTTCACGTCAATTAATAATATACACCATCCATTAATGTTTAGACAAAATTAGTAAATTATAATAAAATTGAGACAAAATATGGATAAAATATTTGGAGACAAAATTTACAAAACGGAAAACAAAAAATATAAGTGAAAAGTAATTTTATTTTCATCAAAAGTATTTCTTACATATCTTATTATTCTTCTTACATTTAGAGTGATGACTTTTCACTTAATCTTGTTATTCTACCATTTATGTGATTAAACTTTATTCCCCCTTTTCTCCGTGGCATGGGTTAAAAAGTTGTATTATTTTCATGGATTTATTTCAATTCAACCTGTTATATTTTGAGAATTTTGTAGTCCAACATGAGGATAAAAATCAGAGAATGTTGATTATTCTTTAGAAATGACTAGTGAGTGGTTATAATCATATGGTTAAAGTATACAAGCCTTGCAGTTCAAATCATTCCAACTCAGGAACAAGGCCCCAAGGCAACTGCTTCTTGCAGTTCCACAATTACTAATTGCAACCACTCATAAACAGTACTACATCCAGCATAGGATTACAGGCATAAATATGAATACAATACATCCAAGGGATACCAAATAGAACTACCTAATTAAGCATATAATATATAATATATATGCATATCATGTAGTTTTATAACTAGTGGCAAGGTTTGAGGTTTGTCTAAAAGCTAAAACAATCACAAACACAGAATTCATCATTCAGTTTATTTTGCGACAATCTTGTCGTACTTCACCATTGTAATTGTCTTTGACATCAAGCAGACCCATCTTCACCATTGCTTGTTGGAAATCAAAAAAGAACATGGCTTGGTTGAATGCATAAGCGTTCACAAAGTTCCTGGTTTTGGGGCTAGTGTACAGTGTTTGGTCTGATGTAAGAACCCCGTTTCTCCTCAACAAAGCGTTGAAGTAAACGTTGTCAAAATCGTTATTCGTCGCATCGAATGGTTGCTTTGCGTTGTCACCAGAACTGCATGTTCTCGCTAGTGTCTTTGCAAATTCTGTGTCCAAAGTTGGATCCACTTGGCTCAACCGGTTCTTGAAAGAACCACAACTTGCCACTCCCAGTGTATGAGCCCCTGAATATGCATACAATCCAATGAAGTGCTTGTCTCATGAGTTTCTGTAATTTTCATGCGTATTTGAAATATATATGTTTAGCATGATTGAACATGATTGAGAAGATAATGTGCCTACCAGAGAGAGCCACCATCTCTTGTGCAGAAAAACCACGTTGGCCAAACGACCTAATGAGCTCAGAGGCATTGAAAGTAGGGAATGGCAAATTTATAGTATCCTCAATTTTGGATCTTCTTCCATCCTTTCTTCCTTTAGGTATGTCATATACTGGTCCTCCTGCCTGTAATAATTTCATAATCGTAATCATCATCTAGATAAACAAAGTAAATGACTATTTGATCAGACCACATAGGAAAAGAAAAGGAAATGAGTAATGTATAATTTGACTTGAATATCATACAAAGAAAACTGCATCTCTAGCAGCCATGGCGAGAATATCAGCACATGAAACCACACCAGGGCATTGAATTTCAAGCTCTTCTTTGATAGCATCTATGACTTCGAAGCCTCGCAGGCTCAAATTTCCTGGAGAATCCTTTTCTGCTGTATTATCCTTAGTGGAGTCAATCAAAACCGAGCCATCGCATCCCTATATATGAAAACAAACACTTTTGATGATTACTATATGCCATTATCTGGATGCAACTCTTAAAGCAAGTTTGTCCTTTGTTGAGACACATGCACCACACCACATCTTCCATAGTGGTGAACATTTTAGCGACAAGAAATAGTTGGGTAACCACTTTCACGTTTCGGCCATTCACAATTCTAAGTAACAAAAATACAGTGTACACAGATTGATTATATTTTCACTGTATGAGAAAAATGGAATAGTATTTCATCCATTTGTGAGTGAATTTAGTGAGAGAGAAGGAAAACCTGAATGAAGCAGTCATGAAAGTGCATTCTGATAAGAGCAGCTGCGAGAGTGGGGTCTTCCAGCAAAGCTGTGTTGACAGTGTTCTTAACAACAGGTTCAACGAAAGGGCAAGTCATCAAGTAGTAGTTCATGTTCAAGCCATCTGCTCCGTATCTGAAGCCATATGCAAAGACTTGAATTAGCAACAACAGCAGTAATGTAAGAAAGTTTGCCATGATGACCTTTGAAGGCCTCACACATGATTTGTACAACATCTTCACAAAACAAAGACACTTATATATACTGTGGTTTGCAGGGAGATGAGTGAGGTTGATCTGCAAAATTAAAGTCCTAAAAATTAAGAACCTTATATAGTGGGGGAATAGTTGGCAACTGCATAGTGGGGTACGGCACTAGTGTAGTGTAGTGTAGTGTGTGTGTGCATACACATATATATATATTATACTTGTATAATGAAAATGATTGAAAACAAGTGTTGGCCAAAACTGGAAAAAGATAATCTAACACAAAATAGAAGTTGAAGATAGTGGTGTGTACACAAGACATCATATCACTATTAAAGTTTTGGTACCACTTCAATCATAAATTAGTTAGATAGCATGATTAATTTTCCCGCAATAACGCTAAAATAATTATAAAAATATAAAATTTTATATTTTTTCAAGTAAAAAGAGAATAAATAGTAAGAAAAAATAATATTAAATGAACGTAAAAAAGTTAGGTTAATGAAAGAATATTTTTCTTTACAAGAATACTTACTAAAAGGCTATTAAGAAGCGAATGTCAATTTCATAATAAATTTATAGTAATAAAATAAAAAGACACTTTCCTTTATTTGTTTATACTAGGAAAGTTTTCTTGTTTAGGGAAGACGAATAAATAACTATTCTTATTGTTGGGTTAGGTAGTTTGGGTAAATTTATTATTCAACTCACTAAAAAAATATTAGATTGGGTTGATTTGATTTTTTTTTTTTATCTTTTCTAATGCTAAATTCAATTAATACAACTCACTCTTAAACATATTTGATTGGAGTGAGTTTTTGGATCATGATTTTTTTTTCTTCTTAAATTGTAATAGTCAAGTATTAATGTAATTAAAAAATAACACATTTTTTACAAAAAAAATTATATCAACGCTTCAAATAAGATAATAAATTAATTCAAGATAAATTTGTCCAAACTAATTCAAAACATAAAAAAAAAACATAACATAACTTAATTTGTTTGTAACATAATGTAATTTGAGTTTGATCCAATCATGGATAAAACTTATTCCAATTTAATTGAATTAGATTGGGTTGAATTTAATCATCGTAACTCGACCCAATGAATACCTTTAACTGCATATTACCTCAATCTCTTTCAATTTTTGATAATTTTTTTTTTCTTTTGGATTCATAAGGTATAAATACAAATATAAGTATTATTTAGATTTCGTAAATCAAGTATAAGAATAAGGATACATATTACTCAAGTCACCCCTATATTTATTTTCGTTTAAAATTACAAAAAGTTATTAACTTATTATATAATCTAAAATCGTATTTTCACCTCTTTAATAATTTATTTCATTTGAAGAGTTTTTTTTGTCACACAAATTTTCATTCTCTTTATTGTTCGATTCATTTGATATATATTATAATAAAACATAATTAGATATTATACATACTATATAATTAGTTTTTTTATTGTTTAAATTTGTTCAGTTTATTTGTTAATACATTATTGCTATATAGAGAGCCATTTTGTCTGCTTTGAAATTTACCAAGTTTAATAAGACTTCTAAAATATTTTTCATCTCATCGTTACTTTTATCATATAATATTTGTTTGTATAATTTCATTCAAAATGATGTATTACATTTCAAAAACTATAAATCTCAATTTTATCAAATTATATTATTTATTGACACACATTGTTAATTTTTGCTTTTATTTAGTATTTGTATTTATTATTTATGTTTTATACTAAAATATTGATTTAACTATCAATTTCAAGTGTTCAATCATGTAAACTTTAATTTATTATATAAAATGCAAAAATTTATTTCTCTTTTTTCTCTTATAGACTCATTTTCTTTAAAAAAACTTTCTTTTTGTTACATAATTTTTCATTCTCTCTTCATAGTTAAGTTTATTTTATATTTACCAAATTGACCCAATTATTTTTCCTCACGAGATTTGCTAAGAAAAAAAAATGTTCTATATATGGACATAAGAGAAGTTTCATAAAAAAAATTATTATATAGTTTACTTAATAAAAAAAGCACATTATTTTCTCAACAAGACAAACCATAATAACTATATTTTCTTTTCCATGCTTTAGTGTTGGAGAAATAGAGGAAAAAAATTGGAAAAGAATTTTTTTTTTCCTTCAACACTCCTGTAATAGTTGTTTATACTATTTTGACGTATTTATTTCTTAAAGTTAGAAAAATGACTATTTATAAAAAATTTAAAACAATTATATTATTGCCTAAATCTTTAACCTAAAACATAAAAGCCTATTAATTTAATAAATTGAAGCAATGCATCTTTACATATGGCCATGTACGTTGAACTTGCTGAAATGAATTCCAAACTTTATGCTTTATGTTGTTAAACCTCATGTATTGTGATCTGATTAGTTGTCCATAATATGATAACGTAATATTTAACGTAAGTCAAAAACTAAAGCTTACTAAAGTTGATGCAGCTGGTTGCCATTTAGATTTAAGGGAGAAGAAATTACAAAATGTGATGAGTGTGAAGCATCAAATTTTGTACACCTTTTATTGATTTTGAGAGTGCTTTAGACACGTTTGTTATGGTAGTGGTGCGTGCTTTACAAACCATTTAATATTCTTATGTGCACATTACCATCTCCAACATGTAATTGAAATCATGTCGGGAACTGTTTAATTTAGGCTGTCGCTTCCTTCATTCCCTAATTGGAGAAGGTAATTGCTTTCTGGAAAAATATTTGGGGAACTGTTTATTGGAAAGTGATAGGGTGCAGGAAGCAATTGCCTTCAATTATATTCAGTAAAGTCCTTGATAAGAGATAAGTTAAAAAAAGTTAGAAAACATAGATACTTGTAAAAGCCCATTTATTTTAAAAACCATGAAGCTCACTTAGAAGGGAAGAAAAGAAAGTTGAATATTTGGATTTGGGTCAGTGACTACTATGTACACAAAATAAACAAGCTAAGGTAGAACCTGAAATATGAACAAGACATGCCCTGTCCCTGAACCTATTTCTAAGGCCTATCTGTGTGTTATGTACAGGTTCATTCAGGCCTAGGCAAAAAGAAAAAAGAAACATAAAAAGGAGGAGCTTTCCGTACAAATCTGATCAGCAACGTAACTAACTGACATCAGATGGCACTGGGAAGGTTTTTCCGAAACAACTAGTGGGAGTGGTAACGTTAGTGACAGTCTCATCTTTGCAGTGACCACCAGATTTGAGTTTTGATTCATTGTTTTGGCATTTGAGGCAAACAAAGCGTGCTGGAACAGGATCACTATCATGGATGTCAGAACACCTAGTGTGCCGCCACACTCCACATATATCGCACGCCAACATTCTCTCCCCATCGTCATCCTTAGCCCCACAGCTGCAATCTACAGTCCACCTCTCAAGTCCACGTTCCATCCGGAACTTGCTTAACCCATTTTTCCCAATGCATCTTCCTCGAACACAAACTACATCTTTCGATCCTAACAAGAGCTTGACCTGGGTGGAATCTTCAACACCGCTATAGCCTACTAGCTCGTCAACTTGAAATCTTCTAAACATTAGATATACATCTTGAAAAGCAATAGCCGCTTGACTTTTAAGCTCGGCCACTGTGGCGTTCATGGGCAGCACAATTAATTCCGTTGGAGCTATGGCTTCTGGATCTTCAGATTCATCTACGATTTCAACCTGACATGAGATGCGTAATTTGTGCAAATCTGACAATGGTAACAACTCGGGACTATAATCTTTCACAAACTGCTTGCAGTCAAAAAGCTTCTGAACTGAGCTCATCGCGAGAGTCCTCGTCCCTGCTTCAACGTAGTTTACCATCATCTGTGGATGAAGCAAAGAGTCGTATAAATATCTTAAGCACTGTAGGAGGTTTTCTTCGGATGGAAACTTCGAGCCTGAAGAGTTATTGTTCGCTAAAACTCCATAGCAAGCACCAGTGGCAGGCTCAAGTCTAAAGCAAATAAAATGCCACAATATTAGAACCGATTCACATAATCACATCACATAAAACCAAAAGAGAATCTTTCAAACAATAGAAATATATAGCATAAATTCTTTGAAAAGAACATCGATATTTGAAGGCCCAACCTCAATGTTAATGAACTTCATACGCAAACACTTCAGCAATAATCCATGTGGAAAAACCCAAAGAGAAAAGCAAGGGAACGATCAAACATACTTAAAAATTATTTTTTTGGTCAAACATCATGCATGATGATATTGCCAATAACAAGTATCAAATTCAGCCTCATGCAATGAAGTAGCCCGTGTTCACAAAATCCTAAAACTGAAGCATCGTTGCATCTATACCATGATTCGTGTACGAGTCAGTATGTATGACCTTCCTCTATGAAGTTAAACATTCCATATGAATCGGATTGAAGTCTAACCTGAACTCATAAACTCCAGTTTGAGGATTGCATCGGCTATTAACAACCATTCCACCATAGACCATTTTTCCCCCCAGTTCTCCCAGGCAATAATCAAGCAGTTCTGGAGAGCCCACCTTGCAGGCCGCACCCCTAAGAGCACGCCAGTTTACCCACTTAGACTCGGACACTGCACGCAGCACTCTGATCATAGCTTGCTCCACACGTTCAATGTCAGCCTTCTCCCAAGAAATTGACAGTCCAGAAGCATTAAAACGACGCTTCTTGCAGGCTGTGTCATCAACATTTGATACACTCTTGCGAGCATCACCAATCAAACCCATTATGAAACAAAAGAGGTCTCTTATATTTACAAGCTCATGCTCTGACAAAGACTGGAAATATTTTATCATGTCTTGCACACGGGAATGAGGTACCGGCATCTGTCCCTGTGAAAAGTTGGACAAGGGTAGGTTGGATAGGTTTTCAACAGCAGACTTGTATGCCTCATGCGTGAGACAATAGCTACCAGAGCCAAATCTATAACCCCAGTCACCATACCATGGGTGTCCCTTCATAATGGCATGGAGCAAGCGATACTCTAGGCCATATTTCTTTGAAACATCCATCACACTAACTTTTCTGCTCATGACAAAAGTGAAGAAACATAAGAGTTCAAGCCAATATTCACAAACCACAAATAACCAAAACTACTCCCACTGGAAAAGGGTTAAGTTATTTCAAGATACCCAAAAAGAGTTGAGTACTGTAGATATCTCTCATCTCTAAAACAGGGTACATCCTTATGTGACACGAATTTTAATCTGAACAGTTTATTTTTTAAGAAATGCTTCTATATCATTCTTCCCCGTCTAACTCCTGACTAGGTGACAAGACTGTCACGAGCGACAAGAGTATTAAATAGAAATTATATAAAAAATTAGCTCTAAGACAAATGCTAATTAGGTGATCAGAGTGTCATAATGGACACAAGCATACAATAGAAAATACAGAAAGAATTAGCTACAAGACAATTGAAGTATAAGTTCAAAAAAGAGATTGATATTAGTATCTACGACAAAAAAACCTAACCTGACTCCAAGAGTGTTGCATAGGCGATCCCAGAAATCCATAATATGACAACCAGAAAGAAATCTAGATCCCCCTTCTCTGCCATTAACCCGTAGAAGGTGCCCATATCCATTGCCGTGGATTACGCCGTGTAAAAGATGAGTCGTGTTCTCTAATTGGTGGTACACCCAGTCTTCAACATCATCAGTGGTGGTCACGTGATTGCAAGACTTGCATCTGAAGATAGAAAACATTACCCAAAATATAAAATCAAGGACAGCACCGTTGCACTCATCCAAAATAAGGTTCACTTAACAGCTAACATGACTTTGGTGATAAGCTCTTTCAAATAATATCAAGGCAATCCAAACATGCTCTGAGCCTCAAACGAAAATAAACTACTCTCTCCTTCAGCATACTACGAAAATTCATTCTAAGGCAATCCAAACATGCTCTGCGCTTCAAACGAAAGGAAACTACCCTCTCCTTCTGCAAAGGTGAAATTTTATACTAACAGATCTACTTCACTTGTTGAAAATTGAAATTAACAGAAGGACGCTCAATGACACAAAGCCCCAATAAATTTCAAGCTTTGCCAAACAGGCATTCCATTTCAGCAATCAACCACATTAATATAGAAAAATAACTCGGTAGCAACAATGTTTTCATTTAGAGAACAGCTAATTTTCGAGACTTTGTTTCCCAAATTTGTATCTACAATCAAAGAAACAGTACGCAAATTAGAAGTAAATGGCTAACACAAAATTGACAGAAATAAGAACAGAATAAAAATATCCAAATTTATTGGGGGTATCGATTACCCTAGACAGCAATTGAAAAGCAAAAAAAAAAAAACTAATATAAAAAGAAAAACAAAAAACACTGCTTAGGTGGTCATAAGTTACTTACTTGGATTCTGACAAATGCAGGATGTCTCCACAGCACATACACGGCTTATGGTACCCACCAATAGAGCTTCCATCGGCTTTGATTATAAAATGGTATCGCTTCCCGCACACTGGATGGCCGCTCCAACCTAAATAATAAATCCATAAGTTTCAGCTCCAAGAAATAATAAATAATAGTAATATTTACAGAGACAAAAAAAAATTGACAAATCCACGCGAATTTCCTCATAAACAATAATAATCAGTATTAATGAATAATATCAATAAAAAACACTAAACTGGGAAAGATCACGATTATAATCAATGAAAATTATGATTTATGGAAAAAGCCAACATATCCAAACTACTATACGTGTCGGACGACTTAAGAAGCACGTCAGTACTAACTAAGCAAAGTTGGACCACGACAATAATGATTAAATATATTAAATATATAATATTAAATAGTATGAGCTGTCACGCAACAAAGACAGCAAGGAGTGTCCCCACAAAATAAGACCGACGCGTGGCATCACAGAACCCTTCCACCTGTCCTAGTTCTTATGGCCCCACCAA
Source organism: Vigna reflexopilosa (assembly GCA_027742785.1). NCBI lineage: Eukaryota > Viridiplantae > Streptophyta > Magnoliopsida > Fabales > Fabaceae > Vigna > Vigna reflexopilosa. The sequence goes on from CM050917.1 coordinate 32,973,833, forward strand.
CCACCTAACCCTTTTTTCTTCTTATACTCCAATATCTCTCTGGATTTTATCGTCACCAAACGATACGATAGACAGTCCCCTTCCAGTTATTTATCAGTCATTTTCCTTATAATAATAACTGGATATTATTCTTTTGTGTAGTCACTTAATCATACTTATAAACTTCGTCGAATTTATGATTATGTAGGCATATTGAAGTAGTAGTAATAATAACAATAAATAATAAATTAATCATTATCATGATAATAATAAACGTCATATCGCGAAATGAACACGATAATTTCGGTGAATCGTTTCATTTTAATGTTTTCACAAGTTGAAGATCGGGAACCGGGAACCGAAGAGAAACCTGGAAAAAAGCGAAGAAACCAAAATGATTCATGCAAGAGAGAACCGGCTGAACTACTGGCGAGTCAACTCACCGAAAACACGGCACTGATCGCAGTAAACGGATCTGGATCTGGCGACGTCTTCTTCCACAACGTCAAGGCACACAACAGGCGAGTCGGGGCCTTCGGTAAGCTCGCCAACGCGGAAGAGTATCTGCCACGTCAGCAAGTGGGGGAACAGCGCGTACGGCGGCGGAAGCAGCGCGTGCTTCGTCAGAAAGGAGCGAACGTTGGAACGAAAGGGACCGCCGGCGAAGTTCTCCGCCTCGGCGAGGGACGGCGAAGGGAACGTAAGGAAGTCGTAGAAATCGGCGGTGACTCTCTTCTTCGCGGCACGTTTGAGGCCCTTCCCTCCGCTCACAACCATCATGGAGGCGGAAACAGGCGCGTGGTCCAGCTTAGCAGGCGCGTGGGGAGAGATCTTGAAGGAGAAGGTCGGAAGGTTGTGGATCGGGTAGGAAGAAGAGAAATACGACGCCGGAGTTTGGCAGTTGATAGAGAGAGAAAGAGAGAGAGGAAATGATCGTTTCAGATTAGGGTTTGGTAGTGTGTTTTCTGTTTGGATGGTGAGATTTGATGGTCGTCGTTGGATTAATCTGGATCAGTATTTTTGTATTTATACACCCAACACATTAAATTATTCTTACAGTTTTGGAAAAGGAAAAAGAAAAAAAGATATATTCCTTCTGGGCATTCGCGAGAAAACTGAGTCAGTTAGACAAAATTTAGAGGAGAGAGAATTTCAAGATCGGAAATCTTAGCCGTTAAGCGAGCTTACCGCCATCAATGCTCATGCATATTAGACCAAGTTTTTTTTTTCTTAAAAGTTAAACAAAAATGGCGAATTCTTATTTTTAGAAGGGTATCCCAAAAAACTTGCTTTAAAAATGACTATGTATTGAAAAAAAATTATAAAAGACATGTCTTTTTTTTTTAAATAATTTAAAATACTTTTTATGTTCTTATTTATTTTGTTAACTTCTCTTCTTTTTTTCGTATTGGTGTATGAAAGAATTTGAACTTCTTGTCTTTATTATCTTTTATTCCTTTCTATTAAAATGTGTTGCATGGTTAAATTTATATTTTCCAAATTATTGATATACATTTTAAGTACTATTTATTTGTTCATACTGCTCGCATGGCAGTTTCCAATTACGAAATTGGGAAATAAGAAAGATAACATTAAAATGTAGAAGATTTATTTCCGAAAGAATATAAATACATTGTGTGTGTAATTGTAAAGAAAAAAAATTGAAAATTAAAAACAATAAAAGTTGTGATTTGGAAATTCAAAACTTCGCATAGAAAGAATTATGCTGAGGGTTTTTGGGATACGAATGGTAAATCAATGTAAAGGGAAAAATTAAAAAAAAAATAATAGTTAAAATTATATATAGAAATTAAGTGGGATGTTCATTGGAGAAAAAGAACATAATAAAAGTGTGGGGGTATATTTATGTTTAAGAATAAAATTTAAGGTTTTGTTATTAATGCCTTAGAATATGCTTATTATATTGTTATTAATGAATGTACAGAAGTAAACAATAGTTATTAATATAATCATATCAATCTCTTGATTATTCTCTCATACATAATAAATAATAAGAAGTATCTTTGAAAGTGTAGATTAATTAACTGTTATTTTAATTTAACCAATGGTTTTGTGTAGAATTATGTGTGTTATTATTTATAATAATCATATCCTAATATAGTTTTGTCATTTGATTTTTTTTAATGGCTATTTGAATAGAAATCAAGTCTGTTTCCATTTGGTTTGTTTTTAATTTAACGTAAAATTTGAACTAAATTAAATTAATATTTAATAGTTTTACGTAGATTCATTCATGTTGTTTTCATCATTATGAAATTATTCAATATTTATAATAAAAAAATTTAAACAGAAAATTTATTATGAATTTATTATCACTAAAACTGTATTTACAATTTTAACTTTCTTTATTATTTATATATAAAGTAAATAATTTTATGTTAAAAATATAAATAATTTTTTTATTTTACTTTTTTTTTAATTTTACAATACGACCCTTCGATACATGCTAGTTGTTGGATCATGATTTATGGTTTTACTAAGATATAAATGTATAAGAAAAATATTAGTTGTAGAAGAATGATAAAACAGATACTTTCTCATTAATGGGGCAAATCATTACAAGTATTTGTGTGTAGGAATTTTGTATTTCTGTCATTTATAGATAATACAATTACAACATAACTTTTGAACTATCACAACACCACCCTTTAATCCAAAAAGTCTATCAACTTCAAACTTATTACATTTTTTAGGTTTTCAAATTTGCTATGTCTTAGAGATTTGGTAAAAAGTGGCAGCTATTTGTTCCTTTTCAGAGCAATGCACAAACTCTAATATGCTCTTACTTGATCTCTGGAATTTAATTTCTGCATGTTTACTTTTTATATGGAAAACAAGATTTTTTTGATAAATTAATAGCAGATTGATTATCAACTTATAGTTGCACCGATTTTTGCACTCAAGTTTCAATTATTATTAGTGAAGCCCACCACTTACAAGTAAGTAAATAATAAATAAAAGAATTCTTCCTACACCTCACCTGTATCGTCCTATATCTCCAACTTTTCTTTAATTTTTATTTTTATCCCTGTTAGACGAATCTTTGACCATAAGACAAAATCCTACATCCTTATATATTTCATCTCCAACTTTTATTCTATGGTCTGCATATTCTCTTTTATTTCTTTTTTGTATGTTGCATAAGTTGGGTCTGCATATATATTTGAAAATCAATATTTGATTTTTTTGTGATGACAATCGAAACAATCTCTATGTTCTTTTCCTAATTTTCCTTCCACCAAGTTGAAACCAACGTGTAGAAGTATCTGAAGCCAATACCTTAAAAGCACCCTAATTTTCCCTCACCAAGTTGACTTTGTGCTTATTCTGGAAGTGGAACACTCTAAGCAAGATCTGCATTTCCAACTGCGGCAACCATAGAACCGCACTTCCAAGTGCGGCACACACTAAACCGCATTTCCCAATTGCGGCACACACTAAACCGCACTTTCCAACTACGACACACACTAACCGCACTTTTCAACTGCGGCACACACTAAACCACACTTCCCAAATGCGGCGAGACCATAACCCATTGATCTCCAACTTTGTCCCTGCCACAAATCTTCGACCCTACCACAGATCCATCCTTCATCCACAATACAATCCCACAAATGCATCTTAATCACACAACACACAACACACAACACTAGAAGGACGAAAGTTTTGTGAGAATGAAGGGAGGAGGATAGGAGGGAGAGAAGGGAAGAAGGAAAAAGGGGTGCAGGGTTTGGCATGAAATGCGGAAGAGAAAATGAGTTTTTTTAAAATGACTCGAACAAATATAAAGCAGTTAAAGCTTCTGGCAAAGATTCTACTCTTCTGAAAGGGACAATGTTGTAAAAGTGAAAAAAGAGGGAGGTGCAGGACGAGATACCGAAGGTGTAGGAAGAATCACTCTAATAAATATCATTCTTTCATAAAAGACTTGTGCAATCCTTGTTAACTCTTGTAAATCACAAATAGACAATAAAGTTCATAAAAATATAATAAAAACTCTTTTTAGGATTCTATCATCACTTGACGTGGAATAGAAATTTACTTTAGAGTATTTACAATTGTCAATATTAGGTTTCATTCACTTCATTCTCATGTATCCGCAAACATCTCAATTTCATATTTAAGTCAAAACTAACACAAAACTTTACTCAAATCTTATTCCTAGTAACTTCTAGCCTACAATAACTCATTAAAGTCCAAACATTTTGACCATCAACAAGTGAAATCATGCATTGAGCTCAATAGTGTTAAGATTGTTAATGAATCATGTTCTATCCTTAGATAGAAGCTCCATTAGTATTTAGTTTCAATTCTAATTTTAAAAGATATTTTTCAGCACCTCAAGAATCGGGTCAAGCCATGGGATTAAGCCACAACAAGCATTAAACACAAAATCAAATGCTAACTTGAATTGAAGAGAGAGAGAGAGAAAACACACACACACACACACGTGTGTGTGTGTGTGTGTGTGTTTTTGTGTTTATGTGTGTGTGTGTGCAACAATACACATTATAGAAGAATTTAGTTCATTACATTTAATCTCAACAAATAAGGTTAGCTCTCAATGGTGGAGAACCTAACTTATACAAATTGAAGAGATAAGAAAGAAATTGAAATAAAAGAAATACGCATGTCCTTTCCTAAGGTTCTTGAAAATTGCTCCATGCTTCAATCACCTGTAAGCTTCACATCAATACCTTCAATTTGCAAATCCTCTCCTTCATCAAAGGGTCATAACACCATTAATGAAAATTGTAGACCCAAGAAGGAGTGAGAAAGCTTCCCATCACCCTAAACAACCTTTAGGGGCCTTTCTCAGCCGCTATAGGTGGAGAGAAATCATGAGAGGAAGAGAATGCTCTAAAACCTCGCAAAAGACATGAACAAATAACTCGTTTTGACATGTCAACAAAGCCACCGCTTAACATCATATCAGTATTGCTCAACACCATTGAATAAAATGGAAAATAGTATCTCTTTGTCAAACCATCACTCAACGCCAGTATAGCACCGCTCAACGCCAGTATACAACTGCTCAACGCCAACTCTACAAGACCAGGTGGCGTTAACGCCACTTTTGTGTCGTTCAACATTAGGCTCCTTTGCAACACTAGTTGCTCTTTGATTTGTTTTCCTCCTCTAGAAGTTGTGTTGTCCTTCTGGGAAATACCATTCTCTTCACTCAATTGTTCAAAGAAAACTCCATTTTTGCCTCCTTCTATACTTCCTTTTGATTTGCCTCTTCCTCTATTACCACCACAACCTATGCTTTTGTTATGGTCAACTTTGGTTTGAACGGCTTGTTCAACATTCTTTCCATATTTCTTCTCTCAATTATTCGTTACTCATGTACTTCTAAAGAATTTTGTAATTCTTCAACAAATATTGTCCCAAGATCTTTAGATTCCTCAATCGCAACCATAATATGGTCAAACTAGGGTGTCGAGGTTGTGAGTATTTTCTCCATAACTTTGCAATCTTCTACTGATTCATCATAGGCTTTCATAGAATTACCAACACCTATAGTCTTCCAAAGTATTATGTAATTTATCTTGTTTTGACATTGAAAAAAGCTCATATTGTCTTCTCAATGATCGCATTTTACTTTCTCTATCTTCCCAAAATTTCCATATTCATTCTTTAAAATGTTTCATGCCTCCTTTGATGTAACAACCTTAGATATCTTACAAAAAATTGTAGCAGACACACATTGCTCTAGCAACACCCTAACTTTGCAATTCAATCTTTTATTTTCTTTGAACACAACCCTTACCTTGTTTGTAGCATTGTTAGGAGGTTCTTGAAACCATTACTTCACAACCTCATCAATTTCTTGGAAACCAATAATCGCCTACATATTTACACACCAATCATCATACCCCTTTCCACTAAACATATCAAGAATTCTAGGAATCAGTCCTTCAACATCCATGGAAGCAATCACACGCAACAGACTTGCCCTCAACGGTCTCGTCTTCACACTTTATAAACTGCACTGTACAACCCTTACGAAAACCTTGCTCTAGATATCAATATTAGACAATAATTGATGATTTTTCAAAGATATAAGACATATACACATGTATAGGAAAGACACCAGTTGTAAAGGATTGAGAGAAGCAAAGAACTTCTCATTAATGGGACAAAACATTACAAGTATTTATGTACAATTAGAATTTTATATAACTATCATTTACAATTAATATAATCACAACATTTAACTTTTTGGATTATCATAACATCAGTGGGCATAAGTGGATAACTGTGACACACTCCAGATAATTATTATGGTGCAAGAACTTGTTACTCAACCAAATTGCAAGATTAAGACCGTAAGCCTTGAATTACTCTTAGATATGACATGAAAATTCATATATGAATATTTGTAAAAAAATTCCGTAATACTAAATGAATATCTTTAAAAAATACATGTAGATAATGAATATTAGTATTTAATTATTCGTTTACTAATTTGTTTATATATATATATATATATATATGTTACTTGTTCATAATTTTTTTTTTATATTTTTCCTTGAAAATTAAGTATTATTGAGTTTTCTTTTAGCACTTTTTTCAAAATGAAGTGACCAAAATAAAACTACCAGTAAAATTAAATAATTATTAAAAAATTTTCTAAAATTTGATTCCATATATTTCTATTTTTTATTTAGACCTATAAAATTCGAAGTTATTTAAAATTTAATTTTGATATTGCTTATTCAAATTTACATTGCATTAACATTTTAATAAATAATTTGTTTTAAATTTTATTTTAAAAATTATTTTTATTTAATTTTATATTTTAAAGATTTAATTTTAAATAATTTAATATAAAATTAAAAAATACATATAAAAAAGTATTTATGGATATCCACGTATATAACAAAATCCTGTAAGTATTTTATCATAAATATTCGTCTAAGATGCGAAAAATTAGTATAATTTTTTGTATGAGTTAGTTATTAGAATATTCTTGAAATAATTTTTATTTTATAGTAGTAAGGTAAAAGTTTTGTATACAAGTAATATGTAATGATTATGAATAGTGGTTAGTATTAAAAATATCTAAATTATGGTATATATAGAATATAAATATATCAAAAGATATTAAATGTTTAGATGCATTAAAAATATCTAAATAGTATATATGAAATATAAATATGTTAAAAGGATGTTAAATATGTAAATGTTTATATAACAAATGAAAATAATTTGACCGTGTTGTTTTTGTTTTTATTTTTATTTTTAAATATTGGAGTTTTTCAAGAAGCTCCTTTAGTTTCGTTTTTTTTATTTCTTTTGCTCTGCTTGTGTTACGGTTGTTGGAGAGATGAAATCTTTAGTTCTAAACTTGCTGGGAATCGTGGGTAATCACTGGGAGGAAGTTGAGAGTCCGATTGGTAGGAGTGAAGTGTAATCTTTAAGAACCCATCACGATACGAATGAAGGAGGAAAATAAGAGAGAAGAAAAAACATAGGGGAGTTAATGGTTTAGGATTTTTGGGGGAATGCTGCGAACGGGAGGTGCGAAGGTTTCGATTCAAGGGTTTTATTGGGAGGAGTTTTGAACCAGGTACGGGGAGCTGATTTGAATCTGTTTTATTATATGGGTATATAGAAAAACCTGAAATTCTCTTTTTGATTCTTGATTTGTGATTTTGATATTGTTTGAAGATTATACACATGTCCAGTTTATAAAATACTATGCCTTTTGATTCGAACATTAGAATGTTCAGTGTTTGAGATTGTATTGTTTAGAATTTGGGTTCGGGAAATGATAATGGTATAGTATGTGATATATTCCATGAGAATGTAAATGAGTGCGCCCTGCGTTTTTATTTGATTAGAAAAAATAAAAAAGAGCGCTGTATACATTGGAATTTCCGAAATGGGACATAAGAGGAATGCCTATGTTTAATTATCGTTTTCACACTATTTTAATTATTGTTTCTGCACAAGAAAACTTTGCTGTTCTGTGCTGTTGTGGATGCTGTATTGCACCTAAATCATTTGCTGGTTACTGTTAAAAAGGCTTGTTGTTAACTGTTATAAATTCTGCAAATTTTTTGTAGTGTTAAAATAAAATTCTGCAAAAAAATGGTTCCTGTTTTACTCTGTTTCTGTCATGAAAAATACTGTTGTTTTTAAAGTTTCTACACCAGAAAATGATGCTGTTTGAATGAGAACACTGTATCAGAAACTTGCTGTTAGCTGATTGAACGAAAATGCTGTTTGGAATTTTAAAGTTTTGCTGTTTTTGGGTTAAAAATCTGCAGAATATACTTGCTGTAATTGCTATAAAAAAATAATATAAAATATTTGCTGTAATTATTCTAAATTGGCATAATGTACTTACTGTAATGACCGTAAAAATTGCATAAAATGCTTGTTGGTTGCTATTATGATATTGGTATAAAGTCTTGTTATTCTGAAAAATAATTACAAGATTGATGTTAGAAAAGTAAATTGATGGTATGATTTATACATTGTCTATGGATGTTGGTTGGTTACGTCAAATTGGAGTGTTAAAGGGGTATGATCAATCTTGATATTATATGGGCTGTTATATACCTTTGGATGTATTCGATCTGTATATGCTGGAAATGCAGGTTATGTCATTCATTATTATGTGTTAGGATGCACAATAACTATTGACGATTGTTAGGGTTTAAGTGGCATGAGATAGGGGTAAAGGGGTATATTTGCTATCCATTGTGCAGATTTTAAAAACACAATTTTAATGATCTGTAGCTCGCTTAAATTACTTGGGTAATTTTAAGTCTGAGAAAATGGTTGAATAAATAAAGCTGCTATAATGCAAATTTGGTGTAATGTAGCTGGATGTTTAAACTTGTAAATGATATGAAATCACTTGATACTATAATACCGAGTTTGTTAATTATTATAAGTTGTTGTTAGGTGTGTTTATATGATGGGAGAGTAAGTGTAACAGTGGTTTAGCTTTGTTAATATGTTATCCATTTTGGGTAATAATAAATCTGCAGTTGAATGAGTGCTATGGATACTAAATAAATCTGTTCGTACATTGACATTTATATATTGATAATAAACTCGGTTGATTATGTTTGAAGATGTATGAATGTTGTAGATATTATAATTTTGCTGAATTAATTTCAGATTTGTATATGATTGGTTATGATATGAATCAATGATGCCGGTAGAGATAGATTGATAGCGTGTGAAGTAGAGATAGTATAATGATTATGCGTTTAAAAATATTGGAATGTAATTGAGTAATTGAGAAGTTGATGGTTGTTTTAAGTAGTTCAAATGCAACGTGTTTTTGTGCTTATGAACTGGTTAATAATGGTATGGCAGTTTAGTGTGTGTATCTGTTGGATGAAGTGATTGTGTCGATCTTAATTATTCTTGGACAGTTTTGTTCATGGGTGTTGTATGAGAGATGTTATATATGGTTATTCAATATCACTTTGATTGAATTGGTTGTCATATGGAATATCTTTTGCTCTCAAGTTGTCTAGTCATGTTTGGTGAACTCTTGAGAAATGATAGAGTTAGAAATGTGAAAGTAAGGTTGGTATGGATAGACTTTGAGAGTACTGGGGGCTTTGAAGTGGATTAGAGAATTGGTTAGAATACTCTTATTGCTTGTTTATTCTTATTATATAATATTTATGCTAGTTGAATTCATACCTCACTTTGTGTTGTTTGTGTATGTGGCCATTACCATGGGAGTTCGGTTTCAAAGTTTTATTTATTTATGAAAAGGATTTGTGTTACTTTCTTGATTTTCTTGTTGGATTCAAGAAAAATTTCTTTTTCCATTTGTAATAACTTTAAGTCTTTGAAAAAAAAAATTAATTATATAGCAAAACTTTTAGACTTTACTTTAGATTTTGATGTGCTTAAGTGACTTCCAGGTTTTTGGACGTTACACAATGAACAATTTTTTTTTATATAAGTACGGAACCATACCTATCATCCATAATTACTCCCTTAATCAAGATTATTGAATGGTTGCTCATAAATATGCGTGTCAAAAGGTAATTAGGACTGCAAAGTTGATATCCAGTTATAATTGAAAAAGATTTAAAGTAAATCTAGACAGCATTCTAAACAAAATCTTAAAACATGTATGTAACTTTTGTTTATTTTCTCACGATATCTTCTCTTTTATAGAAATTATATAAGAAATATTTGATAACGTATTTTATTCATATTGAATATCTTAACAAATTAACAATAAGATAATATCTTATATATTTCGATGAATAACATAAACAAAAACACTCAATTTTATTTTTCAAACGTTTAACAAAAAAACTAACTTTTGCATTAACAATTTAACACAACATTTTTATTTCTAATGTTATTTAATCATAGTTACAATATCCCGTATAATAAAACTTATTGAATTCTATAATACTGTATTGATAAAATTAAAGATAATTTAGTTAATTGATATATCTATTAAATTTTGACATTCCTATCACAAAAAAGGAAAATAATTAAAAGATACAGTAAAATTTGGATTTAAGATCAAGTAAAACTTGAATCTATAAGATTTTTAAGTAAGTTAAAACATATTTTTAAGTAAGTTAAAACATATTTTTAAGTCTGTTAAACAATTATCAGATTTAAAAATAATAATCTAAGTCTGTTAAAAAAATAATAAATGTAAAATTATAATTATTTAAGTTTGTTAGTCAAACAACATATTTTAATACCTAACTTTTATTTATCCGCATATTTTGTAAATCTGTTTTTTAATAAACAGACTTAAAAGATTTTTTTTTGTAATAATGTATATCACATTTATATTTGATTTAATTAATAATATACCCACTTTTCTCCCTAAAGTACCATCAGATTCTAAAACAATATCAAATTATTTTTCAACTTTACTCTTTTTTTCGTTCTTTTTTCAGAACAGCAAAGAATGATAGAAAGAGGAGAATCGTCGCAGAAGGGAAAAAAAGTTTAAACTGGTAACTTCAGATGGAGTGACCATGGAAGTGGAAATTTCAATTGCGAAGGAGATGGAAATTATTCGACCATTTGATAATTCTGTTATCTTTCCGATTTCCAATGTCAGCAGCCACATCCTCAATCGAATCATAGAGGTGATACAGGGAGAGTATGATCAAGAATTGGTGAAGAAGCTCAGTCATGATGAGTTGTTGGAGATGCTTCGGGCTGCTAGCTACCTTGACATGAAGACTCTTTTCCGTTTTATTGCCCACGCCATGGTAGAAGTTATTCCGTATAAGAAGGGTGAGTTTATGAGAGACTTCTGTGGTATTTTGGATGATTTTTTCGCTCGAAGGAAGACTAATTCTCATTTCTTTCGTGATAGATTCAAATCTTTAAATTTGTAATAAAGAAATTGTTAACAATTTTTAATTATTTTTAATTTGTTTTGCGTATGCCTATCACCATTGCAAGTTTCTAATTAGATATGATATTTTAGAGATTATTTATCTATTTTATTTTTAAGGGATTAAATATAGAATTAATTGAAGTAATAATATTGTTTGTGGATTACGCAATCTTAAATGTGTATTTTTAATACATTTTAGAATATACATCTCAAAATATATTTCTGAATCTAAAGGTAGTTTTTCAATTGTACAATTGCACAACTGAGAAAAAGAAAAAGACGCAGAAATAGTTTTATCTATTATAGTTTGAATGAAAAAATAATTTGAAATTTATAGGTCTTATATGGGTTCAAGAAAAAAAAAGTACAGGAAGAAAGAGCCATTTTTAATTGGTTTGGATCCATTTAGTTGTAGAATATCTAGGCACTTTATTTATTTATTTTTTTAAGTTTTGAATTTAAACTGATTCAAAAATTAATTTATTTTTTTTGTTACTACACTACTATAATGATCAATGTTGAGTGTAATTAATATATGCAACTGAAAGTTTAGTTACAATTTTGGTAGCTTTTATTTTTTAGAAAAATATTTAAGATTGATGGCTACATTGAAAAATTAATACAGACTTAAGTCAATTAATGACTATGACTTTAATTTTATTTGGATAACCGTTTCTAATAATTATTTAACTTTTAGAAAATAAAATTTTATATTTGTTCATGATTGCAAAATAAACGAGGTACCTAATACACAGCTATTTGAATATAATATGGACTCAAGCAAATATTAAAAAAAAACTTCGAGTTGGTTCATTCGGGTTAGTTTCTTTGGTTCGGTGTGTTTAACATTTAGCTTATAAGCATGCATTCGATCCACGTTAAAACAATTGGCCTACAAGCATGTGGTTCGATCCACATTAATAATATTGTAGATATTCCTAGTATTATTTATAATATGAATAACAATATTGAAAGACATCAAGTTATTAATTATTGTAACGAGTTATTATTTTAACAGAGAACCCATATTCTGTGAGACAAAGGACTTATAGAGGCATATGTTTATATCATAAGCTTAGTCTAGCTGGCCATGGTTGTGTTCTGGATTTTAATTTATTTCTGTTGAATAGGAAAGAAGAAATTCATACGTATACATGCTTAACCACCCAGCGGTGAGAAACATAGGATCCACACCAAGCTGAAAGTGTTATCATTATTACATTATTCAACTTACCACAGTATCTTGTGATGTTTTACTATCATATACACCGTAACAGTACCTATGGATAAACCTCGATGAGAGATCTAAATCCAAAAATAGGAAATATTTTGTGGTATTTGAATCCTGCTTCAGTGAACAGTTTTTTCCATTCTTCTTCAGTTCGCTCTTTTCCATTAATGGCCAACATTGTCATATCCAAACTGAGCTTTGTTTGAGTCACATCTTTGCAATCAAGCTTTTCATTTATTACTGTTTCTATGACAATCACTTTCCCTTTATTGCCTTTGCTCGAAATAGCTCCTCTACAGTTTTTCAAAATCTTAACGCAATTTTCGTCATCCCAATCATGCAAAACCCACTGCAAAAGAAAGTAAAAGAAAAAGCAAAATTAAGAAACATGTCTGGAATCATGACTGCAAATTTACAGCATTCTTTTCCAAATCAAACAAGCAAAAACAGATACATATATCTGTACCTTTAGTAGGATTGCATCAGCTTGAGGGATAGATTTGAACATGTCACCACCAAGAAAGCTTAAATTGTTGGTTCCTGTGGAGTTTGCTATAACCTGAGGAAGGTCAAGCACGACACATTTCAGCTTAGGATATGCCTCGCTGATAATTCTGGCTGTGGTTCCTGTTCCACCACCTACGTCCACGATGGAATCTAGATTCTCAAAAACTGAATTGCAATTTTTGAGAGCCAAGTCCACCATTTGGGAATCACTTGCCATGCCCTCACTGAAGAGACTCAAGTATTTAGGTTCTCTGTCAAGAAGTCCCCAAACACTTGTCCCTATGGCTGTCTCATACAGTGTGGTGGGGTCCTCCGCGTAAATCCATTCTCCCAGGTGGTGGTATTTACTCATGAGAAGTGGATCAGTGATCAACCGAACCATTGGAGATAAACAATGGCCACTGCCATTGACAAGAAGTTTGGATGCTGGTGTTAGGGCGTAAGCTACTTCATGATCTTCTTGGCTATGGTGGATATCAAAGATTTCATTGTGAGCCAAAAAGTGCATTAGCCGCTGGACAAAAGCAGTCTTAGAGGGTGGAATTTGAAGGGTTGAGACCAAGTGAGAAAGAGTAATAGGTATTCCATGGTTGTGTATTATGTCTGGAATACCTAGTTGGACAGCCCACTTAAGACACAAAGGTTTAAGGTGACCAAATATCTGCATGTACAAAATATTTTGGCCTTCAAAGAGATCATCAATGGCTTCTTGATTCTCGATTGAACCCATTGCTGCCAAGCAAGAATGTTTACTTAATGAATCTGCTTTGGTTTGGTTTGTTTCCAAGAATAGCATTGGGTTCACTTATATATAGTGTCTTCCAAGCATGGAAGAAATCTACTACTTAAAAATATGAAAAAAAAAAAAAAAAATTTAACAACTTTTTTTTTTACAAATCTTTTATAACCTGGTCGGTGATTGGTTTCCTTTTAAATATTTTTTAAATAATAACATATATTCTATTATTAAAATGTTGTTAACATATTAAAATTATTGCCAATATATTCAGTTTTTTTCAGTTTAAAAGTGTTTTTTTTTTAAAAAGTAATTTTTTTTTAAATTTGAAAGAAATTTCAAATTAACTAACACTACAAAAATATCCTTTTTTACTGGAGGATTATTTCTGGGGATTTAAAAACCCTCGTTACTTTTCGGGGTTCTAGTTGAAGACCGCAGTTAGATTTTATATTTTATTTTTTAATAATTTTAATGGCAATAATAAAAGATTAATATGATATTATGGAAGTTCACATTGCTTTTTCGGACAAGTGTAAAGGGGTGTGCAAAAATCCATTTTTTAAGTGGCTTCTTCTTCTACACTCTAAACCTAAACCTCCGAATCTGAAGAGAATGGAGGGTGGCATGGTTCAGATTATCTGGCACGAGAGAAAACCCTTAACTCTCGATTTTCACCGCCACTCTTGCCATCGCCGGCGTTGATTTCGACATCAAGGTTTCTCTCGCTCGCTCTCGCTTTGCTTGTGATTAGGGTTAATTACTCGCTTGATTCGTTTTCTCGTGTTTGCAGTTTTGGTCGATAAAGCCATCGAGGACGGAGAAGCTTCCCGTAGTTTCCTATCTCAGTAACCTCTCTTATCATAACTCTGCAATGAATGTTATTTGTTTCTCTTCTTCCGGTAATTCCAATTCGCCGTTTCTCTTTCTCCTTGTAGATTCAGGATGCAACAAAATTTCATTGGATCAAATATCTACTAAGTTAATTCACTCGTTTATACTTTCGTTGTCACAGAAATGGAACCGATTAATGAGATTTGCATTATTTTTCCTCGTTTACTATGCTGCAAGAAACGGTGTGGTGCTTTCGTTTAGTGATAACTTCTATTTCTGATTATTTGCAGGGGAATTGCTGGCCTCTGGCGCTGATGGTACGACCTTGGTTAAGGAACTTTAGCTTAAGTTAATGTAATGAGGCAATGCTTTGTCTGAATCGGAAGCTAAATTCTGCCGATACTGCAGAATTTACATGAATAAGCCTCATAAATCAAAAGGCACTGAGAAAATCAATTATGTTTGCCAGCAAGTCATTTCTAAGGCAGCTCGGCCATTATTAAAAAATTCTCAGGTTAGCATATAATGGTGATATCAGTCTTTATTCGCATCATTTAAGGTTGTAACATACTTGAACACTACGCTTGATTTTCTTATTGAATAATAGCTCCATGTTTTTTGAATCCTTTAGTTCCTGGCACAGATTGTTTGTGTTTTACCTGTATTGGTTGAGTTGCTTGGACACAACTGCTACACCAAAATTTATGTTTATCTATCTATCCATCTATATAAATAGAGCTATTTAGATATAGATAATTGAGTGATGCTTATATACACACATTGATATGAAGATTAATCTGAGTTTAAATGTTTCTTTAACCATGATTGTGCCAAAGGGGAGGGCAAGGTATCAGGGTCCTTGTATTTCTCTGTCATTTAGACACGATTACTGTACAACTTCTTTGTAGAGATTTGTGGAGGTCCTGCTTTAAAAGTAAAAATTAAGAAAACTGCTTTGTAAACAGTCATATTTGGAAAGAATTTTGAGGTAGGTAAAAGGGCACACTAGTCAAGTTTAGAAGAGAACACAAATTTTTGGTTCCTCAATTGCGTTAGGCATTGGTGCCAAGTTTGTTCCTTTATGCAAACCTGGGAAGCTGCCAGGTATATCTGTGTTGTGTTGAATGTAATTGAGCACTAGTATTAATCTTAATCTGTTTTAAGTTAAAACTAGAATGTACCAAACATAGCCCAAAAGAAATGAAGAGCATTTTGGGTGGATAGGAGGGTCTATTCTGAGTGAAAGGCCTTGTCATAGTCATATAGTTTGGTCATTCATTATTACTTTGGGTGTTGTTTTACTGTTAATGTTTGTGGATTACAAGTTCATCACAATTCATTTGGCTCCACCTTTAGCATTTTTTGTTAACCTAAACAAGTTCCCAAATGCCATACATATATATGGAAATTATCATTTTAATTGGATAGATGTTTGTGGATGTACTGTTCTTGATCTTCATTGAGCAATCTTATCAATATAAATCCAGTATTTGACATAACACAATTCATTCTGGTTATGAAAACAGGATACTAAAATAAAACATGTTGCTCACTTTGAAACAGTTCATTTTCTTGTAAGTTGAAAGTAAATACTCACATGAACAAGATTCTTAGAATCTTTCAGCTGTGCCTGTCAATTTAAACTGTTACTTGCTCCCAAGCATTGATTTGGTCTGCACAGTAATGCCTAATCTTTGGCATGTTGTTCTAGAATATGGCACTGATTGTTTGGAGTTGCATGTTGGGGCTGTTCAATATTATAAGTGTGAATAAATTCAATATAGAGTTTTTCTTCTTGAATTTATATTAAGCCTATATATATATATATATATATATATATATATATCAATGTATTTTTAAAGGTTTGATAACAAAAAAATCTGAAATTATTTTCTACATGACAATTCCTTAATTTACATGACAGTATGCCATAAGCCCATACAAGCTTCAATATAATAAACAGTTATCCAACTCTTTTGACATTTTGGCAACAGCCGCAGACAGAGATGGCAAGGTATTAATTAATTAATATTTTGTTATTTTTTTTTCTCTTCATCTTAAACCTATTTCTCTTCATATTCTAACTTTTCTTAGAAACACTGGTGCCAAATAGCTATCAGTTGCTCAGTCATTGCATTTTTGCTGCATATATGTATGTAGCATATGGGAATCTGGTTTCAAGAGTAGCATATGGTAAGGGGTGTCCATGCTTAGTTTTCTTTGTTTGCTTCCAGAATGTCTCATTCAGTTTCCAATAAACGATTGAAGGAATGAAAATGTTGGAAGATAAACCCGTCAGTGAAGCAACTAGAAATGGGCCTTTTGAGTTCTCAGGACGGCACATTATCATTTTGTACGCGAAAAGGTTTTTATGTAATTTGCTCCTGTAATATCTATGGCATACCAGTTGTAGATATGCTAAGGTAAATTTTCCTTGGCTAAATTCTGTTATAGAGAGGGGCATTTTTTTTGGTTTTGCCCTACTATTTTCCTCATTAACAGAATGTTTGTGTAGCCTCTTTTTCAATATTAGTTGGAATATTAATTACAAGAAAATCATTTCTCCTTTGTCATTAATCGGCTTTTCTTAAGCATTGGTGTCTTCTGATTTGACTGATTAATATTTTTGGTAGTCACTGTAATTAGTATCCTGAGATATTCGTATGATCTTTTGGGTTCATTATGTGACTAGTAATTGGTTAAGAGTTTCAGTGTCTCTTTCACAAGCTCAATCATTTTGTATTGTTAGGCGAGCTACTTTGGGTCGTTTGACCAATTTAAAATTATCCTTGCCAAATTCTTTTCATTTAAAATGTTCAAAATGTAATATTTCTCTTAATATCTGGGCGAGAGAATTAGGGTATAAAATATGTTTTAGTTTAGAAGTAAAAACAATGAGAAGTCCTTAAATTTGAAGGATTTTTATCGGATGTGGTAAAAATTGGCATTCAAAGAGAACCGATTTTTAAATTTCTGGAGTGAACTTTAATGTGTCTGTTGTGTGAATAATGTAAAATGTTACAAAAAAAGAATATTAAAGAAAGTTTAAAAAAAAGTGAGTTATTAGTATGATGTAAAGAAATTTCAAAATGGACCATATGGCCTAGTACGTTTTATCATGATTTAGTAAGATATTCATTTAGTGAGTTAGTTCACTCTGATTAACTTAGTGAATTCAAAAAAATTGATTTTAATCATGTTCATCACGGATTTGTTGATTAAAAGAATGGGTTAATTTAATTAAAAATAATAATTAATTTTTTTTTTAAAACCGTCGGCATTAGCGGGGGTTTTGAAAAATTGTCGGTATTAGCGGGGTTTTGAGATACCGCTGGTATTAGCGGGGGTTTTGATAAAACCGCCGGTATTAGCGGGAGTTCTGCGAAAACCGCCGGTATTAGCGGGGGTTTTGCGAAAACCGCCGGTATTAGCGGGGTGTTTGAGAAATCCGCCAGTATTAGCGGGAGTTTTGAAAAAACCGCCGGTAATTACTTACTCAGTGACACAGCTTTTTCCAGGAGTTTCCGTGACCGCGGGTAATATACTTTCCAGGGGTTAAAACCGCCGGAAATGACAAAAATAACCCCCGGTAAAAATATAAATTTTTGTAGTGTAAGATTATCAAAATCATAATTAAATAAAAATTTAAAAAATATGTATAAAAATTAAAACAAAAAGTATAGTTATAAAACCAAACAAATATTACAAAAAAGTAGTTTAATTTTTTCAAGCTTAATTATATTTTAAGTTTTTCATAAATTTACACATTTTTATGTATATTTTTATTAACTTTTTTTCTATTAAGTATATAGAAGTTTTGGTCGTTTTTTTTAATTAAGTCCTTGATAGTTGATCTTGTCATCATCTTACATTATTGTTACTTAAATAATTTTACATAAAAAATAAAAATATTATATTTGAGTTTTAAATTCATTTAAAATAATTTTTTACATCATAGTCATTAGCTTACGTTATATGCATACGTAAATGTAAATTTTGTAAATATTATAAAATTATTAAAAATATTTAAATTATCAACATGTTTGTTAAAAAATAAAATCGTATTATTAAAGCATGAATTCTTTGACTTTTTCTTTCTTATTGCCGAGTGAATACCGAATCCTATAAATTGTCAACTAAAGTTGGCTCGTCTACGTTGATTTCCTTTCCCATGTGCATATAGCTAATTATTTTAGTGTCTAAATTAAACAAAAAGCCTAATCACAACCCATTTTATTTGAGACTCTAACTCATGCATTGAAATCATGCCCTATTTTTCTCACTTATTTAATAAATTTCTTTTAAAAACTTTGACTCTCAAAACTAATTAATTTATTTTTAATTATTTTTTAATTTGTTTTACAATATTTGTTTAGTAGTTTTTTATATGATATTTTATTAATATAATTTTTTTTACTCCAAACAATAAAAAAAGATATAATTTAAAAACTTTATTGCACAAGGATAATTTTTTATTATCTAATAAAAAATGAATAGTTTTGATAAAAATTAGTGTAATGATTATTTTGAACAAATTTTGAAAAATGAAAGTTAATTCATATTTTCTTCTAATCTATTATTCCTAAAAAATGTATAAATATTGATTTTATAAAAAGCTATTCAAAATAACTTTTTAATTGTAATCACAATTTAGATACATAATTTCATTATTGTAAGAAGTTGAAAATAAGATATATGTTGAGTTTGTTTAAGCTTGAGAATAAGATAATTTTAAAAGAAAAAAGTTTAAAGTAAGTCATTTTTTATAAATTCAAAAATTACTTATATTTGGATACAACTGTAAAACTATTTTTTTTTTCGTGTTTTTGAAAGTTTTTATGAATTTATTTTGATAAACTATTTAAAAAAATTGTATATAATTAAGTTTTTAACTTATTTATTGTTATTACATCTAAAATATAATAAGTGTGTTTCAGTTTAAAAAGAAATGATTTTTTTCTAAGAATCATTCATAAAAAAAATCAAATAAGTTATTGTTTTTATAAAACAGTGCTAATATAATAAACATTTTTTATATCAAAATTGATAAAAAAAATACACACAATTTTATAAAATTCAAAAAAAATTAAAAAATTACAATTGCATAATTTGATTCAAGAATGCATGACTAGTAGATATGATTAAATTACAACATTAGTTAGACTAATATATTAACTTGATGAGAATTTTTTTTAATATTATTAGAAATATATTATTTGGAATAAAATAGTCAACATGTTAAAAAAAACCCGTGAACCAACCATAACCATTGAACTTTATGGATATTTAATCTTGTGAGTTTTTTGGTCCAAACCCATGGGTTAGGACCAAGTTCTATGAGATAAGTTAATTTGACAAGTTTAAGACATTATCATTAGAGGTATTTTTACTTAACCCTAAACTTATAACATCTTTAAAATGTAAGTCAAGTATAAATCAATGTTGTGTTAGTTTGAAACATGACTTCATTGTTCATTGTTATAAGATTGTGTCACACTAATTACTAATTAGTAATAAAAAGTTAAAGACCACATTTTACCTTCTTAACATTATTGTTTAGTTACCTTAAACGAGTTGGATTTAGTTAAATAAATGGCTAAAATTAAGGCCAAGCACAAGCAACTCACTTTAGAATTAATGGACAACTTGGGGGACTTGTGTACTATATGGCCATATAGGCCGACATCCACCAAGGCCGAACTCTAGGCCATCCACCAAGGTCAAGCACCAAGTTGTCCTTTAATGCCATGCTTCAGGTCATTCACCAAGGCTAAGTTCTTCAGGTCGACCTCCTTAGGCTCTTCAAACCATCTTCCTCAGGGCGAACTCTTATGTTGAGATCCTTTGCTTCGAGTCCCTCTTAGGTAGGCCATTTACTTTGATCGACCGGTCACAACAACTTAGCCGAGTAGCAACACCATGACATATTAAGCAGCATGGTCGATCGAGTAAACCATGGCTGATCGGACATAACATGGTAAACCGATCACTGAATAGTTAGGTTAGTAACGTTAACCTTTTAATGCAAATTAGGATATGATTGAGTCGTCATTAGGCCAACAAAAGATAAAGACCTATCGTAACTACTATATATCAAGGTCTTAGGTATGATTTTAAGAGGACATGCATATAATATCCATCACTTCCGAATTGAATTGTCATCTATTAACTTTAGCATTGGAGTACATTCTAAAGATATCCCCGAACAGTTCTAAATAAGCACGAGACTTTAATAATAATAACAACCTCAAGCCAAGCTAGGGACATTACACCCGAAACAACTTTAATAATAACAACTAAAATAATACAACCTAATTTTCATTATATTTTATTAAATAATAATTTGAATAATTTATTATTTTTATATATAAAATAAAAAAATTATTAAAAAATAATAATTTATACCTACGCATATAATGTTCATCCACTACCTGATTCGCAACAAAAAAATTTATCTGACTTATGTGAATATCCATTTAAAAAATATCGTCGAATATTTTAAAACTCGCAGTACTCGTAAATATTTACTAATATTTAAAAAAGACATTTTGTAAATTTTTAAGATAAAATTACAAAAAAATATATAAAATATAATATAAATTAAAATTTAATTTTAGTTAAATTTAATATGATAAAATATAAATTAATTTTAATTTTAATTAAATTTAACTTAATAAAATATAAATATAATTTTTATTTTTATTTATTGTGAGTAACAATTATATGTGAATACAAATAGTATACTTACATCCAACACATTTATAAACTAATATCAAAATATTCATTATCTACTATTTACAAATGATGTATCATAGATTTTATTGAAAAATGTTGGGAAAAATAAGTATTTCCCACGGGTAAGAAAAACAGTCAATTATTCTTCTGTTTTAAAATAATGATATATTCTTTTCATGATAACTGCTACCTAATAAATTCCTATTATTCATTGCTATCACAAACTTAACTTATTTCTATCATCCCTTATTGACTTGATTTATTAGACCAATAAAAAATGTAAAAGAGAGTCGTCATTATTTTAGACCAAAACTCCTGGTCAACATGTTTACTTAAAAAGAATGCATCACGTGCTTTTGTTATTAGAAAAATCTCATTATTTTAGACCAAAACTCAATAAGTTTTAATTATTTTTACATGAAACTTAAACACGCTTATGAGAAATTTATAATAATCAAATTATAAGTATTATTGTGATCTTATATCTACGTATTAAACATCACATCACATGTATGTACTTACTTCTAAACATGCAAGTAACTTAAGAGAAAAAATAAAAATAAAAAAACTTACTTTAAACAAAATTCTGATCGATATGTTTCGTTAACATTCTCATACTCGGATATTAAAAATATAAATGAATGACTTAAAAACTTAGACATAAAATAGAAAAAAATAGATTTTAGAAAGATTTTAATTTTTATTAGATGAAAAGATTTAAATGGTTAATTTTTATTTATTTATAAATTCTTTAGTTTACTAATAAAATATTCATATTTTGATTTATTTATATCCATCTACTCTTAAACTATACTAATATATTCTTATAATATATATTATTGGTCCCGTATACTAAGTTTAACATGTCAGAAAATGTCATTACTTGTGTTGTTGAATTTTAAACCTTGGGTTAAGTCACTAGTGCAAAAACGCTATTTAATATCACTCATTAGATGTTGGTGAGGCGGTAGCCCGATGTATACTAGCGGACGGTGACATTATCGTAAATAAGTTGGTAAATCGAACGTTGATTTTTATAGCAAACGACGTTTATTATATATTCGATGTCTGCTATGTCCGAAACCGACGTCCAGGGGCCTGAGGTAGGCGAGAAGACAGTCTTTTCTGCCCCATTGACGTCGGTTGTGACGGGGGACTGACGTCTACTTGGCTGCAATTAATGCTCTTCACCTTATTCCCAAGCGCTTAGACATCACGTAGTCAAAAACCGACGTCTATAATGTCCAGGCGAGAAGACAGTCAAATTCTACAACTTAGACGTCGGACTTCTGGGGAGGCGACGTCTATGTGACTGTAATTAATGTTATTCACCAAACTCGCAGGCAATTCGAAGTCCGGTAAAGTGGCACCAACGTCTAAAATGTTATAGACGTCGGCGCCCCAGGACAACCGTCCTCTACTTTCCTGACAGGAAATGAAACGTCAATCCGATCAGCGCCGTAGACGTCGGCGCCCCTTGTGTCCGACGTCTAATAGGCAGATTAAAAGTTATATTGGACGTCATATTAGTGATATAACCGACGTCTAGCTGACTATAGACGTCAGTTTCTGTAGCAACCGACACCTAATTTCATGTTAAATGAACCGCAGACTCGGAGGAGTTTCGCGGCATTGCAGTTTCGCGGCATTACAGTTTCGCCTTGCAGACTCACCTCATTTAATCGTCTTCCTCCTCTCGTTTTTCTCTCTTGCGCCATTACATTCTAGTTTCTGATAACATCATCGTCTTCCTCCTCTCCTTTTTCTCTCTTGCGGCATTGCATTCCAGGTGCGTGTTTTCTTATTTAAACCGTTTAAACTTTGTTTAGACCGATTATATTAGCATTCTGGTTCAACTGATTAAATTTTTTTTCCTTTTGTTGTGTTTTAGTGTAGTTTTGTTCCTCTTTTGGGGTAACGCAGTACCACATTCTTCCTTTGCTAGCTGCCTCCCAGAAAAAGCGGCGCCTTTTGGATTTCTTGCGGCGTTTCAACCCAAAAATGACCCTGGGTTGTTGCCTAGTTATCGTTTCACCATAATTTTTCCCTCTTGCTGTTGAAAATGGAACTAGGCAAGGACCCAAGTTCGGTTTTGGGTTTAAATGTCATGAGAAATTCAAAAGACGCAAGCTTTTTTTGGGGGAAACTAGCAAAGAAAGAGGATGTTACTGGACTATCCAAAGACAGGAACAAAACTACACTAAAACACAACCACTATATTAGACGTCGATTAATGCGTACACCGACGTCTATAGTGACATTAGACGGCGGTTAGTGACATGTTCGATGTCTTTATGTGCTCTTAGACGTTGGGTATTGCTTGCTCCGACGTCTATATATTGCCTTTAGCCGTTGGTTTACACGTCTGCACTGACGTTTACGGACGTCGGACATAGCACTAACTGACGTCTGTTATGTGGATGTTCGACGTCCCGTTAATGTCACCGGTATAGACGTCGGTTGTGAAGAAGACGTTAAAAGCCCAAAATAACCGACGTTAAACAGCGTTTTTCTACTAGTGAGTCTTTTGATTAATTGTTGTTAGAGTAAAACAACACTAAAATAGAATTCAAGTATTTTCCTAAATTAAGAAGTTAGTTTGAGTGACGGAAAATAAATCTAAGAAATATATGAGTAATACCAGTTTAAAATTTTTTGTGTTCAAATTTTTTGATATTCAAATTAGAGAAGGTACAATAACTATATTTATGGAAATAATATAACAAGTTTCTCCAATCAATTGGCTTAAGTGTACTTAGAAGTTATCCTGATTTGTCTTGGTGTATTGGTATTTTTAGAAGAAGTCAGAGTGAATATTTGGATAATTATTATGTTTTTTTAGGAGTACAAACTTCTATTTATGTCTAATTTGTGGGGTCATTTGGGTATTGGAGCATGCTTAGAGGGAGAACTTTTAATGGATTTAGTGGAAGAGTGATTCTTCTTTAGTATGTCATGATCTTTTGGATTAACGAATGGTTCTTTAGTGTCTTAGATAAAAATGATGTTACTGTTTGCATTTTTGTAAGCATGTGTAATTCATACTTTCTTGTGTTTTTTAAAGGAAATCGTTATATCAATAAATTAATTAATTTAACTTTGATTCATATAAAACAATATAACAAGTTTAATATTTTACTAATATGTATTTATTTATATTTTTTCATAATGGGTATACCACTCACGAAGTCCTTAAAACATGGTAGAATGACTTATTACATGTTATCTTATCCTGTGCCCAAAAAATTGAGAGTATTTTCTTTCATCACATAACACACAGTAAACCTCTATCTACTAGATTTTGTTGGCCAAATCATGACATTAAAAAATCTTGATTAAAAAAAACATTCTTAACTTTTTCAAACACATCAATGTATATTTTCTAAATGGAAAAACATATTTTGAATAACATACGTGTTATTTTTTATCAGTCAATTACTTATTTACTATTGTATTAACGTATTCTAAATCTAATGAAATAATGACATGTGTTGTATTAAAATATTGTAAAAAATATATGTGTGAACTTATCAGTATCCTTTTTAAATTAAGACAAACATGAATACTGTACAAGGATAATTGACCTTATTGGATGAAGCAGTTATTCATTATTTTCTTGTATATATATAAGATGAAGACTGATTTATATATGTTTGATTTATTTAAAAATTTAATATTTTACAAAAAAAAAATTGACAATTTTGTTCATGAATGTTTCTCATAAAATAATTTATGTAAAAAGAATGTAAAAATTTCTAAAAATATTTCAGAGACTGAGACAAACATATACATAATATTTACACTTGTGACACTCGGTTTAAAAAGTATATTATAATGTATGGGAGCATTCGACGCGCAAACGAAAACTATAAAACTATAAACTGATGCGGTCTTATCTGGTGCCCATTCTTATTTCATGGAGCTCATGTTTCCTAGGCTCCTTATTATAAAAACAGATCCAACGGCTCCACATTTTGAATATTTTTGTTGTTAAACAACAATTGTCACCTACTATATATTAAATTTCCACTATTTTTTTTTATGTTTTGTGTTTCAGTAAAAATTTGTGTAAGACTGAAATATTTATCTTTTTGTTGTGATTCTTTGTTGGAAGAGTTTTTACACTTAAGTGAATATTTAGTATTTGTCGTAATTAAGTATTGTGAATCTAATTGATGACCTTTTATTTATAAATTGTTTTATAAATTTTAAGCTTAGCACAAATCTAATTAAATAAAAATAAATAAAAATAAATTTATCGATTAGTTGGTCATAAACGATTATTGATTATAAAATATGCTGAATATTTTATTATTATTTGCTAGGTTAGGTTATTGGGACAACGTGCTAGTGTTATTTCGATCCGGTAGAAGCTCTTTGACCCAATATAAACATAATCTTTTAATAGACCTATCGGCTCAATCTCCCATGTTTTACTATATATTAAATTTCCACTATTTCCTTTGTTTTGCATTAAATACGAAGCAGGAAAAAAAATGCCGTAAGTCATGCGTACTATATACTATTCTAATAAAGGTATCAGATTCAGATCATTAGTTCATAATTTTGTTCAGAAAAATCTTATTTTCCAAATTTTGTTTTATAAATGTTTTTCGGCCACCTTAAACCATCTGGGTATTTTTAGTCATAAAAACTATGATCCCAAAGGTTGTAAAGAGAAATTTGTTTTGAGAATGTTTATTTCAGAGTTTTCTACAAATAACAATTTTTGTTCTAAAAAGGCTTTGTTTTTATATTTAAAAAAAAGAGTTTTACATTATCTAAAATATTTGATTCAGACTTTTATTATGAACGTCATATAATAAATAAATAAATAAATATGTAATGAGACTAAATAAATAAATAATTTTTTTGACCTATATAAATATTTGTCTTGAAAAATAATTAAAATTAACTTCTACATAAAATAATATAAAATAATATGCTTAATGAAAGGAGTGGTTCTAATATAGGAAAAAAAAATGATGAATCAATTTCAACTATGTGTAAACTAAAAAAAAAGTTAATATTAAATTTACCAAAACAATAATTTCTAAAAAGTAATGAATTTTAAAGGGTTTTCTTTTTTCTTTTATAAAATATGAGAGAGTTAACTAATAAAAATTTCGTAATATACTGATGAATTTGATTTTCCATCTATGTATTTGTTTAATTATTTTTATAATAAATATTTTTGTATATATATACAATGTAATTTTATTATAAATTTAATGTGGTCTCTATGTTTTTTTATTTTATTTTTTAATAAAATTTTCATATCATCTTAGTAGAAATGTTTAAAATTTATTTTGATAAAAATAATATAAATTTTAAACTTAAATATATTTTTAGTCTTTAAATTATAACACAAAATTGAAATTCATTTCAAACTTTCAAAATAATTAATTTTTTTAATCTAAGTACAATAAATTTTTTTAACTTATTATACGATGTTTCAGCTTGATAATTATAATTTAAATACCAGCATCAAACATAGTTTAACACAAAATGAATTTAACATCAGAGAGAATTATATCTATTATATTTTTTAATTTAAAGACGAATACAATCAAATTTTCAATTTCGTATACAAGTTTAAAAACCACATATTTATCCTAAATTTTATTTAAGTAATTCCTAATTGAATTTAAGCCCATTTGTGTGGCATGCATTGCCACATTTGTCGGGCCAGTCTATTGAAGACGCTCTACATTTGGGCCCGACCCGACCCGACCCATTCCGATTCCCGTTTAACAAAAAAACACCGAAACCGTATAGCGAGGAGCAAAGAGTAGACAGACATAGCGAAGTGATGGCAGTGATAAGTGCTGTTCATTCTGTTAGCTCTATGCATTTACAATCACACCTTCAGAGGCTTAACAATGGAGAATTCTTCTTCTCTACAAGACCAAGGAAAGTGAAGGGTCCTCTTCCTTGCCATCACCATCACCATCCAATCTACTCAAGTAATGCTTTTGGTTGTAGTGACAGAACCAGTATCATAATAAACTCCACAGCTGGTTCTTCCACAGCAACTTCTGCTGCTGAGGGGTCCCTCTCTGAGGTAGAAAAGATAAAGCAGAGGTTTCGTACATGGCAATGGAAGGGTCAATATTCAATCAACTACTTTGTTTCTTCGGACTCTCCTCAGCAGTTGCAAGCCAACCACCCTCCTCTCTTACTTGTTCATGGCTTCGGTGCCTCCATTCCTCACTGGCGCAGGTAATTTAGCCACCATAACCAGTCATGTGTTCAACATTTTTCACTTCTCATGTTGCTGTTTTCTCGTCCATCCGTTTTTTATTTTTTAGATATTGTTTTATCTCATATTTATGGTAAGCTGGTAGCCACATAAAAAAGGATAATATAAAGTAATATATGCATTCTAAGTAGATAGGCAATGAAGTGTTGCGTTCCCTCTTGCAGTTACATGTCTATAACAGCGATTGATTACCCAAATTAAAATTTGTGCAAATTTAGAAGCCAAGTATATCAGGTAATGCATCAGAGTTTTAATTGGGATTGCCAATCATCGTTTTCCAGCAACTGTACAGAATCCTCTTCTTCTGTTCAGACAACCCCCGTTTTCAATTTCATTTGTAATCACCAACTTCAAGTATTTGCAATGCAGAAAATGGTTGACAAATAAAAGATGGAACTTTATGGTGACCGTGTTAATTATTAGGTTGTCCATTGAGGTTGCATGTAATTTGCTTTCGGAAATTTTTGGTTGGATATTTCTTAGTTTAGATTCCAAACGTTAAATCTTAAAAAGGTTCACTGGATCCAGATGGAATCTTCACTATCCCAGTGAAAAAGGATTAATGGGAAAACAAAATGCTTAGGGGATGGTTGTACTTGGCGGTGATCTATCTGATCATGGACTGAACTTTGGTGATGAGCTGTTGGCTCTCAAACAAATTTAATTCCAACTACATGAATTTTCTTAGTTAATGTGCGATTTTAGTCAAGCACTTTGGTTACAATTATTATTACTATTTTGCTAATATGATTCAAACTCCGCACACATATACCTTTTCTTAGTTTACTCTCACAACAAATCCTCAAAAATCACTATTTTTGTCCTTTTGCTTAACAATGTAATCATTGAATTGAATTAGTAGGTAATCATTTTGGTTTTTTCTTTCTCTTCAGGAATATCAAGATTCTAGCCCAGAATTATACTGTGTATGCTATTGATCTTCTCGGTTTTGGGGCTTCAGATAAGCCTCCAGGCTTTCAATATACCATGGAAACTTGGGCTCAGGTATTTATATCTTGAGGTTTTAATTGGAGATCAAATCTCCAGCGTTATCCTTTTTTGGTGAAATTTCCAGCATACAAGATTACAAACTTAACTTGTACCCTGTATTCAATCTAAACAGTTGATCTTGGATTTCTTGAATGAAGTTATTCAGAAGCCAACAGTACTAATAGGAAACTCTGTTGGAAGTCTCGCCTGTCTCATTGCTGCCTCAGGTATGTCTGATTTATCCCCCAGAGGCTGGCGATATAACCTAAATTTCTCACAAAACAGTTAAGCATATAGAGTCTGCATCAGAAATTTCTTTTTTGCCTTATCTATGAATTATAGTCTCCAATCAGATTCAAATCAAACTCTTGTGAGAGGCATTGTGCTGTTAAATTGTGCTGGTGGCATGAACAACAAAGCGATCGTTGATGACTGGAGGATCAAGCTACTATTACCCTTGCTTTGGCTGATTGATTTTTTATTAAAGCAAAAGGGAATTGCCTCGGCAATTTTTGAGCGAGTTAAACAAAGGTATTCTCTTCAGGTTTGACCATAAATTCCTTTGGATGTGTAAAGAGGCAACCTAACATTGCATTGTTGATATGCAGAGAGAATTTAAGAAACGTTTTGAGTTCAGTATACGGAAATAAGGAGTCTGTGGATGAAGAACTAGTGGAGGTAATACTTTGTTGTTCACTTGATATGTTATTAATCTTCCTTTCTTCGACAACATTTTACTTAGAACTGCATTTTTGATTCTGCAAATGAAGATCATCAGGGAACCAGCCGATGCTCCAGGGGCCTTAGATGCATTTGTGTCCATTGTAACTGGTCCACCGGGCCCCAATCCGGTGGTGTTGATGCCAAACATATCCTTGCCTGTTTTACTTTTGTGGGGAGATGAAGATCCCTTTACTCCAATTGATGGACCTGTTGGCAAGTACTTTTCTTCATTGCCTTCTCAACAAGAGAATGTTAAACTCTTCTTACTTGAAGGTGTTGGACATTGTCCCCATGATGACAGACCTGACTTAGTACATGAAAAGTTGCTTCCCTGGTTGGCAAGTCTTTGAAATTCAGAGTAGTGTTAAGTACACAGCTGCTGCAACCAGCTCTTGAAACCTGTCACTGTTTAGGCCGTGATTCCATCATCTATAACTACCGCTACTTGTATAGGTTATGTTCATAATTTTTTTTGTATTCTTATTCACACCACAAATTTTCGTCTAAGATAAATTACATATGTTTCAAATACATCGAAATGAGCATTTCTTATGTATAATATTATGTTTGTCTTGATAGGTTTCTTCCTTTTTGTTTTTATCTTGGACTTTACTGAGATTTATAATACCTCTATATCTGAAATTTGGCTTATCCATTCACACGCTCGTGTTTATCAGGTATAAAGAAAACAATATAAATCTGAAGCTATTGTTACAATAAAAAAAAATTATGAATATACACAACAATGTTTGACAAATTCCATAAATATTTGAGAACCTCTAGTATGTTCACAGAAAAATATTTTTCGTCATGTATGTAAAAATACTTTGTTGAAAGAGTAATTCCAATAATCTTTACGTCTTAAGGGATTAATCTTTCCTTGTCTACATCTAATCCTTGATGCAAAAAAAGGATAGAAAATAACTCTCTCATTTATGCACCACTAATAGAAAACAATCAATGCATTTCTAGTAAGAGAGTTCAATCACTCGTACGAATCAAATGTGTAATGACTAATACACACACACAAAAAGAGTGTATATAAATTAGTATAATTTTGTTGGTCCATGCTCATACCTTGTAAACAAAGGAAATTAGCCATTAATCACGACGAAGAAAAAGGAGAGTAACTAGTATTCATCTTTCCTTGTCCCAACTTAGCAACATTTGATTAAGCTGGTAGGATAAGATATTTTTGAATGTATAAATAATGGGAGTAGGATGAATTTGAGGGCATAAATACTCGCCACAAACTCTACCTGTCTTCAAATAATTAAATTATAACAATAAATAAATTATAAAATTAATTAACAGAATTTTAGAAATTATTTTAATTTTTATGTTCTTAAAATATCTATATTATGCATGGTTATCAAGATCGCGATTCAACTTGTAGAATCGTCCGAGTTTATGTTCCCACATTTATCTTTCGAGTCAATTCGGTAGTAAACTTGTTTTTGGAGCAAACTCGTTAAACTTGTCATGAACTCGGTATACTCGACTAAACTCGTGATTCAGCAAACGAGTTGGTGAGTTCACATGACTTTTCTTCAAATTCAAAAGACAACAGAGATTATAAGCTTCCGATATGAATCAACTCGACGTTATTCTCCTCTCTTGTGACTCGTGGTAAGGGTTCCAAGCTCTCGGCGTTGTTACTGTTGCAACTCATCACGCAATCGTTGATGGAATGTAGTTCTATCATGATTGTTCTAAGTTCTCTTATTGATAGCATGCTATCGCGGTCAACCTGTGTTGTGATGCACCGTTATCTTACTCATGCGACTCAAATATGGATAGGATTAGAGTTTGGTGAGACTTAAGATTTTTTTGGCGAGGTTTAGAGTTTTTTTTATTTTGTTATGAGCTTTTGGACCTCAGTACCATCTATCTTGTTATTTTATATAAAGTGTAATATATGTTATATAAAATATTGTAATTAATTAAATTTATTATAAAATAATAACTATATTAGAAAAATATAAAAAAAAACTTAAGAATATAATATAATAATCTAATAGTAATAATAATATTTTATTAAAAAAATTATTTATATAAAATCATATAACAATAAAATATTATATTGTTTTTATACAAAGTATACTCGTTACTGTTTGAGTATACTATTCGAGTTTATTATACTTCCGCGAGTTTAGATAAATTATTGAGTTTAACACTTTTGATATTATGCATTATTTAATTTAAAATATACTGGTCATTATATATTTATTTATTTAAATAAAAAATACATAAGGTTACAAAAATATATAAGTCTTAGTGTTTAAAGATAAATTAGACTAATACATGGTTTATAAATGGACAAGTTTAATAAATGAGAAAAATCTAAAAACTATTAACCTTTCTATTCTTCCTAAACTGAACCACTTCGCTAAGTAGTGAGTATGGTGTGGATTGAAAGTGTATATTTTGGTGAAGCCCAACACAGTGCAAGTGCTAAAAAAAAACATACAGTGCACTAAAAGTATCTGTTATCTGTTATTGTTACTAACAAATAACACATGAATTCTCTGGAACTTGATGGAGAATTCTTGTACCCTCCTATCAAACATCAAATATATTCCAAATTATGGTAGAACTTTCTTCATCTCTCTACACTAAAACACTTCATTTCACTCATGGATTCTTCAAGAACCTTGCTAACTTTTAGCCTCATTTGTCTCATACATGTTCTATATATATACGTGTGTACTTGTGTCATGGATCATCGCATGGTTGAAGAGACACACTTGCAGTGCCAAAGTTCAATAATTCTCCACTATTAACCATCACTGTCTGCTTCTAGTTTCCTGATTAGTACTAGAAATGAGGCTACACCAACTCATTTTGTTCCTGTTGTTGCTCTTTGTTGCGAAAGCGAAGGGGTCTCTACTACCATTCGATCCTCCCAGGGGCATTTTGGCGGAGCTCTTGTCTGATCGATTCCCAGACCCGTTTCACGTGCTGGAACAAATTCCATTTGGGGTGGAGAAAGATGAACAATCGATGGTGATGCCAGCTGCTAGAGTGGACTGGAAGGAGACCCCAGAGGGGCATGAAATAATGGTGGACGTGCCAGGGTTGAAGAGGGAAGAGATAAAGATAGAAGTGGAAGAGAATAGGGTGCTGAGAGTGAGTGGTGAAAGGAAGAGAGAAGAGGAGAAGAAAGGGGATCACTGGCACAGAGTGGAGAGGTCCTACGGCAAGTTCTGGAGGCAGTTCAGGTTGCCACAAAATGTGGACTTGGACAGTGTGAAGGCTAAGCTCGACAATGGGGTCCTCACTTTGACTCTCAACAAGTTGTCACCGGAAAAGATCAAGGGTCCCAGGGTGGTCACCATTGCAGGGGAGGATCACGAGCCATCCAAGCTCACCAATGATGGAGCCAAGCAGGAACTTTGACTCACTTGCTGCTCAATCATCATCATCTCAGTTCTTCTGTGTTTCACTGTCTGTCATCATAACAAGAAAAACAATGTTTTCTAAGTTTGTGTTTACTTTGTGAATAAAAGGTTTCCACCACCACCTACGGTGGAATGTCTTACTTTGAGGACTTCTCTTACTGTATAACTATAATATCTATCTACCCTCTATCTTTATATACTGATATTTCAAGATATTTTATTAGTAATGTGAATATCTAAAAGCAATCAAAATCTTAAATTGAATATCTATTTATTTTTAAAAAAAATGTATTTATAATACTTAAGTACAATTTTGTAATTTTCAATTTTATCATAAACATGTAATGGAAATAAATTTAATATTATAAATTATAACTAAAAATATTAGCATAAACTTAAACTATAAAAACAAAATCGGACAGTTAAAAGAAAAAAAACAGATGAAATATGTTATTATATGCCGTTTTGTTCGTTATTATTATTATTATTATTATTATTATTATTATTATTATTATTATAAAGAGTGAACGCGTAGATAGATGTGTAAATCTTAATCTGTGTTTCTTATCCAATTCTCTTGAACCGAGGCAATCTCCGTTAATCTTAATCCCAACCCAAGCAAGAAGGTTCTCTATGTCTCGAATATTCTCTGCATGGAACAAGAAGAAGCTGCATCTCAGTTTCTTGCCCAGTTTTTTCTCTTCTAGGCACAACACCAGTACTGGGCCTTTACGGCCGAGGATTCTCAGACTGTACAGTAGCAGCAATGGGGAGCCACCGCAGGATTGGCATCACGACGCTGGCGTGCCTTCGCAAACTCCTTTCAGTGTTAATTTTGTTCGGGCCGCCGCTGGGCCCCGCCAAGAGAACACTGGGTGGGCCGGAGGCTCCAATTTGGGTAGGGATTTTCCGACTCCCAAGGAAATCTGCAAGGGACTCGATAAATTTGTTATTGGGCAACACAGGGCGAAGAAGGTGCTCTCTGTAGCGGTTTATAATCACTACAAGAGAATATTTAACGGGTTTGTTTCTTTGTTCTTTCGCTATCGCAGTTTATTCTTTCGTTGCTGTAATTGTTTGTGTTCTGTGACTGAATGTTGGGTTTATCACTAGGTCAGGGGAAGATGCGGGAATCTCCGAAGGATTGGATGATGACGATAATGTGGAGCTGGAAAAGAGTAATGTTCTCTTGATGGGTCCAACTGGTTCAGGTATATGATATTTTTATTTATTCACTGAGAATTGTTAATGCATCATGTTGTTTGTGCTTTTCTTGCTAGCTTTCGAAGTTACTTTATGTATGCTATACTAATCTAATTTCCATCAAATAGGGAAGACATTACTTGCGAAAACATTGGCTCGTTTTGTGAATGTTCCCTTTGTCATTGCCGATGCAACTACACTAACGCAGGCAAGTATGTATTCTTTGACGAGGTCGTGTTAGAGTTTGGCTGAGTAATAGTTGGGCAGGATTGAGTTAAACGATAATAATGCATACAGATTTTTGTGCCTGATATGTGAATTTTCGAGGTATTGAGGTTATTGAGTGATAAGATGTTATGCTAATTGGAATTACAAGTTTTTCTTCTAGAATGTGGATATTCAGATAGTATTATTTAGTATATTATCTATTTCTGATTTGTTTCCATGTTTACTGATGGTGGTTTCTTTGTCCTTGGACAAAAGTTTTGGCGGTACTGACCTGAAAGGGGAATTTTTCTAATTTGCAGGCTGGTTATGTTGGAGAAGACGTTGAGTCAATATTGTATAAACTACTTGCGGTAGGTAATTTTTTCTGTATAAGTATGATGTTGTTTGAGCAAATTATCAATTCTTTGAACAAAGTGAAATGAACATGTTTTTTTTGTTCTTTACAAGCATATATCACACTCTTTCCGCGTTTGTTGAAAAGCTTTACCTTGCTTCCCATATTTTTTTCTGGGCTGGTTTGTGTGCCAATGTTCCCAAGGTTTGGTGTCTCTTTGTTTCTAGCAGATAATTCTCCTGTAGACATCAGGAAGCTAATGATAGTTTGACTTAAGCTCCTCATCAATTGTAGCAAAGGATTGT
This sequence comes from Vigna reflexopilosa, assembly GCA_027742785.1. Taxonomy (NCBI): domain Eukaryota; kingdom Viridiplantae; phylum Streptophyta; class Magnoliopsida; order Fabales; family Fabaceae; genus Vigna; species Vigna reflexopilosa. The sequence continues at coordinate 33,008,687 of CM050917.1, forward strand.
CTGTGGTCTTTGTGTGTTGCTATACAGACGCATTAATCACGCATTTCTTCAGTTATAATTACTACTATGTTTGTATTACATTTGCTTTTGTTTCAATCTATGTGATTGTTCAAATACTTTTGTTATTAAACTGTACTTATAATGTAAGGATTTTCAGAAGATATCTTGTGTTGTTTCTAGTTCTACTTGCCATGTCTTCATTATGAGTTTGGTTTTTCCCGTATAGGCAGCAGAGTTCAATGTTCAAGCAGCTCAACAAGGGATTGTTTACATTGATGAAGTGGACAAGATAACTAAGAAGGTTCTTTTCTAATTTTAATGGCTAAGTTCATAAATGGCCTTCCACTATAGCTTTAAATTTTTAAATGCTATATTATATATTACAGGCTGAAAGCTTGAATATTAGCCGAGATGTTTCTGGTGAGGGTGTTCAGCAGGCATTATTAAAAATGCTGGAAGGAACTGTAAGTAAAATAATTCCAAAACGCAGTTGTTGATAATTGGTTTACTTCTTTGTAAATTAAGTGCTAAGTGAACTCATTGAGTTGTCTGTATTTGTCTCCTATTTAATTATAACCCTTAAGTGTTGGCCATAAGAAGGTAGTATCTTTTATATTTTGTGCCTAAGTTTTTCAAAATGATAAGTAATTTCCTTGCTTAGGTTATCTCAGTAATTCGATTTTGATCTTTTATTCCTTCATATATGCAAGGTTTTTTTTAGCGTATCACTGATGCATTAGTGGTAATTTCCAATATATAACCAAAAACTGTATATTCTTTTTGCTTGTTGAGAACTTAGTTTTTAGATTCAAAGTACTGTTTATGGGGACTATTCATTTCGAGGATGCTGACTTTTTTTATTAAGGGAAACTTGTACAGCAGAGATTTAAGATCGACTAATGATACTAAATGTTGAGTGTAAAAGGGCAACAAGAGAACATAATGTAGTGGATATTATCTATAAATAAGAGAGGTTGAGAGAGAGATCTGTTTGTCATTTTAATAAATGATTATACTTTCAGAAAATGGAGACCGGGAGGGAACATGGTCTCTTGAATACCCTAAATATTATTAAAGTTAATTTCTTTTATACTCAGTGTCTGTTAGTGATAAAATTGTTGTATTGTCACCTGTCCGTTTCTTGCAACATTATCAATGTCATTTCTTAGAAATCCATCAATTGTTGTATGAAATGTTTCTGTAAAAAATAATTAGTTGTGGGCTCGTTGGTACCATTCTAATAGATAGTATCCTGAACTTGGAATGCTTTCTTATTGTCTAGATAGTAAACGTCCCTGAGAAAGGAGCAAGGAAGCATCCACGGGGTGATAACATACAGGTATCTTGTCTTGGAAAGTTTAACATCTGTCATTTGTTTCTTGTTTGTTCTGTGATATGATATGATTTGTGAAATTTCTTGCCTGGTATTATTTTGGCGCTGCCTTTGAACCTGAACAATTCAGAATTATGCATTTATATTTTGGGGGAACTGCATTTATGTTTAGAATTATCATTTTTAAAGACCTTACCATCACATAATTAACACGAGAGCATTAATGCTAGATACATCTGAGGCCATAGGTGGTTGGATATGAGGATGAAAATATAAGATGGATTAGTTCTTTAGGAACACTTTCATCCTCTTAGCAAGTATTCGTCAAAATTTTGTCAATGTTGGTTAGGTTCAACAATCGGTTCTCAAATCATTTAGTCATTGCATAACTGTCCACTACTTTTTTGTGATGTATAGATTGACACAAAGAACATTCTCTTCATATGTGGTGGAGCATTTATTGATCTTGAAAAAACCATTTCAGAGAGGTAATTTTTTCTATTTTTTTGTATGTCTAGAAAGAATGTTTGTTCGTAGATGTTTTATGCCTGTCTTGATTTTGTTAGACTTCTCATCTAATTTTGATTTGTGAAAAAGAGCAGACGGCAAGATTCTTCAATTGGTTTTGGGGCACCAATCCGTGCCAATATGAGAGCTAGTGGGGTTACACATGCTGCAGTAACATCATCTTTACTTGAGTCGGTGAGAATCGATTATGGTTATCGGAATGAGTATTTTTTTCTTTCACCTTTCTGTAAAACTCGTTAGGCAGAGACTTTGATTAACTCAAGCTAAAATAAATCATGTGAATTAGCTATTCTGTTGCGCACTTTCCATACTTCTACAGCATAGAGAAAAATATAGAAGTTTGAGAATAATATTTTTGTAGCCAACAACCTTCAAAATGCATCTAAAAGTGGCATCGGTAATTTCAGGTGGAAAGTTCTGATCTTATTGCATATGGTCTCATCCCAGAGTTTATAGGACGGTTTCCGATCTTAGTTAGCTTATCAGCTCTAACCGAAGACCAACTCATGCAGGTATTATAAGCATTGTTCAAATCTTAGTTATTGTAGCTTTTCCTGCTTTCACTAGCAATTTAGTGCACCAAGATCTAACTCTGCTTGTTGTGTTATTATGATCATTCTAATTTCTCACTCATTGTTGGCACGGGTGCACACATATATCAAGGCTGAGAAACCTTATGATCTTTTTAAGCCTTCTAGAGGCGTTAAATTTCTTTGAATATCTCCTATTGTATAAGGATTCTTTTTATATTATATGTTTTCTTAGAAAAGCTAGAAGTTATTATGGCCATTGCTTTTGGATTTACTATGTAATATAAGGAATGACTGTATGGTCAAGCTCTTGGTTCATGTTAGTTTATGGGTCACAAAAGGAACAAAAAATTAGGATAAGGATACAGCAGTCCAGAATGAAGTTGTAACTTAACGGTAACATTTGTTAAGATATCCTCATGTGTACAGAAGAAGCAAAAGAGATTATTTCCAGTGGATGTATAATTTACCATCTATATTTTTAATTGAATAAAAAGAAGTTTGTGGTTGGCATCGAGAAATCTGATGTTTCTCTGGATATGCTGCTTGCATAAGTGTATGTTAGTTTAAAATTCTAACTTTTTGTCTTGTGGAATATTTAATCGTAAGTTAAAATAGACCAGCCTATTTTAGTTTAGAATAAATTTCTTTTGCACGGATATCTGGTCAGCCAACTCCCGAAATGTTCATTTTGCAGGTCCTCACAGAACCAAAAAATGCTCTTGCTAAGCAGTACAAGAAATTATTTGACATGAATGACGTAAGAAGTTCTCCCTTATTCACTCTCTCAAATACACATTTTGTTGTTGTTGTGAGAGTTACTTTGTTTGAGTGTATGTGGTGTAAAAACTCAAGCAGTTATTGTTATATTTAGATCATCCCAACCAACTAAATTCGGGTATTTAAACAACCAAATTATTCAAACATTAACTTGGTTGAATTGAAGGGAAATTGCTTAGTTCCTATGGTTGACCTAATCTAATAATAATTCATAATATATATTTTCTTTCAAACTATATAATTATTACATGGTTTTTACCATGGCACTTGCCACCTAAAGCTATATTCTTGCTTTCCTTAGTTTTTTTTTCTGACATTTTTCTTCCCCTATGTTGGCTACGGTTCACTGTAACTTTGTTGAGTTGCTGGCTGGTGTTGCTTTTTACCATTCTATGTAAGAACAGACTAGAAGTCTTCTTTAAACCCCCTTGAGTGATTTAGGTTTTTTATGGTCTACCATTTGGTGTTGTTATCTGCTAGGTCAAACCTGATCAGCTTGTTTCAGAATCATTTAAGCAACTCTCTTCTACCCTTTCACCAATTTGAGTTGTATTGAGTTTCTATTATAATTGTTATGAGTGTGCAATCGAGTAATGGGAAGTGTGAGCAGTTAGAGGTAATTTTGGCTGAAACTTTATCCCTAAACTTCAGGTAAAGCTACACTTCACAGAGAAAGCTCTTAGATTGATTTCAAAGAAAGCAATGGCCAAAAATACTGGTGCCAGGGGTTTAAGAGCCCTACTGGAAATCATTTTAACGGAAGCTATGTTTGAGGTATCAAAGTGTCTTTTATTTTTGAAAAATAGAGTTCTGTCTTCAAGTATCTAAGATTGGTCTCTCTGATCTTTGACTAATACATTGAATGCTTGCTTGCACCAGATTCCAGATGTTAAAGCAGGAAATGAAATGATTGATGCGGTTGTTGTTGATGAGGAGTCGGTAGGATCGGTAAATTTCCTTGGCTGTGGAGGAAAAATTCTTTGTGGAGAGGGTGCTTTAGATCGGTACCTAGCTAAGATGGAGAGTTCAGTGGTATGATATTGCATCTGAATGAACGTCTGTTAATGCTTTTATTTTTTCATGAAGATGTTTTCACTCATCTGCAGCACTGATAAGCCATAGAATGTGGTAGGTGATTTTGACCTAAATTCTTCATGTATTGCAGGTTAATCATGACGTAGCGGAACCAGACTTACAAGAGGGGGAATCAGAGATTTCATCAAGAGCCATGGGCATGTAATATTATATTTACCACAAAGGTGTATAAATTATTATTGTCATTTTTATCTGTAAAAATTATATTCATAATTTTCTGTAATTATCCTTTGTATAACGCTGTAGCTCATGTTTTAATTACATTGAATAGGAAGGATATAGAAAAATGATAGCTTGCTAATTTAGGCAGCACGCCATCCAAAAGTATTTTGATGAAAATCTATTGAGTCTATTTTTCCATCTGATAATATTTTATTGGTTTAAATCTATACGTCTTGGTGAACACGGTTATCAAAACTCACTATATTCACACAAATTTCTTCTAAATAGAAAAACATACTGGAAAAAAAAATGTTAGCGAACACGGTTATCAATTATCAGAGAATCTATAACTGAATGCACCAAGCTGGTTACATTGTATGATTTCGTTGCCCCATTATTTTGACGAAAGTTGAATAATTGATTTATCACATGAAAGGTTCAGTCATTTGTATAAGCGAAGATTTGATTAGGGTAGCACTGAAGTTGGGGATATCTTACAAATCGATTGTAACAAGTAAATATCAGGTGATTTTATATCACTTACTTTACATTAGGAGCTTAACATGTTTTCTAATTGGATGACAGTGAGAATAATATCTTTTCATTCATTGCAGCTTGCAGCAGTGATGAACTGAGTCAGATTTTATCAAAAAAGCCATGAGAATGTAATATTACTATTTGTACCCGTTGATTTTCAAAGATCTTAATATATTTATTATATTAATTTGAGTTTATAAAAATATGATTACAATTTACTATAAGTATTTTATTTTATAATTTTAAACAGTAATATTTTGATTATTAGTATAAATGAAATCGTGCGCCAGTCTCAGATTTCATAAAACTAGCTTATAGAAGGCAGAGAATGAAAAGCATATCTTATTATTCATAAACAGAAACAAGAATTTGAAGTGATTGGGAATGAAAAATCAAAGCTATATAAATAAGAGGAAACTCTGACATGAAAATGAATGGGTGGTTCTGTGTTCTAGAAAATGTGGAAGAGAGTCTATGAGGGTTTAGAGTTGGAAATAAAGTTGGAAGCCTCTGCTACGGTTGGAAGTGCAGGAATTGCACCCTTGGCTGTTGTACAAATTGCTCCACAAGCATTCGAAAACGTCAAAGCCTCTCTCAATTTTTGTTCATTCTGATCCAACAAAACAAAAATGGCGTCAGGCAATGAGAACATAACATTCTATAGTGTTAGTGAGAGAGATACCTCAAATATGGAAGCGTCCCTGGCCACACTTGTGAGAAGTGCACCCACAAAAGAATCACCAGCACCAGTTGTGTCAATTGCCTTCACTGAAAATCCATTTACCCTTCCTTTGAAGTTCTACAGTCAAACAATATATCAGTATATTCCCCACATCTAACTGCATAAATCCTTCTTCAATACATAACTTCAAATCTTTAACTGCATAAATGTAACCAACCAATTCTAATCATCAAATGCTTTATTCAATCAATTTTGCCAAAAGACCTGTTTTCAAAACATGGGTGTATATTGGACGGTACCTTGGTGAAATATCTGCAACCCTTCTCTCCATCAGTGACTAGAAGCAATTTCAATTTGTCGTGCCACAGAGACATCACAACATCCTCCTTCTCAGGATCACCTTGTGTTAGGAATTTAACTTCGTCATCACTCACCTACATCCATAGTCAGCATTCCGTTTCTTCAATCATTCACTCAGATTAAGTTCTAGGCTTCTAGAAAGTGTAATAAAACTTTGGGTTAAATCTGTTTTTTATTTCTGAATTTTGATGCGAAATTAGAATTCATTTATGAAATTTTGGTATATTTTGTCTCCAAACTTTAAAAATGAATCAAGTATTTAAGTTATTTATATCTGACACAATCATGCTTCAATATTAACTAGAAAATACATTTGATACGTCAAGAAAATGTAACTCGAGATAAAAGAATTATATTTATTCATTTTTAAGTTTGAAAACTAAAATGTATCAACTTTCGGATAATATCGAATTTCAATTTTGGCTCAAAATTTAAAAACTAAAAACATATTAAATTAAAAAAGTTTAATACCTTGATGAAGTCCGCATCAAACCATATGCTCTTGATTCCAGACCTGGCAGCCTCCTTAGAAGGCCACAAAGGAAGCCTTACATTTGGATCATAGGAGAGCAAAGCACCACTTTCATTGCAGCCAAGTGTGCTGATCTGCATGGCTCTGATATCAGACTAATGGATCCATAATGAAATACCTTAGCCTTCTTGATCAAACCCATATTCAATTCTGACTCCGCCAGCAACATATCTGCACTGGGATTTCTGTAAAACATGAACTCCCTCTCTCCATCCTTCCTCAATGTCACAAAAGCCAAAGCAGTTCTTGCCTCCGTATCAAAGCAAATGCCATCAGTGTTGACTTTGTTTTTCCTCAAAATATCAACCAGCATCTTTCCAAACTCATCATCTCCCACCTGTCACATTGCAATCATCAATTCTTCTTTAAGTAAAAAGGATAAAAGTAAACAACAAGGTTGGTAACTGCATTTATATGCAATATCATGAAACGTGCCAAAAACTGTGACACCACCTTGATTTAAAAAACCTTGATAATGAATAATCTCTTTGCTAGATGGGAAATGAATGTTTGTAAAAATCAAGAACCTTGCCAATGAAAGCAGCATTGCCACCAAGTTTGGCTACGGCACAAGCTACATTAGCAGGAGCACCTCCAGGGGCTTTGATAAAAGCATTGGACTCAGCCAAGGAGACACCAGATGTGTCAGGAACAAAGTCGATGAGCATCTCACCGAATGATATCACTAATGGATCCGCTGAGTCTGACATCTCCTTCTCTTTCTCTCGTTGATGTTTGTGTTTTTGTTTTACAAAACAGTTTCAGGGCCAAACCTCAACAATGCTACAGCTGGTGCCATATTTATGTTCATCGCAGGTTTAGGAGTGATAGTGGAATATTATTTGTTTCCTTTTTACTTGTTTAGTATAGACTATTATAAGTATATCTTTTAAGTTAATCAGAATTCACATATACTTAAAATAACTATACCATTTAGTGATAGATTATCGCCCATTACAAGATTGCTAAGTTTTATAATAATTATTATAACAGTTACACATCTGTGATCATTTTTAATTGAATGAGAATATATAATACTACGGTTAAATTCCACATGTATTGTTTTACTTTAATAATAAACTCTATAGTTGAAATTTTAAGCGAATTTTCAGGCCCCTTACCCCTCACTTTTATCAAGAAATGAAAGAGAACACAAAGCTTGATCCGAGAATGAATGCTTCTGAAGAGGAACAATAAAAACCACCACACAAACTACTGAAGTAGCCCTTGTTCCTTAAATTCTGGTTCACAGTTTCAGATTCCACCCATTCATATAGGGAATGCTATTTTGGAGGTCTCAAAGGAAGCATACCCTCTCTTTAAACAATCATTAAATGTCAAATATTGCTTC